>CM029019.1:131824035-132424035 GCA_016801055.1 Panax notoginseng
TTATATCTTTCCTAGGGTTCATTATCTAGAGAAATTCAAGACTCCCGATTTTGAAAAGTATGATGGATTGGGAGATCCTTACACATATTTGAAAGTCTTCATTGGGGAGCTTAGATCTTATGCCAAGGATGAAAAGCTCAGAATGTAGTTGTTTCAGAAGAGTCTGACTGGAGAAGCCAGATCATGGTACACCAGATTAGAGAACTCCAATATTCATAGCTAGGAGGATCTAGCTCATGCTTTCCTCAGTCAGTATAGTTTCCAAAATCAGATGGCTCCTGACCGATACCAAATTAGTAAGGTCAAGAGATAAGCTAGTGAGTCTTTAAGAGAGTATACCCAAAGATGGAGGCGTCAGGCTGCTCAAGTTATTCCATCTATGACTAAGTCTGAAATGGTGATGACCTTCATAGATATTCAAGAAACTCCCTTCTATGGGAGAGTTTTAGCTGGCATTGACAAACCATTCTCTGAAATGATCAAACACGGAGAAATGGTTGAGATGGAATTGAAGTCTGGAAAGATTCAAGACCTTGTCGCTCTCAAAGTTGTAGCTGAGCACATCTAGTCTGGAAGTTATGGAAACAACCCCTGGAGGCTCCATAAGAAGAAAGAGGAGGATGTTTCCTTGATACTACAAGGGAAAAAAGGTAGTCAAAGCATGCCTATTCAGAGAAGAAACTACTCCCCTTTTCAAGCACAGTCTCTAAACCCTCCATTGCCAAAAGGTGGAGAAGTCAGACGCACTCGAGTGTTCACACCCTTTGGGGACTCACTTGAGAACATTCTCAATCTTCTGACAACTTAGAAGAAAATTACCCATCTTCTTCCACCTGCCAACCCGAATAGGAAGGGTTTCAATGCTAACAGAAAGTGTGCTTATCATGCTGGAGCTTCAGGCCATGATACTCATGATTGCTGGGCCTTGAAGCATAAGATCCATGATTTAATTGACAATGGTGACATTGTGGTGACTAAACCCGACCAATCCCATGTGCAAGACAACCTTCCTCCTCAACACAAAGAAAAGGAGGTTAGCATGATTAATTAGAGTATTGGACAGGCTTCCCACTCCATTGGTGGATCTTCCCAAGCCAGCAAGGATAGTGCTGACAAGTGAAACCATACACAGTTCTCGTTTATGATGGAACGAAAAATGAAGGCTCTTTGCGATCAAGTTAATCAATTGGTAGAACTGCTGGTCCATCAACACCTAGTCACACATCAATTATTCAGCCAGGAGCATTCTAGCCTTTCCTCTCTTATTCCAAGTACTCCACCACGTACTCCAGAAAATGAAACAGTGGAGGATAAAATTATAAAAAGAGCAAATGCCAAAGCCCGTCGGGATTTAGCCAACAAAATGGAATTCACCTATTTAGGCCAACCGATGGAAGAGATCTTGCAGATGTTGATCAATGAAGGAAGAATCACAGCTCTGCTACCTCCAATCAGTTCGCGATCAAGACGGTTTGATTTTAATGGAGTACGTCAATACCACTCCTACTCTCGCGGTCACAACACTCAATAATGTTGGGCACTCCGCCATCTTATTCAGAACCTAATTAATAGTGGTGTCCTACAAATGATAGATAATGACGCTGTATTACTGGAGAGTGGGGACACATATCCTACAAAGTGGAAGGAAGTTGTAGCAGTTATATCTTCTAAGGCAGATTAAGCTACCCCAACACATATAATTCAACCCATTCAACTCAAAGGTGTTGAAAATCCTTTAAAAGTGGATGCGCCAGAGCCAATCATCTTATCATTCATGTGACAACCCCAAAATAGGTCCATTCCATCCAACCCATTCTGATTCGTCAAATACATGGTACAGAAAATAACTACAACTTTATTACAACAATTGTCGTGCAAAATACAACAACACATATGCTGTGAGTTTGGATACAAATATATACCAAATGTGACATTGGACACCATCATGTATCAGCACCTCACAAAGACACCTTACATAAAGGTATAGTCAAAAACTGTTTTAGAAATTAGAATCTTTGGGAAGTGCTCAAGGAAATCCTTGTACATGGGAGGCCATGCTTCTAGGTTGTGATAGATATCATATGGCCACAGAATTATCCTTGGTTGACCCAATAGACCCCAAAGAAAAACGAGAAGATTACTATCATATTCTTCCCAATGGTGAGTCTTCTCTTGACTTATCATTATCTCCACTGTCTCTAATCGTGAATTATACTTCAAACAAACACCAAGATTATATAGGTAGTGCCCGTATATATACTCAGCAAGTGGATGAGCACAACCCTGTCTTATGATGACACGAGGTTGTATGTCATTAGACATCTTGTATGATAGTGACAAAACACCCTTCCAACGTTGGGTTCGCCTCACCCTATTTTCTTCACCAAATATAACTACTAAATGATGACCACCGTTCTATTCCCCTGTTACCCCCGCTCGACCCAGCTACACTCTTATTACCTGAAAGGAATTGTGAAGCAAAAGGGTGAGCACAACTAGCTCAGTAAAGAATATCATGACTAAAGATAATTCAATTATCAATAGCCTTCATCAACAATAAATCAGAGATTTAGAACATATGGTAAATGATAAAAATTTCAACCATAGTTGCAGCGGAACGAGCAATCCATTAGAAGAGTCAAATAGACTATAAAGTCTATTATCTTCTCCATGTTAAAAATCCACCAACAATGTTTTATCCATGTAACATCACTCAGTAGTTCCTTTCCACAATCATATGAATAACTCATAATCATAATTGTGACTATAAATTTTTCTTCGCACCCAGGACGAAGAATATTTTCATCACCTGTCTTTACCTGAAACATCAAAGATCATGGTTATACCAAATCACAATTCCTGTTTATAATCATACTAACAAATCCATCTTTGCACTACGGGCCAAAGATATTCATCAACAAACCATCTTTGCACTACGGGCCAAAGATATTCAACAACAGTTCATCTTTGCACTACAGGCCAAAGATATTCAACAACAGTTCATCTTTGCACTACAGGCCAAAGATATTCATCAACAAACCATCTTTGCACTACGGGCCAAAGATATTCAACAACAGTTCATCTTTGCACTACAGGCCAAAGATATTCAACAACAGTTCATCTTTACACTACAGGCCAAAGATATTCATCAACAATTCATATTTGCACTATAGGCCAAATATATTCATATCTCAAAGAAATATATAATCATTTCAGAATTTATATAAACAATAATTATAACCATGTTGATCAATTCACCTTTGCACTTAAGCTTAAGATATTCAATTATAAATTCAATGGTCATGATCATACCAGTCACAATTCAACTTTGCACTACAGGCCAAAGAGAACCCTAGTCATGATCATACCAATAATCTACCCATCTTTACACTCCAGTGAAAGAGAATTTCAACATCAGGGTTATAAAAATGTTATATATGATGATAAAAATAATATGATCAACATATAGTTTTAATCTCAAGAGTAATATTCGTAACTCATGAATAGTAACCCCGACACAAAAGATAGAAATTCTATAATAAAATTCATACCAATATTTCGGTATAATGATATTGAAAGAATAACATTACTTAAATTTATAAACAATTTATTTTAATTGTTTACACTTTACTAATTAATGCATTTAATCATCATAAAATGCCAACTCTTACAATTTCATCATCAATAACCAAAACCCTCATCAAAAATCTGCATATACCTCATATAGGATTCTCAAGCCATAAAATCCTATTTTTCAATTTTCTTTCTTCACAAAACATATTTAATTCATTTACTCATAACTAGACCATTTTCATGAAAAATACCAAATCAGTTCCAAAAATATTTCTTTTCTGGGATTTAGCATAATATAGTCCCATAGTGAACATATATTTTTCTCAGAATTTTTAAAAATCATTTACTATTTTTCATATGGCCAAAATAGCCGAATATTTAGACATTTATCAAAAATTGTACTTTTGTCTAAAAATTCTGAAATTTACAGAGTATACTTCTATCATATACATGTACTCCCAATAAAAATTTCATCAATTTTGGAGTTAACCACAAGGAATTATAAGCGGTTACTTTTAAAATAGTCTTTTCCCGTAAAATTCATAACTCTTAATCTATACATCCAAAAATCACCATTTTTGGACACAATCAATAAAACTCATCAAAATATCATTTCAAATTTTTCCAGAATTTTTGAAGATCTGAAAAATTACGAAACTGAAAATCATAACAACCCTTAAAATCCCTTAATATCCCTTACCTCAAAAGTGCAGTATTTCTGACTGGAATGCAAAGCCGAAGGAAACTTGCACTGAATAGCAACTCTTAAAGTATCTAAATACTCACAAAATATGCTTCATAATATAGAGAGAGAAAGAGAGAAAGCTTATGTTTTTGGTGTGATTTTCAATTCTAACTTAGCCCTCTATTTATAGGAAAATTTTGGTAGGTTTGACCTGCAACCTGATGGTTTTACCTGCTACTATTTCCACCCACCACATTTGAAATATAATTCAGCATATTTCTTCACCAACCACAAGTGGGGCCCACCAATTCTAGAATTTTCCACCAAAATGATAAACTCCAAAAATTCAACAATTTCTGAACCAGTCATCTCGTAAAATTCATAACAAATCATACGTTCATTTTTAACGGTTCAAAATTTGTGGACATATACTCAACTTATATATGTATAACATATCCAAATATTACCACGATCCAACGGTCGGATTAAAAATTATAACCCTCGCAAAATATCTCAAAAACCCTAATTTTTAACACCTCCATTCCAACAAAATACTGATAAAAACCTCAACATTAACTCCTTCATTTTTAACCACAAAAATATATCCCTCATTTATATCCACATAAAATAAATATTTCCTTATCATATGAATCAATAATTAATTATTCACAAATAATATTACAGAATCACATTTATGACAACCAGGCCGTTCCCAGGAAAGAGGGGGCTTTCCAATAAGAATTTCTCCTTACTGGCGCGCAATTAAATGACCAAACCACTCCTTAGACAGAACTTTCTAGACATTGTCAATAATGCTATCTAATAATATTATTTAAATAATATGAATTATTGATCTGATAATGGAAAATACTGTGCAGCAACAATTATTGAAACAACAATAATATAAAATATCAATGCAGCAATTATTGAATCAATAAAATAAATTATTGAACAGTAACTACTGTAACAATTATTGAGTAGTGTCTTCTTACGTAAGAATCAATAATTTCAAAAATACTGTGCAATACCGTGTGCTACTGTGCAATAACGCGTATTACTGTATTTTAACCACCGGGTATTTCAACAGTATTAACGGTAACAATTACGCCGTTATTTATAAAAACTCAAATTTGTCGTTATCTTCATCCGACAGTTATTCGTTATGGGGCCCACAAATAGCTGCGCCGTCGTACGAATATTCTCCGACAGAAAGAATATTCCACGACCAACGAATATTCCCCGACAACAATGATTATTTTATAACCACTTGTTTATGTTGAAAAATTTTCACATTTCACCCATAACTTTAACTTTTTATCAATTTAACCATTTACTGAATTGTAATTATAAGAAAAATTGAATACTTTTATTTCATAAAATTCGGGGTCTTACAATCTCCCCTCCTTATGAAATTTCGTCCCCGAAATTTACGTACCTGGTATTTCAAAGAGTTGAGAATACCTTGCTTTCATTTCAGATTCCATCTTTCCTGTCATCATGATTTCTCCATTGCTCATCTCCTGTATATCAGATATCATTCTAGAATACAGCTTCAAAACAAGGGTTAATTGAACAAATTAACATATCACATAATATCTCGATATTATGGCTGACCAACAAATAAGCTTAGGTAGGACATACTAGCGAAGGATTTACTCATCTCTCCCCTCCTAGTTGTATTCCCCGATCTCCGCCAGAGATCATATCCCTAAGCTCTGATACCAAATGTGACAACCCCAAGATAGGTCCATTCCATCCAACCCATTCTGAGTCGTCAAATACATGGTACAGAAAATAACTACAACTTTATTACAACAATTGTCGTGCAAAATACAACAACACATATGCTGTGAGTTTGGATACAAATATATACCAAATGTGACATTGGACACCATCATGTATCAGCACCTCACAAAGACACCTTACATAAAGGTATAGTCAAAAACTGTTTTAGAAATTAGAATCTTTGGGAAGTGCTCAAGGAAATCCTTGTACATGGGAGGCCATGCTTCTAGGTTGTGATAGATATCATATGGCCACAGAATTATCCTTGGTTGACCCAATAGACCCCAAAGAAAAACGAGAAGATTACTATCATATTCTTCCCAATGGTGAGTCTTCTCTTGACTTATCATTATCTCCACTGTCTCTAATCGTGAATTATACTTCAAACAAACACCAAGATTATATAGGTAGTGCCCGTATATATACTCAGCAAGTGGATGAGCACAACCCTGTCTTATGATGACACGAGGTTGTATGTCATTAGACATCTTGTATGATAGTGACAAAATACCCTTCCAACGTTGGGTTCGCCTCACCCTATTTTCTTCACCAAATATAACTACTAAATGATGACCACCGTTCTATTCCCCTGTTACCCCCGCTCGACCCAGCTACACTCTTATTACCTGAAAGGAATTGTGAAGCAAAAGGGTGAGCACAACTAGCTCAGTAAAGAATATCATGACTAAAGATAATTCAATTATCAATAGCCTTCATCAACAATAAATCAGAGATTTAGAACATATGGTAAATGATAAAAATTTCAACCATAGTTGCAGCGGAACGAGCAATCCATTAGAAGAGTCAAATAGACTATAAAGTCTATTATCTTCTCCATGTTAAAAATCCACCAACAATGTTTTATCCATGTAACATCACTCAGCAGTTCCTTTCCACAATCATATGAATAACTCATAATCATAATTGTGACTATAAATTTTTCTTCGCACCCAGGACGAAGAATATTTTCATCACCTGTCTTTACCTGAAACATCAAAGATCATGGTTATACCAAATCACAATTCCTGTTTATAATCATACTAACAAATCCATCTTTGCACTACGGGCCAAAGATATTCATCAACAAACCATCTTTGCACTACGGGCCAAAGATATTCAACAACAGTTCATCTTTGCACTACAGGCCAAAGATATTCAACAACAGTTCATCTTTGCACTACAGGCCAAAGATATTCATCAACAAACCATCTTTGCACTACGGGCCAAAGATATTCTACAACAGTTCATCTTTGCACTACAGGCCAAAGATATTCAACAACAGTTCATCTTTACACTACAGGCCAAAGATATTCATCAACAATTCATATTTGCACTATAGGCCAAATATATTCATATCTCAAAGAAATATATAATCATTTCAGAATTTATATAAACAATAATTATAACCATGTTGATCAATTCACCTTTGCACTTAAGCTTAAGATATTCAATTATAAATTCAATGGTCATGATCATACCAGTCACAATTCAACTTTGCACTACAGGCCAAAGAGAACCCTAGTCATGATCATACCAATAATCTACCCATCTTTACACTCCAGTGAAAGAGAATTTCAACATCAGGGTTATAAAAATGTTATATATGATGATAAAAATAATATGATCAACATATAGTTTTAATCTCAAGAGTAATATTCGTAACTCATGAATAGTAACCCCGACACAAAAGATAGAAATTCTATAATAAAATTCATACCAATATTTCGGTATAATGATATTGAAAGAATAACATTACTTAAATTTATAAACAATTTATTTTAATTGTTTACACTTTACTAATTAATGCATTTAATCATCATAAAATGCCAACTCTTACAATTTCATCATCAATAACCAAAACCCTCATCAAAAATCTGCATATACCTCATATAGGATTCTCAAGCCATAAAATCCTATTTTTCAATTTTCTTTCTTCACAAAACATATTTAATTCATTTACTCATAACTAGACCATTTTCATGAAAAATACCAAATCAGTTCCAAAAATATTTCTTTTCTGGGATTTAGCATAATATAGTCCCATAGTGAACATATATTTTTCTCAGAATTTTTAAAAGTCATTTACTATTTTTCATATGGCCAAAATAGCCGAATATTTAGACATTTATCAAAAATTGTACTTTTGTCTAAAAATTCTGAAATTTACAGAGTATACTTCTATCATATACATGTACTCCCAATAAAAATTTCATCAATTTTGGAGTTAACCACAAGGAATTATAAGCGGTTACTTTTAAAATAGTCTTTTCCCGTAAAATTCATAACTCTTAATCTATACATCCAAAAATCACCATTTTTGGACACAATCAATAAAACTCATCAAAATATCATTTCAAATTTTTCCAGAATTTTTGAAGATCTGAAAAATTACGAAACTGAAAATCATAACAACCCTTAAAATCCCTTAATATCCCTTACCTCAAAAGTGCAGTATTTCTGACTGGAATGCAAAGCCGAAGGAAACTTGCACTGAATAGCAACTCTTAAAGTATCTAAATACTCACAAAATATGCTTCATAATATAGAGAGAGAAAGAGAGAAAGCTTATGTTTTTGGTGTGATTTTCAATTCTAACTTAGCCCTCTATTTATAGGAAAATTTTGGTAGGTTTGACCTGCAACCTGATGGTTTTACCTGCTACTATTTCCACCCACCACATTTGAAATATAATTCAGCATATTTCTTCACCAACCACAAGTGGGGCCCACCAATTCTAGAATTTTCCACCAAAATGATAAACTCCAAAAATTCAACAATTTCTGAACCAGTCATCTCGTAAAATTCATAACAAATCATACGTTCATTTTTAACGGTTCAAAATTTGTGGACATATACTCAACTTATATATGTATAACATATCCAAATATTACCACGATCCAACGGTCGGATTAAAAATTATAACCCTCGCAAAATATCTCAAAAACCCTAATTTTTAACACCTCCATTCCAACAAAATACTGATAAAAACCTCAACATTAACTCCTTCATTTTTAACCACAAAAATATATCCCTCATTTATATCCACATAAAATAAATATTTCCTTATCATATGAATCAATAATTAATTATTCACAAATAATATTACAGAATCACATTTATGACAACCAGGCCGTTCCCAGGAAAGAGGGGGCTTTCCAATAAGAATTTCTCCTTACTGGCGCGCAATTAAATGACCAAACCACTCCTTAGACAGAACTTTCTAGACATTGTCAATAATGCTATCTAATAATATTATTTAAATAATATGAATTATTGATCTGATAATGGAAAATACTGTGCAACAACAATTATTGAAACAACAATAATATAAAATATCAATGCAGCAATTATTGAATCAATAAAATAAATTATTGAACAGTAACTACTGTAACAATTATTGAGTAGTGTCTTCTTACGTAAGAATCAATAATTTCAAAAATACTGTGCAATACCGTGTGCTACTGTGCAATAACGCGTATTACTGTATTTTAACCACCGGGTATTTCAACAGTATTAACGGTAACAATTACGCCGTTATTTATAAAAACTCAAATTTGTCGTTATCTTCATCCGACAGTTATTCGTTATGGGGCCCACAAATAGCTGCGCCGTCGTACGAATATTCTCCGACAGAAAGAATATTCCACGACCAACGAATATTCCCCGACAACAATGATTATTTTATAACCACTTGTTTATGTTGAAAAATTTTCACATTTCACCCATAACTTTAACTTTTTATCAATTTAACCATTTACTGAATTGTAATTATAAGAAAAATTGAATACTTTTATTTCATAAAATTCGGGGTCTTACAATTCAGGCCACAATATCTGGTTGTTAGCCTACAGAATGTGTCAAGGAATTATGGAGAGGCTGAAGGATCCACATCCCACATAATTACTATAGTGTTGAAAGAGAATCGACTGTATCTTTCCCAACGGGTGTTAAAGTTTGCCATCAAATCAAAGGGGAAAGTTCCCACGGAGAAGATTGAAGAATTCCTCCATACTATGGGACACAATAAAGCCAAGGTGGTTTTAAGCTTGAGAAAAGCTCCTCAATAGGTTTCTATGCTAGACTTGGTATTCTCCTCAGAGGATCACAGGAAGGTCTTACTAAGAGTTTTAGAAGAAGCTCTTTTGCCAAAATCAGTGGACGTTGAAAAGTTCCATCACCTGGTTGATCACATTTTTAACAACAATGTGATATCATTCACTGATGATGACATACCTCCCGAAGGGACGGGTCATTGAAAGTCGTTGCACATAGCGGTGATGTCCTTCGGATACGTTGTTGATGTCGGGATTTTTTATTTGTCCCTTTTCTATTCTTGTTCTTTTGTGTACTCATGTTAGGTGAGATTTGTTTGAAAAAATAAGTGAAAAAGGTTCGACATGTATATGTCGACGATTGGACTATAAGAGTCACCAGTTGGTTTATTAATTGGTTGTACCAACATAACTGAGAAAAGGTTTGCACATTGACCCAGTGATGTGACACTGCTAAACGGGTCTGTGAAACCGAGATTCATTAGGGTCCGGGGACTTGCTTATGCGGAGGGAAGGTGTTAGACACCCCCCGACATCCGTGTTGCCACGGTGAACGCTACTTTTCAAAAAACTATTACATGAATGTGTGTGTGTGTGGGTCAATGTGCTGTTATTTGGAAGTAATGCGAGGCCTCGTTCGCACCTAGATACACAGGGTTTGAATTTTTATAAAAATTCAGTTTTAAACAAGATATAGCAGTGAAGTTTTATAAACATAGTTTTTCAAACCATGATGCTCAATAGTAATTGAGACCTTTTACACTTCCATTTTATTAAATGTTCGGCTTGATTGCTTTTATTTTCGAGATGCGAAGCATCTTAGAGAAAATAATATACAAAGTAGTGCCGAACTCCTCGTGGGCATGAAACCATCTGAGGAAATCCAAACACCATGAATAAATTTACAAGCTGCTTATAACTGAAAATGTCTATCACGGGAACCAAATCTAGATTCAGTAAACTGAATCCGTGATCACATGATTCCTAGGCTCATATGATAACGCAGTTTATATGAAAGCTGTAAGCAGTTATATATATAAAAGTTGTAAATATATATATACAGACATGATCAACCACCACGAAGCACCTCCATGGGGGATAGAAAATGTTAATATATAAAAGCAGTAAATACATATATATTGACATAATCAACCACCACGAAGCACCTCCATGGTGGATCAAAAATGTAAATAAAGTTGTAATAGCAATCAACCGCCACGAAGTAAACTCCAGGCGGGACGAAATGTATAATATATATATATATATATATATATCAAAAGCAATTAAACGCTCCAAATGTAAGTCTAGGCTCATCGAACAAAGTTCGACACACAGTTTATATATATAAGTATATATATATACGAAAACAATTAAACGCTCCAGACATAAGTCTAGGCTCAATCGAGGCATAACTCGATAATGTTAGTCCATATATATATATATATATATATATATATATATATATATATATATATATATATATATATATATATACAAACTAAAATGAAACCAAGGACCGAAGTCTGGGTATACACACGCAACACGACTCTCAACGTGAAGAATAGTGTGTGCAAAGATGAAGAAATGCTTTAAAGTGTGTAAGAAGGCTTACAGTGGGCTACCAAAGAAGACTTCTATAGCTTTAAGTGGATGAACACTCAGCTCCAGCCGGTAAAAAGTAGCTATATATGAGCTTACAAGTGTTTAAAATGAGAAAACACTCAGTTTAGGGTGTGCCCATAGCAATTTGGACAGGGCTTTCTCACCTTTTTCTCTTTTAAAATGGCCACCCTAGCCCTCTATTTATATAGGGGGGAGCCGCATGCGGCTCCCCAAGGTGCCCCAAGCTTCGCGGGTCCCGCCATCTCAAATTATGTCCACGTATCAACGTGATGTCCGCTCAAACATTCAGAACTTTAATTCGGGCATCCAACTGAGGTGTATAAGACCTATTTTGGACCGCCGTTGTCAAGAGTTATGCAATGACATAGGATTAGACATTGTACAAAGTCAGGATGATGGGACCATGCCCTCCAGTTTTCACGCTTCAAATTCTATCCGCTGCCTTACGCAATAGTCACTCGAGATTGGACTTCCTTGGTTCTTGTGAGACATTGCTGTGTAGAAATATATGTATGAGTTGTTGAGATGGTGCGATGTGGAGTCAAAGTGGCAAGATGACGACTTTTCCCTTCATTGGGGTTATCTCCAGTTTGGGCTGATAAAGCAGACATTTCTCAAGGTTATCTCTGAGATTGGACTGCTGCAAGTGTTGAAGGTCCTTAGTGTCATCTCTAACGTATGCCTATTTTTCTAGTGTTATCTTCGGGTCTTGTACTAAGTGCCTCGGTGTGAGTGCCGAGTGTTCTGAAGCTGATCGCATGTATTTGAAACGAGCATTTTCGGGGGTTATCTCCGAAACTGCAACCACACTCCTTGGGGTTATCTCCAAGGTTAGTGCTGCTATTCCCGGTGTCGGGACTGAAACTTAATATCTCGGGGTTATCTCCGGGATAAATTGGCCTTCTCCGGTAGAATTTATAGTATTGGAACTGCATGCCTCGGGGTTATCTCCGAGGTTAGAACTGATACTCCCAGTATGTGTTCCGGGGTTGAAACTGAACTTCCGGTAGTATCCGAATTGGATATAAGCTGTCTTCCAAGGTGATCTAGATGGAATTTAACCCTCCTATATATTACGGGTAATATCTATAGGCTTCTTGATTGAGTAGGACTATGAATGCATGACCATGCTCAAATAGTGATTTGTTTCATATAGTTTACTCATTGATCAAGAAAACTCATATTAAATTATGAAGAGTATGACACATTCCATGACTCGAGTTTAATCTAGGATGTCAAGGTTAAAAGGATTAAATTACATTAAAACGTTGGTCGCGAAAAGGTTACATCGAATCATCGATCTTATTATTACTTGGGTAGCAGTGATGCATTACTAGATACCGCTCACTATTTATAATTTTAAAATATGATTTTAAAATTATTGCTAACGTAATAATAACCTATAGGGTCACACACTTAGAATGTAAGTAAATGGGAATTAATTTAAATTGTGAGATTTAAATGTGTCAATATGATTGATAATATTTAAATTACGGATTTAAATTAATAGGATAATTTGTATATATGTATATTAATTAAGTAAGACTTAATTAATATATAATATATATATAATTCGGAATTTATTGGAATTAGGTTTTAATTAATTCCTTTTGACAGCTATATATATATATATATATATATATATATATATATATATATATATATATATATGATATATCAGTCACTTTAGGGATTAATCAAAAATAAAAACCCTAGCCGCTCTTAGAGAGAGACTAGAGAGAAAAACTTCAGAGAAATCCCGATCCCTTGTGGCTAGTACCGCGACTCTTTTACAGCAAATCGTGTGACGATTCGTGAGATGTTCGTGTGGATACCGTAGAGGTGAAGTTCGTTTGGATTGCGTTGGAGATTCGATCGTATCAATTCTAGCTTCTATAATCAATATAAATTTATAACCACTGAATTATTGAGTTTGTCGCATGGATCCTGTTTTAAGGTTTCAAAATTGGCTTTAAAATTTTTTTATTCCACTGCATTTTCGTGTCGAAACCCTTACATTGGGATGCTCCGAGGAGAAAAAAGTTCCCTTTCCCACCTTCATGTTCCGAGGAGAGGAAGATTATTGGTGGAAATCTATAAAGCGTACTCAACCTATCGCACTGAAGATGTCTTGGGAGAAGTTCCAAGAATTGTTCAACGACAAGTACTTTCACGAAAGTATTTGTCACATGAATGAGGTGGAGTTCATTAAGATGGAACAAAAAAATATGACCGTGTCGCAATACGAGGCTAAGTTTGTCGAGTTATCCCGGTTTACATCCCATTTGGTTGATAATGAGGAGAGAATGACGCAAATGTTTCTAAGAGGTTTGAAACCCGAAATACGTCAATACCTCATTTCTCACAAACTTTGGTTGTATTCAGATGTTATGAATATGGCTCAGTTATTATAGCGCGATAATGAGTCAACCCAACCAAGAGATAGCAGCCGACAAAATGATAATACCAGTGATAGCAGTCATCGAAGCGGTGACAACAAACGTGGAGGAAATCAACATGCTAGAAATGATAACCACTTCAGTGGTAATCATGGCTAAGATAATAGAAGTGAAAGTTTTAAGAAGAGGAGATTCAATAATAATGGAAAGACGTCAGCACCATCACCCATTTTCAAGGATGGAGAACGACCACCGGTCATATGCTATAATTGCGGAGGGAGGGACACAACAGTCCAAACTGCACGCAGTAACCCAAAGCGTGTTACAATTGTGGAAGAGAAGGTTACTTAGCTTGATTTTGTCGTGTACTGAAGACAAGTCCAACTGGGATGGTGACACCAAATGCCATCCCAGACAAGTCAAAGCCAATAGTTCAAGGGAGAGCATTTGTCATGAACTGCCAAAAAGCGAGGAACCCAAATGAAGTTATCGAGGGTAAGCTAATCATAAACTCTTGCAAAGTCTATACCTTATTTGATACCAGTTCTACCCATTCTTTTATTTCACCTACTTGCGCTCAACGTTTAAATTTGACTCCAGAGAAATTATACTTTAACTTATCTGTTGAAACTCCATTGGGAGAAACTTTCATCACGTCCACTATTTATAAGTCTTGTTTGATTCAAATCGGTACCCTCACGTTACTTGTCGATCTTATCTCTTTGAAAATACTTGCATTTGATGTGATTTTAGAGATTAACTGGTTAACATCATGCTAAAATTGATTGTTTTTACAAGGTTGTTAGCTTTCATATTCCTAACCAACCTATTATACGAATTCAAGCAACAAAATTACTAAAGTCAATCACTGTCATATCAAAACAGATGTCAATCTTTCTTATCCCATGTCACAGATTTAAACAAAAATACGTCAGATTTGAAAGATATTTCTATTGTTAATAAATTTTCTGACATATTTCCTGAAGAATTTCATGGCCTACCCCCAGAGCGTGAAATTAAATTTTGTATCGACCTTGAACCCGGTAAAAAACTCATTTCCAAAGCCCCACATCGAATGACTCCTATTAAACATTAGGAGTTTAAAACCCAACTGCAAGAATTGTTAGACATCGGTTTCATTCATCCTAGTACGTCTCCTTGGGGTGCTCTTGTTCTATTCGTAAAAAAAAAGATGGGAGTATGCGACTTTGTATTGATTATCGAGAGTTGAATCATATCACCATCGAAAATCGGTACCTATTACCTCGTATTGATGACCTGTTTGACCAATTGTAAAGTGCTAAATTCTTTTCAAAGATTGATCTTCATTCCGAATGTCATCAGTTAAAAGTTAAAATTGATGACATTCCAAAGACTGCTTCTATAACTCGGTAAGGGCATTACAAATTCCTAGTCATGTCTTTTGGATTGACTAATGCTCTTGCTGCCTTCATAGATATGATGAAGTGAGTATTTAAGGAATATTTGGATCATTTTGTGGTTTTCTTTATTGATGACATCCTCATTTACACCAAAAGCCGTGAAGATCATGAGCAACACTCGAGGTTGATACTCGAAAAGCTTCGTGAAAACAAGCTATATGCCAAGTTGAAGAAATGTGAGTTCTGGCTTGAGGAAGTAGCATTCCTTGGGCACGTGATATCAAATCATGGAATATCTATTGACCCGATAAAGATTGAAGCAATTCAAAGCTGCGAGCAACCTAAGTCAGTGACCGAAGTACGTAGCTTTCTGGGCTTAGCTGGTTATTATTGGAGATTCGTGGAACGGTTTTCTCGAATCGCCACTCCGTTAACTCAGCTAACTCGAAAAGATACAAAATTTGGTGGGAGTGAGGAATGTGAGAATAGTTTTAAAGAACTCAAGAGGAGACTCATTTCAGAACATGTTTTGACAATACCTTCAGTTTCGAAGGGATTTATCATCTACAGTGATGTTTCAGGCAGAGGTTTAGGATGTGTTCTCATGCAACATAGAAAACTAACAGCCAATGCCTCACGACAACTCAAAGAATATGAGAGGAATTATCCTACTCATGATCTAGAGTTGGCAGCAGTCGTTTTTACGCTTAAAATCTAGAGGCATTACCTGTATTGGGAGAAAGTGGAAATCTATACGGATCATAAAAGCCTCAAATATTTCTTCACCCAAAAGGAACTCAACATGTGGCAGCGACGTTGGCTCGAGCTGTTGAAAGATTACGATCATAGCATTCAATACCATTTTGAAAAAGCAAACGTAGTAGCTGATACGTTGAGTAGAAGATCATATGCGGGTACGAGTGCTATATTGTCAATGCAAAGGCCCATTTTGTATGACTTACAAAGGATGGAGATAGAGTTAAAAACTCCAGGGACCTACGTGATGATGTCAAATATACGAGTAGAACCTACTTTAATCGATAAAGTTAAAGATGCTCGAGCTACAGACCCGGAGCTGATGCGTATGAGGAAGAAAGTGCAAGAAGGTGCTATTCCGAAAGCAAAAATCGATTAAGAAGGAATACATCTAGTCAACTCCAGACTTTATGTTCCTAACGACCCAGATTTGAAGTATAAAATCATAATGGAGGCACACAACACACCGTTTGTAATCTATCCTGAGAGTACCAAAATGTATCGTGATCTTCGACATACATTTTGGGGGAGCAATATGAAGAGAGAGATAGCGGAGTATATCTCAAGGTGTTTAACTTGTCAATGAGTCAAGACAAAGCATCAAGTGCCAAAAGGTCCATTGCAACCACTTGAAATTCTAAAATAGAAGTGGGAGCACATTACCATGGATTTCGTTACTGGTCTTCCCAAGGTTTCTCAAGGCATAAATGCTATTTTGGTCATTATTGATAGATTAACCAAGTATGCTCATTTCTTGCCTATACAAGAAACTTAGTCACTTGAACGTGTTACTCGTATATATATAAATGTGATTGTAAGACTTCATGGTATGCCAGTATCCATTGTTTCTTATCTAAACCCAAGATTCACTTCACGATTTTGGGTTAGTTTGCAAAAAGCTATGGGCACAGATTTACAAATTCGTTCGGCATATCATCCTTAAACGGACGGGCAGTCGGAGAGGACTATTAAAACTCTTGAAGATTTATTAAGACTCTGTGTCCTTGATTTCAAATAAAGTTGGGACAAGTTCTTGCCATTAGTGGAATTATCCTACAACAATAGTTATCAAGCAAGTATTGGCATGGCTCCATTCGAGGCGTTGTATAGACGCAAATGTCATTCTCCAGTATACTAGGATGAGGTGGGTGAAGCAACGTTGTTAGGACTGAAATTAGTATGCATGACTATGGAAAAGATTTAAATGATCCAGAAACATATAAAAACCTCAGAAGATAGACAAAACAGTTATACTGATCATCATTGAAGGGACGTGGAATTTAATGTTGGGGATCATGTGTTGTTATGTGTTGCTCCATGGAAAGGAGTTACGAGATTTGGAAAGAGAGGAAAGCTCAATCCTCGATTCATTAGCCCATTTGAAGTCCTCGATCGAGTAGGCACTGTGGCTTATAGACTCGCCTTACCGCCAAGTATGTCTTATGTACATAACGTTTCTCACATATCTACGTTACGTAAATATGCGGAATACCCAAACCACGCTATTAATTTAGAACCAAATGAGATAGCGGAAGATTTAACGTATGAAGTGGAACTTGTTAAAATCTTGGATAAGAAGAAACATATTCTACGCTCAAAGGTTATACCTCAAGTCAAAGTTTTTTGGAGAAACCACGATATTGAGGAAATGACCTGGGAGTTAGAATCTGAAATAAAAATATGGTATCCCTACCTCTTCGACACACTAGGTATGTACATAAATTTTGGGGACGGAATTTCATAAGGATGGGAGGTTGTAAGACCCCAACTTTTTATGAATAAATATTGAATTTTTTCTAAATATTATTTTGAATAATATGGTGTGGATTTGATATAATGTTATAGTTGTGGATAATTTTTACAAATTTTTTAAAGTAAGCAAGTTGTCATAAAATATTCGTTTGGTCGGGAAATATTCTTTTTGTAAGGGAATATGCCACACCGAAATAACTGACGGATATAGAAAGCAACAAAAATAACATTTTTATAAAATAACAGTAAAACTTTTACCCTTAACTGTTGAAATAACCGGTGATAAAAGTACGGTAATACGCGTGGTTACAAAGTAGCACACGATATTATACAGTATATTTGATTATTGATGCTTACGTGAGAAGTCACTCAGTTATACTCAATTATTGCTACAATAATTGATGCATAGTATCTCACGTTATTGATTCAATTACAGTCACAATATTTTATATTATTAAATCAATAACTGAGATGACAAAGTTATTCATATTATTATTTGTATTATTGACGATGTCTAGAAAGTTCTGTCAAGGAAAGGGGTTTCGTCACCTAATTGCGCGCCAATAATGAGAAGTCCTTATCGGAAAACCCCCTCTTTCCTGGAAATGATCTGGTTGTCAATATTATGAGTTATAATATTAATGATAAATAATTATTGGAAGATTAAAAATGTGTTAATTGAAGATAAAGTGATTTGTGGTAAATATTTATTCAATTTTTGATATAAATAAAAAGTCTGTTATGAGACGTTTGTTGTAAGTTTATTTTATTCTATGGGGACCCATATGTCATCAACTAAGAGTCACTTTCACCAATAGTACTTGCCTTTACCAGACGTCAAACTACTTGTCGTTTCACATTACAGGCGTCGAACCACTTGTCGTTTCACATTACAGGCGTCAAACCACGTGCCTTTTCACATTATAGGCGTCAAACCACTTTTTTTTTCACATTACCAGTCGTTAAGCAACTTGTCTCTTCACATTGCAAGGGCTAAGCTAGAAATCTTCCATAAATAGAAGCTTATTTCTTCTTTCATTCTCGCCAATTCACTAAGACTCACAAGAGAAAGTTATAGAGAGAGAATCAGAGAGAAAGAAGAAGAGTGTTCTGTTACTACACTATTGCAGTGTGACGCCCCCAAAATAGGTATACATCACCCATTCTGAGTCGCCAAAAACATGGTAAAGAAACAACTACAACTTTATTAATACGACAACACATAAATTGTGAGTTAAAATATAAATATTGTCTTCTAGACAATATCCACACTCAAATAAGTCCTCATTACAATTATTGATACACTATTTTACAAAATAGTGAGGACTATAATAACAACTGCCTTGGAACATCACTCCACACCCCGACTACTTTCCTCTGTATTCTCGCTTCCTGGGAAGAAAAATGGAACAAAAAGAAAAAAGGGTGAGCTCAACTAGCCAGTAAAAAATATTATGACTAAGATAATATAGAACAAATTATCGTTAGTCCTCAATAGGAAAAAATCTGATAGAATATAATAGACAACAAATTTTAGATCAACAACTGCAGCGGAAACAACAATCCATTAGAAGAGTTAAGTAGATAATGAATTCTACTATCTTCTAAGATTTAAAAGTCCATCACCAATATTTTATCCCTGTAACATCAATCAATATACATCTTGAATCAAATTTTCATCTTTGCACTACCGGCCAAAGATATTCATTTGTATCACAAGTTGGTCATGTTCATCTAAACACCTGTTCATCTTTATACTACGGGCCAAATATATTCATCAGTTAATCATTCGTCTTTGTACTACATGCCGAGAATATTCAGTAATATCATCATTTAGGAGTGCGGATGATGAAAAATATTTTAAAGAAATTGAATCCAATGAGACAAAAGGACAAATATTAGAAATTCGCACTTCAATTTATCCATGTTCAAAAACACCGCATCATATACCATAGTGGAGTAAAATTCAAATATAAAGATCAAAACATGGATACAATCAAAGATAATAACAAAAATAGACATCTGAGACAAAGAAAAAAAATTTTATTTTTCGGTGAATAGTGCCGTATATGTGAATAGTGTCGTATCTGTGAATAGTAACTCCGACACAAAAAGATAAGAATTTCACAAGAAAAATCTTACCAATATTCCGGTATAATAATATTGAAAGAAATAATATCATTTAAAAAAAATAACATCCCTTTTTTCAAAAAGACAGTACTTCTGACTAGAATACTGGATATAGTGCTGACGGAACTTGCACCATATAGCAACACTCAAATTATCAAAATACTCACAAAAATACGCTCGATATTATAGAGAGAGAAAACTTTAGTTTCTGGTGTGATTTTCAATTCTAACCTAAGCACCCTATTTATAGAAAAATTCTTAGAACACCAAAGCATAAAATTTAATATAATAGTAATATAAATAAAAAAATTTCACGCCCACCTATGACCAACAGAATTCAGCATGTTTATAACATCTATGGGACCCACCCAATTACCAAAAATGTTTTTATTAAAAAAAATTTAAAACTTCAAAAATCAATTATTCCGGAACTTCAATAATTCATAATAAATAACCATTTTATCAGAAAAATTCGAATCTTATGTCCATTCCATAGGAAATTCAATTCTATTCAACTTTGTAAGTTTAAATTTTTCTAAATTCCAAATAAAAATTGACCAAAATCCACATACGGACGATTTTACAGGCTATAATCAAATTTCAGTCAAAAATTGGGGTCCATCAACACACAAAACATGTGTTAAATATTTTTTTTGTAACAAAAATATTCTTCCTCATCATTTATTCATATATCACACATTCATTGTAAAAATATCACCATTATTATATTATTTTAATATAATAATTTATTAAATGAATTTATTTTATCAAAAAAGATAAAATATCAATTATCAACAGTTGTCAGTTTTCTAAAAATTTCTCCATTTATATCCACATAAGTAAATATTTTCCTTATCATATAAATCAATAATTAATTATTCATAAATAAAATTATAAAATCACAATACTGACAACCAGGTCGTCCCAAGAAAGAGGGGGCTTTCCAATAAGGATTTTTTCTTACTGGCGCACAATTAGGTGACCAACCCTCTTCTTAGACAGAACTTTCTAGACATTTCCAATAATGTTATCTAATAATATTATTAAAATAATATGATTTATTGATCTGATAATGGAAATACTGTGCAGTGACAATTATTGAAACCACAATAATATAAAATATCAACATAGCAATTATTGAATCAATAAAATAAAATATTGAACATTAATTATTGAAACAATTATTGAGTAGTGTATTCTTACGTAAGAATCAATGATTGGTGCAATACCATGTGCTACTGTGCACCACCGCGTATTACTGTGTTTTAACCACCGGGTATTCCAACAGTATTAACGGTAACAACTACACCGTTATTTATAAAAACTTATACTTGTCGTTTTCTTCATCCAATCGCTTTTCGTTATGGGGCCCACAAAAGGCTGCGTCGTCGTATGAATATTCTCCGACAGCAAGAATATTCAACGACCAAACGAATATTCACCGAGAAAATGAATATTTTATAACCACTTGCTTATTTAAAATATTTGCGCATTTTACCCATAACTAACCACATTAATCAAATCAACCCTTACTATTTCAAACTAATATATAGAGGAAATTCAATTTCATTTATAAAAAGTTGGGGTCTTACAACCTCCCCTCCTTATGAAATTACGTCCTCGAAATTGACGTACGTAACTAGTGTTTCGAAAAGGTGAGGATACCTCGCTTTCATTTCTGTTTCCAACTCCCAGGTTATTTTCTCAATAGCATGGTTTCTCCACAAAACTTTGACTTATGGTATGACCTTTATGCGTAGGACATGCTCCTTCCTATCCAATATCTTAACAGGTACCTCCTCGTACGTTAAGTCTTCGGCTATCTCGTCTTGTTCTAACTCAATAATGTGATTTGGGTCTTTCACATATTTAGGAAGCACAAATATGTGAAAAATATTATGAACACGAGACAGGCTTAAAGGTAACGCAAGTCTAGAGGCCACATTTTCTACTCTGTCAAGAATCTGAAATGGACCAATAAATCATGGATTGAGTTTTCCTCTCTTCCCAAATCTTGTAACTCCCTTCCATGGAGCAACTCGTAACAATACATGATCCCCAATACTAAATTCCACGTCCTTTCGATGAAGATCCGCATAACTCTTTTGTCGATCCTGTGCCTTTTGTATACGTTGTCGAATCATTTGGATCTTTTATGTAGTCATACATACCAACTCTAGTCCTAAAAATGTTGCTTCACCCACCTCATCCCAACATACTGGAGAACGACACTTTTGTCCATACAATGCTTCGAATGGAGCCATACTTATGCTTTCCTAATAGCTGTTGTTGTAAGAGAACTCCACCAATGGTAAATTCTTATCCCAACTCCCTTTGAAGTCTAGAACATAGAGTCTTAATAGATCTTCAAGAGTTTGAATAGTCCTCTCTGATTGTCCGTCCGTTTAAGGATGGTATGCCGAACTGAATCGTAAATCTGTGCCCATTGCTTTCTACAAGCTAACCCAAAATTGTGAAGTGAATCTTGGGTCACAATCCAAAACTATGGATACTGGCATGCCATGCAATCTCACAATCTCATTTATGTACATACGAGCAAGACGTTCAAGGGAATAAGTCTCTGGCATCGGCAAGAAATGAGCAGTCTTGGTTAATCTATCAACAATAACCCAAATCACATCTACGCCTTGAGAAACCTTGGGAAGACTCGTAACGAAATCTATGGTAACGTGTTCCCACTTCCATTTCAGAATATCAAGTGGTTGCAATGACCCTTTGGCACTTGATGCTCCGCCTTTACACGTTGACAAGTTAAACACCTCGAGATAAATTTCGCGATCTCTCTTTTCATATTGTTCCACCAAAATGTATGTCGAAGATCACGATACATTTTGGTACTTCCAGGGTGAATTACAAACGGTGTATTGTGTGCCTCCATCATGATATTGTTCTTCAAATCAAAATCATTAGGAACACAAAGTCTGGTGTGGACTCGAAGTATTCCTTCTTTATCGATTCTTGTTTCCGGAATAGCACCTTCTTGCACTTTATTCTTCATATGCATCAGCTCTGGGTTTGTGGCTTGAGCAACTTTAACTTTATCAATTAAAGTTGGTTCTATGCGTATACTTGACATCATCGCATGGGTCCTGGGAGTCTTCAATTCAATCTTCATCTTTTGTAAATCACACAAAATGGGACTTTGTGTTGACAACATCGCACTCGTTCCCGCATATTATCTTCTACTCAATACGTCAGCTACCACGTTCGCTTTTCCAAGATGGTATTGTATGGTATAGTCGTAATCTTTCAACAGCTCGAGCTAACATTATTGTCGCATATTGAGTTCTTTTTGGGTGAAGAAATATTTGAGGCTTTTATGATCCGAATATATCTCCACTTTCTCACCATATAAATAGTGCATCCAGATTTTTAATGTGAAAACGACTGCTGCCAACTCTTGATCATGAGTAGGATAATTTCTGTCATATTCTTTGAGTTATCGCGAGGCATAGGCTATGACCTTCCCATATTGCATGAGAACACATCCTAACCCTTTACCTAAAGCATCGTTGTAGATAACAAATCCATCCGAACTAGATGGTATTGTCAGAACAGGTGCCGAAATGAGTCTCCTCTTAAGCTCTTGAAAACTCTTCTCGCATTCTTCGCTCCATACGAATTTTTTATCTTTCCGAGTCAGTTAAGTTAACGGAGTAGTGATTCGAGAAAATTCTTCCATGAATCTCCGATAATAACCAGCTAAACCCAAAAAGTTATGTACTTCGATCACCGACTTCAGTTGCTCCCAACTCTGTATTGCTTTAATCTTCGCTGGATCAACAGATACTCCATGTTTTGACACCACGTGCCCAAGGAATGATACTTCCTCAAGCTAGAACTCGTATTTCTTCAGTTTGGCATATAGCTTGTTATCGCGAAGCCTTTGAAGTACTAGCTTCAAATGGTGCTCATGATTTTCACGGCTTTTAGAATAGATGAGGTTGTCATCAATAAAGACAACAAAAAACTGATTCAAATATTCCTTAAATACTCGGTTCATCATATCCATGAAAGCCGCAGGAACATTAGTCAATCCAAAAGACATGACTAGGAATTCATAATGCCCGTACCGAGTTCTGAAGGCAGTCTTCGAAATATCCTCAGTTTTAATCTTCAGCTGATGATATCCAGAACGAAGATCGATATTTGGAAAGAATTATGCTCCTTGCAACTGATCAAACAAGTCATCAATACGAGGTAACGGATACCTATTCTTGATGGTGACATGGTTCAATTCCCGGTAGTCGATACAAAGTCGCATACTCCCGTCTTTCTTCTTTACGAATAAATCAAGAGCACCCCAATGAGATGTACTAGGACGAATGAAACCGATGTCCAATAACTCCTGTAGTTGGACCTTTAACTCCTGAAGTTCAATAGGAGCCATTCGATATGGGGTTTTAAAAATGGGTTTTGTACCAGGTTCAAGATCAATAAAGAATTCACCTTCACGTTCTGGGGGTAGACCGGGAAGTTCTTCTGGAAATACGTCAGGAAATTCACTAACAACAGAAATATTATTCAAATCTGACGTGTTTTTGTTCAAGTTCATGACATGGGCTAAGAAAGCTTGACATCCATTTTTTATTAAACAGATGGCCTTATGGCTTGATATGACACAGATTGACTTTAATGGTTTGGTTGCTTGAATTCGCATAATATGTTGGTTAGGAATATGAAAACTAACAACCTTACGAAGATAATCAATTCTGGCATGATGAGTAGTTAACCAATCAATCCCTAAAATCACATCAAAAGCAAGTATCTTTAAAGAGATAAGATCCACAGGTAATGTGATGGTGCCAACTTGGATCAAGCAAGATTTATAAACAGTGGATGTAATGAAAGTTTCTCCTAACGGAGTCTCCATAGATAAATCAAAGTCTAATTTCTCCAGAGTCAAGTTTAAACGTTGAACACAAGCAGGAGAGATAAATGGATGGGTAGAACCAATATCTAGTAAGGTATAAACTTCGTAAGAATTTATGATTAGCTTACCCGTGATCACCTCGTTCGGATTCCTCGCATTTTGGCCAGTCACGACAAACGCTCTTCCAGGAACCGCTGACTTTGATTTGTCTGGGACAACATTTGGAGTCACCATCCCCGCTGGACTTGGTTTCGCTACAATACAATCATGAGCGATATGTCCTTCCTTTTCATAATTATAACATACCTTGAACTGTTGTGGAAAGTTTGGGCTGATATGTCCCTCTTTTCCATATTTATAGCATACGACTTGTGGTCGTTCTCCTCCCTTCAAAATAGTTCATACTGGTGCTGATGTCTTCACATTGTCATTGTTAAATCTCCTCTTTTTAAAATTTTCACTTGACTCGACTCTCCAATTATCATGACCATGATTACCACCAGAGTGGTTACTATTTTTGTCTGTATTTTTGCCCCCCGTTGGTTATCATTGCTCTGATGACTGCTGTCACCGGTATGACCCTGGTTGTGGTCCCTTGGTTGAACATACTCATTATCTCGCTCTAATAATTGAGCCTATTTACAACATCTGAATATAAAGAAAATTTATGAGAGATAAGATATTGCCGAATCTCGAGTTTTAGACCTCTCAAAAACATTTGTGTCATTCGTTCCTCATTCTCTACCAAATGAGGTGCAAACTTGGATAACTATGTGAACTTCGCCTCGTATTGGGACACTGTCATGTTGTTTTGTTCCGGTCTGATAAACTCCACCTCCTTCATATGACGAATACTTTCAGGAAAGTACTTGTCATTGAACAGTTTCTGAAATGTTTCCCAAGACATGCTGAGTGCGGCTGGCTGGGTACGCTTCATAAATTCTCACCAGTAATCTGTCTCACCACGGAATATAAAGGTGGTGAATGGAACCTTCTGTTCCTCTGTGCATCCCAAAACATCGAATATCTTGGTGATTTGCTTGACCCACATTTCTGCCTTAATCGGGTCCGACTTTCCCCAGAATTCTGATGGTCCCAACTCTTTGAACTGCTTGGCTGTGGCATACCGCGCGTTGCTATCATTTCCACCCGTATTTTGTACACGAGTCTCCCTCGTTTGATTTTGCATGAATTGCAAAAAGCTTCTAAACATCCCAGCGTTCATCGTCTGATCAGTGGTGTTATTTACAGGAGGAACATTGTCGTCCCGTTGCACGTTCTCCTGATTCGCGATTAAAGGTGTCTCCACGGTCACACTTACTCCATTGTTAACATTCTCAGTTGTCATTCTCAAATACTACCATAAAACAAGGGCTAATTAAAGAAATTAACATATCACATAATATTTCTATATTCTGACCAATCAACAAATAAACACCTGTTCATCTTTGCACCTGTTTATCACAAGTTGGTCATGTTCGTCTAAACACCTGTTCATCTTTGCACTACGGGCCAAAGATATTCATCAGTTAATCAGTTATCTTTGCACTACAGGTCGAGAATATTCAGTAATATCATCATTTAGGACTGAGGATGATGAAAAATATTTTAAAGAAAATGAATCAAGTGAAACAAAAGGACAAATATTAGAGATTCGTACTTCGGTTTATCCATATTCAAAAACACCCCATCATATACCATAGTGGAGTAAAATTCAAGAATAAAGATCAAAATACGGATATAATCAAAGATAATAACAAAAATAGACATCCGAGACAAAGAAAAGAAAATTTCGTTTTTCGGTGAATAGTGCCGTATTCGTGAATAGTGCCGTATACGTGAATAGTGTCGTATACGTGAATAGTAACTCCGACACAAAAAGACAAGAATTTCATAAGAAAAATCTTACTAATATTCCGACATAATGATATTGAAAGAAATAATATCATTTAAAAAAAATTAACATCCCTTACCTCAAAAATACAATACTTCTGACTGGAATACTTGATATAGTGCTGAAGGAACTTGCACCGTATAGCAACACTCAAAATATCAAAATACTCACAAAAATATGCTCGATATTATAGAGAGAGAAAACTTTAGTTTCTGGTGTGATTTTTAATTCTAACCTAAGCACCCTATTTATAGGAAAATGCTTAGAACACCAAAGTAGAAAATTTAATATAATATTAATATAAATAAAAAATTTTCATGCCCACCTAAGACCAACTGAATTCAGCATGTTTATAACATCTGTGGGGCCCACACAATTACAAAAAATGTTTTTATTAAAAAAATATTTAAAACATAAAAAATCAATTATTTCGGAACTTCAATAATTCATAATAAATAGCTCTTTTACAAAAAAAAAATCAAATCTTATGTCCATTTCATAGAAAATTCAATTCTCTACAACTTTGTAAGTTTAAGTTTTTCAAGATTCCAAATAGAAATTGACTGAAATCCACATACGGACGATTTTACAGGTTATAATTAAATTTCAGTCAAAAATTGGGGTCCATCAACACAAAAAACATGTGTTAAGCATTTTTTTGTAACAAAAATACTATTTCACCTCGTTTATTCATATATCACACATTCATTGTAAAAATATCACCACTATTATATTATTATAATATAATAATATATTAAATGAATTATTTTATTAGAAAAGATAAATTATCAATTTTTAACAGTTGTCACTTTTTTAAAATTCCTACATTTATATCTACATAAGTAAATATTTTCCTTATCATATAAATCAATAATTAATTATTCATAAATAATATTACAGAATCATAATACTGACAACCAGGCTATTCCCAAGAAAGAGAGGCTTTCCAATAAGGATTTCTCTTTACTGGCGCGCAATTAGGTGACCAAACCTCTCCTTAGACAGAACTTTCTAAACATTGCCAATAATGTTATCTAATAATATTATTAAAATAATATGATTTATTGATCTGATAATGGAAATACTGTGCAGTGACAATTATTGAAACTACAATAATATAAAATATCAACGTAGCAATTATTGAATCAATAAAATAAAATATTGAACAGTAATTACTTTAACAATTATTGAGTAGTACCTTCTTACGTAAAAAATAATGATTGGTGTAATACCATGCGCTACTGTGCAACACTGCGTATTACTGTGTTTTAACCACCGGGTTTTCCAGCAGTGTTAACGGTAACAACTACGTCGTTATTTATAAAAACTTGTACTTGTCGTTTTTTTCATCCAATCGCTTTTCGTTATGGGGCCCACACAAGGCTGCGCCGTCATACGAATATTCTCCGACAGCAAGAATATTCAATGACCAAACGAATATTCACCGATAAAAATGAATATTTTATAACCACTAGCTTATTTAAAATATTTGCGCATTTTACCCATAACTAATCACATTAATCAAATCAACCCTTACTATTTCAAAATAATAAATAGAGGAAATTCAATTTCATTTATAAAAAGTTGGGGTCTTACATGCGGTATCCAATCTCCTACTAAGGTAAGAGGTATTATTTCTTTCGTATTCGTTAGGGATAAATTTTTATTCAATATTCGTAAGAAATACTATTTTCTTCCATACTCTATAGAATATAAGTAATATTATTTCGTTTCAGATTCTGAATTTTACACTCATTTTATTAAAGTATTACTTATATACTTCATGAAATTAGTAGAATATTCTTCAAATTTGCGCTCCATCTAGTATCTTTTCACAGAAATATTATTCTGAACATTCTTAATAATTTTTAATCTTTTCATGTCGACATACTATTCACGGGATACTATTCTCGAAGTACTAATCACGGGGTTCTATTCACTCGGGTACTATTCATGACAAAAAATAATTTTTTTTCTGTCCAAATTATTTTTGATGCAATATTATTCTTGAATTTTACTCCACAAAGCAGTATCATGTTGACAATTTGGATATTATTGAATTCTAGATAAATTAAATTATAAATCTTTAAAATTTATCATTTGCTCTCATTTAATTGAATTCTTATCTCATTGTCATCATCCTCACGCTTATATTGTGATGAAAGTCATCTTTTGCCCGTAGTGCATAGATGAACTATTGATTGGTATAATTATGACAAGGGATTATTCGGTATAATCATGACCCGTATTGTTACAAAAGAAGTGATAAAAGTCCTCATCGGCCCGTAGTGCATTTGCAAGAATCCAGAATTTTACATTAAATTTTTTTTCGAATACTTTTTTAAATTATTATTATTTAATGATGGATAATTATTTTGAGCTTTGCGGGATATGAATTCAATAGGCTAGTCAATTTATTGACTAAGCAATGTAAACAAGGTAATAATGAATACCTGACTGAAATTTTAATAATACAATTATGATTATAATTGTATTATGAATATTTGACTAAGGGTATCTATTAATCAGATAAGGTGACTTAGTACTAAAACCTAATGGTCAGGAAACTATAGCGATAATTGGGAAATCCTAAATCTAGGTCTAGTAACCCTAAACCCTAATAACAAATCCTAACCCTAATTAGGGTTATAAATAAGAAGTTATAATAGTGAGTATTATACTAGGTATGTTTATGTAGAATTAAGTATAAACATTTTATCAAGGAAATCAAGTGAGGATTAGGAAACCCAAACTTGGAATAGCAAACCCTAATTGGTAAACCTTAATTTTAATTTCGAAACCCTAAAATCTAATTAGGGAATCCTAATATTGGTTATCAAAACATAAGGATTAAATATGTTAGGGAAGCATGTGAAAAGAGTAAAATAACCCTAAGGTCAATTCAGGAATTACAAAATTACCCTTTGTAAGGGTAAAAAGACCAAAATGCCCTTGAACTTATCTTTTAACAAAAGGTACATACAAATCTTGGTGACTCATCACCCAAGATTGCCCATGTATTTAAATCCACCACACAAGTGACCAATTTACCCTCAAAGTTAATTAGGTAGTTATGAAAATACCCTTAGTAGGTGTGAAATTATCAAAATACCCTTTATCTTTACTTTTAACAAAAAGATAAACCAAATCTTGGTGAGTCATCAAGGGAGATATGCTAGTGCTTAAAATCCATGAAAACCAGCCATATGTTGACACCTAACATTAACCACAACCATTGGATCAAAGTTTGGAGACTAAGAAATAGATTAAAGACTAAAATACCCTTGATAAAAATTACTAATGACGAATATGTCCTAGAAGGAAATTTCTAGGAAATTTCCTAGAGATGGTGGAATAACCAATTTACCCTTTTCTAGTAATGGTTAAAGATCATTTTGCCCTTGGTCTTGAATTCCTATAAATATCCTTCCTTACATTTCAATTAAAAAGTTTATTTCATTTTCTTCATTTCTTCCAAAAAGAGAGAGAAAGAAAGAAAATAAAAGAGAGAGAGAGAGAGAGAGTTTGGTCAAGAGGAAGGAAGAAGGAAGAGAGTTTTGATCTTCCATGCCATCCAACATCCATCAAATATTTTGGAAGAAAAAGATGTGTTAAGAAAACAAAGGTATAAAACCTAAACTAGTTATCCTTTTTTGTTTTGTTTGATTTTGGTGATATAAAGTTTATGGTCTTGAGATCTAAAGCCCTTGATCTATATGTTTCTATAAGTTCATGTATGGGTTTTACCTTTTTGAGTGTTAAAAAGTTGGATCAAAAGAAGAAAAGCAAAACTATGTTTTTAAAAGTTAGAAAACCCTAACTTTAGTATACTTTGGAAAGCTACCATTTGAAATGTACACATTCTTTTTGTGATCCATCAAAGAGGGGTGCTAGATGTGTAAGTTAACTAGTAAACCCAAGTGGTAGCACTCAAAAATATTGATTTCTCAAGCCGTGGGAGTTGTTTTAAGTAAAATAGTCCAAAAATTTGAAAATGAGAAAAATGGACTGTTTTTGGGTAGTTTATAGCAGGGGCAATTTCGTCTGATTATTTTGCACTAAAATATCTACAAAAATTTGGAATGATAATATCATGAGTTAAATGTTTTCTATAAAAAGATGATGATTTTTGGAAATGTAGAGTGAAAGTAATGGATTTTACAAGAAAGTGTGATTTTAAAAGTAAACATGAATAACTCTTAGTGTGTAGCTCCAAAATATGTGAAATTTTTACAGAAAGTACGTATACATAACCAGAACATTCCCTGAACGTTTCGGAAGTTTTGGACAAAAACTCAATTCATGAAAATTGTTACAAACGGAAGTGAAAAATTCTAGAAAAATTATATGTTCATAAGGGTAATATTAATTGATGTTCCTAGAAAATTAGAATTTTTGGAACTGTTTTTGTATATTTTATGTGATTGATTGAGTTATGAATAAATGAATAAAATAAGTTAAGTGATGTTATAAAGGGTAAAAATGTTATATTTTTGACAAAAGACCCTAAAGATGATGTAATCAGATTTATGAAGGCTATTTTGGTCATTTTTGATGAGATGTTATATTTATGGCATTTTAGGGTCGTTAAATAAAGTAATTAGTAAAGGGTAAATAATTAAAATAAATTGTCTATAGTTTAATAAATTTTTAAAATATTATTAAATAATTAATAATATTAGGTTAACAAGTTATTAATAAATATTAGATTAAAATATTATTAAATAATTAATAATATTAGATAATGATTTAAAATATTATTAAATGATTAATAATATTTAATTAAAGTTAAATTAAAATATTATCAAATATATAATAATATTAGATGACTAAAACATTATTAAATGATTAATAATATTAAAGTGTGATTAAAATATTATTAAAAAGTTAATAATATTTGTAAATGGTTAAAATATTATTAAATAATTAATAATATTAGTAAGTGATTAAAATATTATTAAAGAGTTAATAATATTGGTAAACGATTAAGATATTATTATATGATTAAAGTATTATTAATTGATTAATAATACTAATAAGTGAAAAAAAATATTACTAAGATTAATAATATGAAATGAGTTTAAGATGATAGTAATATTATCAAGGTATGATAATATTACTAAGGACTTAATGTAATGTCTAATGTTTATTATGTGGCTAAATGTTAGATAATATGTTATTAAAATAGTAATGTTATAAGATAAAGTATATTATGTTAATTGGAAGATCGATCTTAACAATGATAGGTCTTTTCAATAAAGAGATTATAATAGATAGCGTAGCAGTAATGGACGGGCAAGACAAGTTTTTCCTAACTCAACTTGAGTTATTATTTTTCAAGTCTGTTAGTGGATAATTGTTGTTGATTATTCCGCATCTACGATTAATATTAAATACTCGCATTCGTTGCAAGTTCTCTACACTTCGTGCAAACTTTATATTTCCAATGCAAGTGTTCTAGCTTCATTTCATTATTTGATAAATGCAAGTTTTCTATTTATCAGTTATGATCTTGTGATATACAATGTTCATGGTTTCTGTTGTGAAAAGGTTATGATTTCTTGTTTAGACATAACAAGGACATATGAGCTGTTGTTTGTGTAAAATGTGTTTGATTTGATATCAAAGCATAGATTGTGAGAAATCAATGTTGCTTGGTACAAACATATATACTGACACTATTATCACCAATAGTAACAGGCTGACCGAGGGTTTTATATCGGCATTTATAGCAATGACCGGAAATTATTCGGATATGATGATATGCATACTCCTAGGTTGTTTGGTTGAGCGGATCAACCCGGGTTTCTAAGTCTATAGGACAGACAGAAATTCATAATGGGCGGGGTTTGGTTGACAAACCTCAGTATATATGTGGAAAAATTCTGAACTTTATGTTCATTCAAATCTAGATTTGGTGTGGGTGTGATTATTACTTGTTCAAAACTTGTTGAGCTTTCTGTAGCTCATCCTTATAAATATTTTCCATTTGCAGATAGAAAGAATGTATCCCAGCGGTTCTGATATTTGTGGATAGAAAGACTTAAGACATGGATATCCCTTTGAGGACTATAATGTAATGGTTAGCGACATTTAAAATCAATGTAATGGTATATTAATTGTGTAATTTATTATTAGTTTCCAGCGTTTAGTTTTCATTCTAATGAAATTAGAAAAGAGTACAGTATCTATATGAACTATACATCTGAATGATAGTGTTAACATACATTGGGCTTCTCTGATGCACTGAGGTAGCGCTTCTCAGTTCCAAGAACCCTACCATTAATACTATGGAGATCAGATAGATATGAATTATTGATATGGAAGAAATATATGTAAGATACTAAACCTGTACCTCCATGTGAGGGTACTCAATTATGATAATTGTTCTGACGAGAACTACTATTTTCTCTGAGTATTGTGAATCTTGGATTTATAGGAATTATTATCTTATAGAATATTTACGTGAGCACCAAATCGGCTGCAGTAAATATCGAGAATTTGGGGGCGTCACAGCATTGATGGACAGTTGTTGGCATGATCATGGTCATTGGTGATAATAATGAATATCCTTTGCCCATAGTGCATTGATGATTCGTGGATGTGATAATAATGAATATCCTTGACCCGTAGTGCATGGATAATTCAGTGATGTGGATTATTTATTAAGGTGAGTCTCAGCGATAAAATTGATGATAAACTTTTAAATCATAGAAGATAGTAGATATCATGCTTTACTTGACTCTTCTAATGGATTGTTTGTTCTGCTGCAGTTAAACTTCTTGTCTATTGTATTCTATTAGTTTAACATTGTTGAAGGCTAACGATAATTTACTCTACATTATCTTAGTCATAATATTTCTTACTGGGCTAGTTGAGCTCACCTTTTTTCTATTATTGCTCTATTCAGGAAATGAGAACATAGCTGGGACTAGTCGGGGAATAGAGTGACGGTCCGAGATGGTGGATGTACTAGTCCTCACTATTTTATAAAATAGTGTAATAATAATTGTAACGAGGACTCCATTTGAGTTTGGATTTGTCTAGAAGACAATATCTGTGTTAAAACTCTTAGCTTATGTTACACGACAGTTGTATAATTAAGTTTGTATTTGTATTCTGTACAATATATTTCGCGACTTAGAATGAGTTATGTATACCTATTTTGGGGGCGTCACACCCTCGATATGTTCCAGGACGTACATCTATGATAACCGCCTCTTAATGTCTTGTTTACGCCTTTGATTCCTTTCCTCCACATCTGGGTCTAGAATCAGGACTTCCTTTCATATAACTAGTATTAGCTTAGGAAGCAACATAGCTACCACAAGGGCATGAACTTTCAGTAGAGGCTGTACATGATTAGCATCCGTTGGTTTAGGAAACAACCTTGTAGATGAAGGAAACTCTTGGTTTCAGAGGTGGAGCACCAATGGGATGATAGTGAGTGTTGCTCACCTCAAGGGCTTGGAAGCTTACAGGCTCAACTTCGTCATTGAAACTGATAAGTGGTATATCACTTTGAATAGGATATTTTGGCTCGGCATTGATAGTGACCAGATTACTATTGATGATATACTTGAGCTGCTAATCAAGAGTGGATGGGACGGCTCCCGCCATATGAATATAAGGTCTTCCCAATAGCAAATTATATCCTGTAGTGATTTTGAGCACTTGGAAGGATACGCAGAATGTATGTGAACCAATTTCCACTAGTAATTCAATCTCTCTGATAACATTTCACCGAGATCCATCAAAGACTTTGATGATTATATAGCTACTTCGAATCCTATTGAGTTTGATGTTCGTTTTTTCTAATGTGGCATAGGGGCAGATGTTTAGGGATGATCCTCCATCTATTAGCACTCCACCGACCACATATCCGGAAGACATAACCGCTATGTGCTGTAACAATCCAGATTTTTATTATAATATTTAAATATTTATTGAATTATATAAATATTTAATTGATGTGTTTATCGTTGAATAAGTATTTGTTTAATTGATTTGACGTGATTTGATTATTTATTTGTTTAATAAATAATTAATGAGTTAATGAAAGTAATTATTTTGAAATAGTAATCTAATTTAATTTAATAATAAAGTTAGAGAGTTTATAATGATTAAATAAATTATTATATTATGCAATGAATTGTTATTAGAATTAATTAAATTAAGTATGAAAACTTAATTAATTAGAAGTGTGACAAATAATTATATTATAAATGGTTATTAAAATAAATTAAAGTAGTTTTAATTTATTTTGCCAAACAAGGCTTAAATATATTAAGTCTTTAATTTTAAAGAGTTTTGCCAAACGGAGCCTTATGGCTTTTGGATTTTAAATTTTGAATTATTAATAATATAATATAAATAATATATATATTAATTTGGTAACTGCTAATTTAATAAGGCCATTAGTAGTGTCGGTTTTAAGCGTTTGAATTAAGACGTGCGTTTGGGGGTTAGTTTTAGTTTACGTATAATGCATTTGGCTTATGCCTAAGAAGAAAAATAGAAGTTTTCTGAGAAAGAGAATTACAGAGGGTTTGAGAGAGAAGTATCAGAGAAAAATTGAGAGAAAGGTTTCTGTAATTCCAAAATGTTTCTCAGTGGTTAGCAAGTAATTTCAAAGCAATAAGAAGGTATTTTTCCCATAATCTCATATATTTTACATCGTGATACTAAAGTCTGTGTTCTTCTATTTCACTGTATATATAAAGTTTTTACAAAATTTTGTAGTAGTTGTTATATAACTGAACTATGGTGTTTTATGGGTGTATGATTTTAGAAGTAGTGTTTAAACATGAAAGGTTATGTTAATTTCGTTTAAAAGGAAGGAAACTATTTTTTTCAGTATATATTCCTGAACATGGCTGTTAACAGTCAAAATATCCATTAGTTTAGTTTGGTTGTTAAGAAGATCAAAATCAGTAAATTGTTGGTAGCTAATTGGGAAATTAAAACTGTGAACATGTTAATTCTGTTGTTAAGAAGTTCAGAGAATCGTAGTTAAAGTAAACCAATTGGTAGTTATTAGAATTTACAGTGTTTACTGTGTTAAAATATGTCAAATATGAAGTTTTGATGTTTAAACCGTGCTTTCAAAATTTAAGTTTCTAGAATCATGGTTTAGTTGTTGGTAATTCGTATATGCATGATTAAGCAATGTGTATGTGTAATTTACATAAGTTATACATGTTAATTAGTGTTAGAAATTAAGTTATTGACAAAAATTTAGTTGTTCTGTTCTTCGTGGGTTGCGATTCTACAAGTTTCGGCGCCCCAACGCTAAAAATAGCGCCCCAGCGCCAGAAATTCACTTCGCGGCGCTGAAATTCGCACCCCAGCACCACTAGTTGGCTTAGTCCTCGCGCGCCAGCGCCGGATTTGTAGTCTGACTCGGACAGTTTTGACCTCCTGTAGTAAAATGGCCATAACTTTCTCATACAAACTCCGATTGAGTTGATTCAAGATGATCCGGAACGAGGACGAGTAGACCTACAACTTTCGTTCCAAAAGTTATTCAATTTGAGGTGTTTAACAGTAGTCAAAATGGTCATCTTTAGGACTATTGTGTTTTCGGGGGCAATCGGAGGGCGTCGGGCATGAACATATGCATGTGTAGTGCTCCTGACCATAAAATATGATATTCTAAGTTATAAAACTTGAATGTTAGTAAATATAATGATGCTTAATATTAATAAATGATGTATGAGATAAGTTATTGAAGCATAGTAAGCATACACAAGAGAAGCAAATCGGGCGTGTGACGATTGAACGTCGAAACGCCGTGCAAAGTGTTAATGAACTTAAAAAATGTTTCAATTCAATTGAAATGGATATTATAAGATATGGAATGGATTTAATATAAAATTAATAAGTAGTCCTAGCAAGACTTAAGCAATTGAATGAACTTCAAGTTTGACTAAGAAGAAATATAGTGAGTCTTAAGTCAAAAAGTTAACACAATCTAATTGAACATTGTGTGCTAATTAATAGGAAAGATTATGAGATGTGGAGTAGAGTTTACATTACAATTACTATGTGTTGTTATGTGACTAATAATTGATGTGTATGGTTATATAATTGTGTAGGGCACGTGAAGTGCAGATAACTGTAAGCTGTTAAACTGTTATTGGTAAACAACGATCAAGGCAAGTCTTTCGATTCCTATTTTCTACGCGGACTTGATGAACTGTTTTAAATTACGTGATATGTTATACTTGTTAAAATCGTGAAATGTTAAAGTCAATTTATGACTGTATTATTTTGGTTAAATAAGGAGGATTGAGTAAGGAACTCAATCTTTATATTTGATATGTGAATTAAAAGCATGTATGCCATGTTACTTTAATTATTATGATATGTATGTTTAGCATGTTATTATGTATTATGTGATGCATGAAAACTGTTAGACTTTGCTGGGCTGTCGAGCTCACTCTTGCAAATTACCATTTTTTGCAAGTCAAGATTTCAAGGTAAAGATATGTGCTAAGTGAGTAATAGAAATCTATATTCACGAAGATTACTTATGTTTTATGAGAAATGTATTTCATATTTTGAACGTAAAATGTTGTTGAATTTTAAGTTGAGTTATCCAATGTATATGGATATTTAGTTATGATGTAAGACTTTGCATAGTCATTTTATTGTAACGATTCATGATATAAGATTGAATCGAAGAGATGTAATGTAAAGGTTGCGATTTAGGGCAATAAAGAAGGAAATGTACAAAAGTTTTAAATATTCTGCAATTTTTAGTGATTTTTAATATCGAATAATGATGAAAAATTAGAGGTTGAATGTTTGGTTAACGACTGAAGTTGAGATTTAAATTGTATGGATTTTGGGGTCGTTACATGTGCAACAGTTTGCAATGACCCGTCCCTTCGGGAGGTATGTCATCACCAAGGATGGATATCACATTGCTATTGAAGATGTGATCTAACCAGATGATGGAATTTTTCAACATCTATTGTCTTTGGTAAGTGGGCTTCTTCTAATACTTTCAATAAGACCTTTCGGTGATCTTCTAAAGAGAAAACCAAGTCAAGAATAGAGATCCACTATGGAGCTTCTTTAAAGCTTTGAACAACCTTGGCTTCATTGTGTCCCGTCTTATGGAGGAATTTTTTAATCTTCTCCTTGGGCACTTTCCCTTTTGATATAATGATAGGCTTCATCACACGTTGAGGGAGATACAATGGATTTTCTTTAGATACCACATCAGCTGTGTTTGATGTTGGTCTCCCTATAGTTCCATGGGACTTTCTTAAGGATGATGACATGATGTTATGGCCTGAATGACAATATGATTGGCTTTGGTGCAGCCACTTCAAAGGGTTTTTAACTCCTTTGAGCTAAATTAGTTGAATTGTAAGTGGTGTGGTAGCCAAATCTCCCTCAAAGGATATAACTGCTATGACTCCCTTCCATCTTGGAGGAAATGCGTACACATATTCAGACGATACAGTGTCATTATCTGCCATTTATAGGTCACCGATGCCAATCATGTTTTGAATAAGATGGCGAAGTGCCCATCATTCCTCGGTGTTGTGATCGCGAGAGTGGGAGTGATATTGATATACTCCAGTAGCGTCAAACCTTTTCGAGCTAGGGTTGATCGGAGGTAACAGTGTTGTGATATTTTCGTTATTAATCAGCATCTGCAATATTTCTTCCATCGGTTGGCTTAAATAAGTAAATTACCTTGGTTGGCGAAGTTCCGACGGGCTTTATCTTTTGCTTTTCTGGTAAACTTTTCCTTAGTATTTCATTTTCTTGAGTAAGTGGTGGAGTACTTGTAATAAGAGAAAGGAGGCTAGCATTCTCCTGACTGAACAACTGCCGTGTGACTTGGTGTTGATGAATCACCAGTTCTGCCAGTTGATTGAATTGTTCGCCAAGAGACTTTAACTCCCGTTCCATCATGAACTGGAATTGTGAATAATCCCATTTGTCGGAATTATCCTTGCTGATTTGGGATGATCCACCCACATATTTGAGGTATCTGGAGCTCTCTCCACTTCCCCCGTTGATCATGTTTACTTCATTTTCCTTGTGTTGAGGGAGAGGGTTGTCTTGAACATATGGTTGGTTGGGCTTGGTCACCACGATCTCATCATTGTCAGTTAAATCCTGAATCTTATGCTTAAGGGCCCAACAATCCTAAGTGTCATGGCCTTGAGCTCCAACATGTTAAGCACAATTCTTGCTTGTATTGAAACCCTTTCCACTCGGGTTGGCTGGTGTAAGGAGGTGAGTGATTTTCTTCTGAGTTGTCAGAAGTTTGAGAATGTTTTCAAGTGAATCTACTAAGGGTGTGAACACTCTTGAGCGTTTAATTTCTCCACTCTTTGGCATGGGACGATTTGAAGATTGAGCTTAAAAAGGGGAATAGTTTTCCCTCCAAATAGGCAGGTTTTGATTGTCATTTTGTCCTTGCAGTATCAAGAAAACATCCTCTTCTTTCTTCTTATGTACCCTCTAGGGGTTGTTCCCATAACTTCCAGATTGGACGTGCTCATCTGCGGCTTTTAAAGCGACGAGGTCTTGAATCTTTCCAGATTTCAATCCCATTTCAGTATTTCTCCGTGCTTAATCATTTTTGAGAATGGTTTGCTTATTCCAGCTAGGACCCTCTCATAAAATGGAGCTTCTTGAATATCTATGAAGGTCATCACCATTTCAGACTCTGTCATTGATGGGATAACTTGAGCAGCCAGACGCCTCCATCTTTGGGCATACTCTCTGAATGACTCATTAACTTGTTTCTTGACCTTGGTAATTTTATACCGATCTGGAACCATCTGAATTTGAAAGCTATATTAACTGAGGAAAGTATGGGCTAACTCCTCCCAGCTTTGAATTTTGGAGTTATCCAATCTGGTGTACCATGTTTTGGCTTCTCCAGTCAAACTTTTCTCAAATAGCTCCATTCTAAGCTTTTCATTCTTGGCATAGGATACGAGCTCTCCAATGAACACTTTTAAGTGGGTGTAAGGATCTCCCAATCCATCATATTTCTCAAAATCCAGAGTCTTGAATTTCTCAGGATAATGAACCCCAGGGAAGATGCAAAGGTATGAATATGAAACACTTCAGTGCGTTCCAATCCCTTTTATGGACCGAATGGTCTCTTCCATTTGTAGAACCTTCTTCCGAATATCACCGGTGTTTTGATCTTCATTAAGATGGGTGATTTCAGGAGTTTTTTCGGTCTTATCAGTCTGAGACTCAGGTGTTGAAACTACTCTGTATAGACCTTGGATTCCTCTATGTGCAGAGGGTTCAGTGTGGATAGGTATTTATGGACCCTGAGTTAATTTGTGTAATTCTTCGAGCAGAACAACCAACTCTGTTAATTGATTGCTTAATCCTTCAAACTCCTCGCGAGAGACAAGAGTAGGATTAGGCAGACCACTTGTAGCCCTGTTTGGCTGTATGCTTAGTGCCTTCTTGGACTTTGAACGGGTAACGGGACCAATCATTTCCTTATAAAAAGACTTATGTAGTTTAGTCTAAGGGAAACGTGGAAATGTTACATGCTATGTAATGTGTCCATTTTTTAGGAGTATTACCCTGTAAAATGGATGTCAGTTATTTTAATGACAGGATAGCATGACATGTTTTGATATGAAAAGGGAATGCATGTTCGTATATTCGCATATTTCTTTATTTTTTCTAATACATTGAGATTGACATGAAAATAAAATTATAAGTAATTGAAATTACAAGTAATTGAAATGGGAAGGTATGAAGAGACTTGCCTTCGCGTTTGGTTTCTCAGAGGCTGACCTATCTTAGGCTACTCTAGTGGCTTTTTGGTATGAAGGTCCGTAGACCATCGCAATTTACTCGATGGGAAGTTAATCTGATCTTTCAACTAGAGTAAATCTGGGTTGTGCCTTTCCTAAGCCTCGTGGAATTAGTCTCCCAACGAGTCCAGTAATCAAACATCGACGGGATTGCTTCCTGGTGGAGGGGCCACACAACATACATTCACATACATCGCGTCTCACCGTATGGAAATGATGACATGTGCGAAACACTAATATCACAGGCAGATATGGTGCGAAGCCCTAAGTGCAGTAAATAAAGAATTAGTACCCATTCATTCAAATGTAAATGCAGCATCCACACTCAAGCAGGTAAAAGTTTTTGAAAAGTTTGAATAGCAGCTTAAGCCCTCTTACTGATGTCCGCAACAGAGTCGCCACCTGTCGACATCTAGATTTTTATTTGTCCCTTTTTGTTATTGTTCTTTTATGTTCTCATGTTAGGTGAGATTTGTTTGAAAAGGTCTGACATGTATATGTCGACGATTTGACTATAAGAGTCGCTAGTTGGTTATTTTTAAATGGTTGCACCAACTCAATCGAGGAAAGGTTTGCACAAAGACCTAGTGATGTGACACTGTTTACCTGGTCTCTAAATTCAAAATTTGTTCCGGTTCGAGGGCTTGATTAAGCGGAGGGAAGGTGTTAGGCACCCCCCGACTTCCGTGATAACACAGTTACCGCCACTTTCCATTAAATTTTACCTAATCGTGTGTGTGTGTTAGGTCAATGTGCAGTTGTTTGGAAGTAGTGATATGTCTCGTTTGCACCTATATACGAAGGATTTGACTTTTGTATAAAAGTTTAATTTTAACAAGGTATAGCAATGATGTTTTGTAAAACAGGTTTTTCAAACCCTTATGCTCAATAGTAATTGAGGCCTTTGATACTTCCATTTTAATATGTGTTCGGCTTGGTTGTTTTATTATTTTCGAGATGCGAGGCATCTTCGAGAAAATAAGATAGATAGCAGTGCCGAACTCCTTGTGGACATGAAAGTCATCTAAAGAAATTCAGACACCGTGAATAATTTACAAGATGGCAGCAGCTAAAAATGTCCATCACGAGAACTGAATCTAGATTCAGGAGCTGAATCTTTGATCATATGATTCCTAGGCTCACATGTTTAAGCTATATATAGAAAATCTAGAAAACGGACTAGATTTGAATAAATCTAAGCATTCCAGCTTTAACGGTTCAAGTTTAGTCACCATGAACCGGTCAAAGTGAGAAATAGCCAGATTTAGGCAAATCTAGCCCGCGGGCTAATAAAAGCTCTAAAAAGAACTAGACTTGAGTAAATCTAAACCATTCTAGCTTCAACGGTTCTAGTTTAGTCCCCATAAACTGGTCAAAGTAAGAAATGGACAAATTTAGGCAAATCTAGCCCGCAGGCTGAATAACAATTATATATATATATATATATATATATATATATATATATATATATATATATGTGTGTGTGTGTGTGTGTGTGTGTGTGTGTGTGTGTGTGTGTGTATAAAAGCTGTAAATGCACCGGATATTATATCCAGGCTCGACCGACCAGAGCTCGATAACAATATATATATATATATATATATATATATATATATATAGCGGTAAACGCATCGGATATATATTCAAGCTCAATCAAACAAAGTTTGATGAAAAGATGTATATACATAAGTATTTATAGATATACAAAAGCAGTAAACGCTCTAGATATTATATGCAGGCTCAATCAAACAGAGTTTGATGACGATATATATATATATATATAAGCAATAAAAAGCCATGGATCGACGATCCGATCATACCCACACAACGCAACTCTAAACGTTAGTAGACTTATATGTATAGAAGTAAGAAAAAGCTTAAAAATCTCAAATATCTTACAGTGGGCTGCGAAGAAGACTTAAGATAGCTTTTAACGCCTAAAAACTCAGTTTTCACCAGTCAAATTTAAATATGTTGCAAAACACGAGCTTACAAGTGTTTATAAAGAAGAATCACTCAGTTCAGAGCACTCTAGATGTGTTTACAGACTAAAATGGACAGAGTTTTCTCTCCTTTTTCTATTTCTTCCTTTTTTAAAATGAACCACCGAAGGCCTTTAATTATAGATCAGATGGTCGCGGGTCTACCAGCGGCTGATTGGGTTGCCCCGGGCCATGCGGGTACCATTGTGTCGAAGTACGTGTACTCGTACGACGCGCTGTCTAGTCGAACCTTCATAATTTTCAATTCGGGCATCCAATTAAGGCGTTCTGTACCTTTTCGGAATGCTGTTGTCGAGAGCTACACAATGACATGTGATAAGAGGTTGTACGAAGCCGGGAAGATAGGTTCATGACCAAATCTCCAAGTCTTCAAATTCTATCCGGTGTGATATCTTGTGTAGTAGTCACTCGGAATTTTGGGCTATGGTTCTTGTGGGACACTTATGTATGCAATGTGGATTGAAATGTGTTGAGACAACATGAATGTGGTATTGAGGTAGCAAAATGATGATTTTTCCCCTCACCAGGGTTATCTCTAGCTCTGCGCAAATGTAGCAGTATCTCTGAGATTGGGCTGCTGTGAATGCTGAATGTCCTCAAGGTTCTCTCTGAGGTGTCTTGACCTCCCGGGGTTATCTTTGGGGTTGGAACTGAGTGCCTCGGGGTTGTCTCCGAGGTTGAAACTAAATTTTTTAGGGTTATCTCCGGAATTGGAACTGCATCCCTAGGGGTTATCACCGAGGTTGGAACTGATCATCCCAAGGTTGTCTTCGAGATTGAAACTTAGTATCCTGAGGTTGTCTCCGGGATTGATCTGATTTAACTTTCAGGGTGATCTCTGGAAGACGATTTTTCCTTCATATAAGGTTAGTTAATAGGAATGCAAAATTTCGAGTGTCTACAACTTGACCGACGATGCCAAACTGACCCACCACCAGAAGTTTCAACAAGACTATGCAAGATGCTTGCAGTCCGGAGATGTGGTGTCAGGTATCATTTCGATTAATAATGTTAATGTTTACGTGTTATTTGATTCGGGTTCTACTTGTTCATTTATATTCAATGATTTTGCTGAGAATTTGAACTTGCCTAAAGAAGAATTAGAGTACCCTTTGAACATAGAGGTTCCGAATAGGGAAGTAATTACTATTAGATTTGTACACAAGAACTGTATGGTGGACATTAAGGGCCACGATATGATGGTAGATCTAATCCTGATTTAACTTGGGGAATTTGACGTTATTTTGGAATGGATTGGTTATTCAATTATGGGGCGATAATCGATTGCCAAAGCAGGTGTGTAAACCTTATAACCCCGTCAAAGGTTGTATTTTATGGTAGCAAGTTGCCTAGAAAAATGAGTTGTCTAACGATGATGCATGCCAGAAAGTTGTTGAGACAAGGTTGTGTAGGATACTTAGACTACATAGTAGATACTAGGAAGGTGAGTCAGAATTTAGAAGAGATACTTATCGTTAGAGACTTTGAAGATGTATTTCCAGAAGATTTGCTAGGACTTCTGCCAGATAAGGAGGTAGAATTCATGATCGACTTGGTACCAGGAATTGCCCAAATATCGAAGGCCCTGTACCGCATGGCTCTAGTAGAGATGAAAGAATTGATGGTACAACTGCAAGAATTGTTAGACAATAAATATATTCAGCCGAGCGTATCCCCGTGGGGAGCACCAGTGTTATTTATCAAGAAAAATGATGGGTCGATGTGACTTTGCATCAATTACAGAGAATTAAGCAAGGTCACACTTAAGAATAAGTGTCCATTGCCAAGGATTGACGACCTGTTTGATCAGTTGAAAGAAGCTAGGTATTTCTCAAAGATAGACTTGAGAAGTGGGTACCATAAGTTGAAGGTGAGGAAAGAAGATGTACCAAAGACATCGTTTAGGACTCGTTATGGTCATTAATAGTTTCTGGTGATGTCATTTGGTCTAACGAATGCTCCGGCAGTGTTTATGGGCCTAATGAACAGGGTGTTTAAACCATTTTTGGATAAATTCGTGGTGGTGTTCATTGACGATATTTTGGTATATTCTAAGACCAAACAGGAGCATGTGGAACATCTGAAGGTGATATTGGAGGCATTAAAAAGAGAGAAGTTATGCGCCAAATTTTTGAAATGTGAATTCTGGATTGAGCTAGTGCAATTTCTTGGGCATGTGATTTACAAAGACGGGATTTTGGTAGATCCATTAAAAGTTGAAGCTCTGATGAATTGGGATTATCCGAAGACAATGTCGAAAGTAAGGAGTTTTCTAGGACTGGCAAGTTATTACAGAAGATTTATTCAAGATTTTTTCGAAAATGCGAATCCGCTGACGAATTTGACTAGGAAATAGGTGAAATTCATTTGGATGGAGAAATGTGAGGAAAGTTTCCAAGAGCTGAAGAGAAGATTAAGTACGACACATGTGTTATCTCTTCAAGATAGCACATGAAATTTTGTGGTGTATAGTGATGCATCTCATAAGGGACTAGGTTGTGTGCTTATGTAGAACGACAAGGTTATTGGGTATGCATCACGCTAACTGAAGGATTATGAGAAGGGGTATCCAACCCATGATTTGGAATTGGATGCAGTTGTATTTGCTTTAAAGATATGGAGGCACTATCTCTACGGGGAGAAATGTGAGATATATACATACCATAAGAGTCTGAAATATATTTTCACACATAAGGATTCGAACATGTGTCAAAGGAGATGGCAGGAGTTAATTAAGGATTATGACTGCGAGATTTTATACCATCTGGGTAAAGAAAATGTTGTTGCCGACACCTTAAGCGGGAAGGGTAGAGAGAAACTATTTATGTTATTCGTCCAAGTAGAGCTAATTTCAGCAATGGCGAAACTGGAGCTAGAGGTGAAATATCCTAAGGAGTCAAACGAAAAACTATTTCAAATGGAAACCGGTCCAACTTTGGTGGATAAGGTTAAGGAAGCACAACTCAAAGATGTGGAATGTGAGAAAATTAGGAAAAAGAATATATCTGATGGAGAGGAAGGGAAATTCAAAATCGATAACGAAGGGATATTGAGATTTGAGAAAAGAATTTGGGTTCCGTAAGTATCAGAAGTAAAGGAGGAAATTTTGAGCGAAGCTTATAATTCACGGTATTCGATTCATCTAGGGAGTATGAAGATGTATCAGAATCTTGAACAACATTTCTCATGGCCGAATATGAAGAGAGACGTTGCCGATTGTGTGGCCAAGTGTTTGACATGTCAGAAAGTTAAAGTAGAAGATCAAAGGCTGAGTGGGTTGTTACAACTGTTAGAAATTTCAGAATGGAAGTGGGAACATATTAAAATGGATTTTGTGGTAGGTCTTCCAACGACTCAGAAAGGTATTGACGCAGTATGGGTTATCGTGGACCGATTGACGAAATTAGCACACTTTTACCGATCAAGATCATATTTAAGTTGGATCAATTAGCGAAATTATATGTAAAGAAAATTGTTTCAAGGCACGGTGTTCTAGTGTCTATAGTCTCGGATCGAGATCCACATTTCACATCGAACTACTGTAAGCGACTATAGGAATGCATGGGAATAAATTTGAGAATGAGTACGACATACCACCCTCAAACAGATGGCCAGAGCGAAAGGATAATACAGACATAAAAGGATATGCTAAGAGCTTGTATCATGGACTTCAAAGAAAATTGGGATGATCATCTACCGCTAGTGAAACTCGCATATAATAACAGTAAACACGAAAGTATTGGCATGCCGCCTTACGAAGGGTTGTACGGTTGAAAGTGAAGAATTCCATTATGTTGGGATGAAGTTGGTGAACGTCAACTACTAGAACCAGAATTGGTGTAACAGACCGCTAAGATTGTCAAGGTGATCAAGACAAGATTAATAGATGCTCAAGATAGACAGAAGAACTATGCTGATCAACACCAACATAATCGAGAATTTGAATCTAGTAGCTACATTTTCTTGAAAGTATCTCCCTGGAAGGGAAAGATCCAATTTGGTAAGAAGGGAAAATTGAGCCCGCGGTTCATTGGTGTAAAAACCCAAAACCCTAATAAGACTCGGATATGTAAAATTTAATTATATTAATAAAATCTCTCAATTTTGAAAGTTTTATGTGTTAATATATACTCTATTTAACAAATTTGGTCAAATAAAATTTTGTCCGAAAATTGACGAGCTTGACACCTCGTGCTTAAAAATTTTCTTCAAAAAACGGACTTTTTCGGTATATTTGTTTGGACAAGCTGCTTTGTCGTGCTTACACTGACAAAATGCTTTGTCGTGCTTGTTAGGATTAGTGGGAAAGCAAGGTTAGTAACCCTAGAGTAACAAAACCTAACCCTAATTTATCAATGTAACGCCCCAAAAAATCAAACCTTTTGTAAGTACTTTAATAATGAATAAAATAATATTATTTGTTATTATTATATGTTAGTAAGATGATTGTCGTTCTATAACCTTGAAACGTTGAAAAGTCGTAGTATTTTAACTACGTGAAAGAATTAAAGTGTTTGAATTTCCAAGACGAAAATAAAAATTTTCCGAGAAATTTTCTAAAAAACACTATTCATCATTTTTCGCTCGGGAATTATTTTTGAACTTCCGAGAAATACGTAACGTTATAATATCGAGGTGAGATGGATTATGTAATAATAATTCAAGTCTGGAAAATGCAATATTTTGCATGCGGACTTAATTTGAGCACGTTCGGAAAATCAAGTGTTAAGAAATTAATGAAATGATCATATGATATGTATGTATTGTGCGAGTTAGGTTATACGAGTATGATACGAGGTATTATACGAGTATGTATGAATGATGGAATAGCGTATGTTATGAATTAGTATACGAATTAGAATACGAGAATTATACGTATAGAATACGTCTTAAGGCTTTAAGCCATTTGTAGATGGACTTGTGGATTATGTAGGATGTACAAGTCCAATAAAAATTGGATGTGCAAGCCCAAGTGTTTGTTAATTTAAAGCCCAAAGTAAAGTAATGTAAACCCAAAGGAATAAGTTAATCTAATTGGACTTAAGCCCAAATTAAATTAATACAATCCCAAAGATAAGTTAAGTAATTTAAAATCTAAGCCCAAGATATGATCCAATGGGTAAAGCTTGATCCATGGGGAAACCCATGGGTGAATTGGTGACCAAGAACTTTGTGTGGTGGGCAAGGAAGTTGTGTAATGGGCAAGTTTACTTAGAGCTTAAGTTATGAATAGTAAGGAGGTTACTTAAGGAGGTGGGTTCTCTTAATGACTATTATGCCCTAACATTAGCAAGTCTATAAATAGAAAGCTTAAAATTCATTTGTTGGATTGTTAGTTTTCATCTAACATAAAGTAACTTAATTGGTAGAGAGAATAAGCACTTATAAGCTAAACTTCCATATTTGTTTCAAGAAGAAGAAGAAGAACTAGTTCATCAAGGGTAAGACTATTGTCCTATATTCTTCCATCTCTTCCATAATAGCTTGATAGTGAAGTGATGGTCTTGTATAATAAGAAATCATAAGAAGGGATAAGCTAATGACTTAAGTATTAATGAGCCGGGAATAAGCAATTTGTCCATGAATAAGCTATAAACTAAAGAAGAACTTGAAAGACTTATATCATGTATATATGTATGAAGAAAAGTATGATAATAAGATGTAGAAATGAAGGTTAGAAGACTTTAACTATCACAAGCCATGACAAATAAAGTTATATGAAATTTATACTTTGATAAGTAAATAAGTTCATAAAGAGCATGTAATGACTTAACATAAAAATAAGTTGTTATAATATATAGGTTGAGATGTCTAGTTAATGAATTGAATCCATTTGGAACGATGAACAAATCGCTAGTAACGAAGTTTTGCCGTAATTCACACGATTGGACGATAATCGTCGAATTCGTGAAATTCTCGGAATGGAAGTCAAATTTTGTGTTTGAACTCGGAAATGTTAGTTATTGATGGAGACAAGTCTTATTTGGCATCATAGAGTTGCGGACTAAAAAATGACCAAATTTCGACTTAGAACGAAGAAACGAGCGTTGAACGTTTGCGAGCGTTTATCGTTTTCGTTAAAAATGGACTAATAGGTGAATTTTTATTTAACGAAGTCAAATAGATAAAATTCTTGCATGAACAGATAGAGTATATAATTTGTGAACTATAGGCTCTTGAACGAACCAATTCAGACTTATAACAAAGAAGTTACGAGCCTGGGAATCACACTAAGTAGAAAATCTATCAAAATTGTCTGAAGCACAGAGTCTGCGCCGCAGCGGGACTCAAGGAAGCAAGGCTCGCGCCGCAGCACGACATAAAGAGCTAGGACTCACGCCGTAGCGCCGAGTCCGAGCCATTCAGACTGCTAACTTACGCCGCAGCGTGACACAAAGGAGGAATGTTGGCGCCGCAGCGCCAGCCTTAAGGATTTCATAGAAAGGAAAAAAATTAAAAGTAAAGAAAGAAATTGAATTCATTAGTAATGAAGTAAAGCTTTATTATAGCATTGTAAAGCCTTGTTAAACCTTAAGTTTGATAACTAAAGGTTAAAGATAATCAAACGAACATGAACGTAATGACAATGTAAGTTATAACGGCAAGTCGGAACCAATAATAACAAATCTAATACGTAATTAGATTGAGAAGAAGGGTAAGATTCTTTAGGAACCATGTATGTTATTCATGACGTAATGTATTATGTGATGTTATCATCTACTGTAGCGACCTTAAAGACTTAAAGTGTACGTGTTATAACTGTAGCAAACGCTAAAGGCAAGTGTTCTAACCCTTGTTTCAGTTCAATCTGGACAAGTTTTGTGATTCATGTATTCTTACGCATGAGTTAACGTCTAATGAAGCCAAAGCAAATCCTTTCGGCTAGACTTATGATATGTTGGATTTCTTATAATCTATCAAAGTATTGATAATGATTTACCAAACTAATATTGTTGTACTTGCTGAGCTAGTTAGGCTCACTCTTGCTTGAACCATATGAATGCATATAAGATCGAATAGGCCGATGGATTCAGCAAGGAAAAAGGGAAGGCTAAGGCGAATTCGTAGATAACCTATGTAATAGTATAGGTTTGTAATGATAATAGTTGCTATTATGACCAAAGACAAATGTAGAGGTTATAAAGAACTAGGGGAATGTTAATATTTTTTTGATTATATATAAGACATATTTGTTCTTTTGAGGCATTTCAATTGAATGTTTATGTGAACTGTAGCACCGTGTAGCACCAACTGTCGGGTTGGAAGATATCCGGATTTGGGGGCGTCACAGTAAACCTAACCCTAATTAGCTAAATTAAACCTAATTAGGTTATACTAATACCTAATCATGATTACTAAACTTTAATTATATACTAATAAACATCATTAAACAACCCTAATCATTAAAAACAAAACCTAATCAATATTAGTTAAGATTAGGGCATAATTAAGCTACTAATTTGGTTAACATGCTTACAAGTAGGTTATGAATCAGTCACACAAGTCCCAAAACATACATGACATGTTTCCAAACTCCCAAGCACTAAGAGAGTCACAAATCAGATCTTTTAGGAGGCAAGTATATGGAAAAATGACCAAAAAGCCAAGTTGAAGAATTCTATAAAAGGAGGCCCAAGCTCAATGTAAACTCACGAATTCTATAAGCCTAGACACTCTTATAAATATACCAAATCAATCCTTGGTGATAGCAGCAACCAGTTCATAAGCTAGAATCCAAAATCAAGTAAGAAAGGTGCAAACCCTAATTCATAGCTAGATCTTTGATGCTTTAAAAAATTTGTTGTATAGATGTTTACAATTATGTATTAGTATGTTAGAAAGTATGTTAGGTTGCTAGAACACGTTTTCATAACATCTAGATGCCTTAATTAAATGTTTTTAGTAATATGGGAATTTTGAAAATCAAGCCTGACAGTCGAATGTCAGAGCTTGTAGATTCATATGTGTTTATGATTAGGTCTGTTATTTGTAGCTTGATAGCAGGTCTTTAATCTAGAAAAGAAAACAGGTTCATTAGAACCATAGATTGCGAGATATAGGTGGTCAAAGATGGTTAACCGATCACGAGTTCTGTTTTATGGGTTACCTAGAAAACTCAAGAACAGTTTGAGCCGGCTACTTTGACCAGCCTTTTGATCGCTTTCTGTTTGTTGTTTTTGTAATAGATTAACTCCTTGATATACATACTACATATCTATGATCTTAAAATACTTAATCAACTCATAAGATTACTGGAATTAATGGTCAAAAGTCGTTGATCGAGTTTGACCACATTTTCTGGGTTACCCAGAAAACTGATGAACATGAAGAATAGTTGTTGGCTATAATTTGACCAGCATAGATCGAGACCTTAGAATTATGCTTTGTCCAAATCAGTGTTATATATATGTACCTTGACATATATACTACATATTACAACAAACACAACACAAATCTATTACACAGAATCAGAGTTATGAAAGCCACAAAACCGTTGACCGACCATGACCACTGTTCTGGGTTACCCAGAAACTCAAGAACAGCTGTGATAGTGACTTTGAGCCTCTATAACTTCTTGTTATATGTAGGTTAAAGCACAAAATTTGTTTGATGTTGTACTACTGTATGAGTACTATAACACTAATACGTGTCCTAACCTAGAATCATAAACAATAGCTAGATAGATCGTGGTCAAACTGGTCCCTCGACCATGACCGACTGACTGCCCATAAGCTAAAGAACACCAATACCGACAGTTCCTGTCACTGTAGGGCTTTAGCGACAGACATAAATTATTTTTCTAGAAATTAATTTATAAAAATTAGAAATAATAAATACAAAAATAGTTTTAAAAATTAGGTTAAGTTATTATAATTAATTTATGATATTTTTACATAAATTCATTAAATATTTTATTTTTTTTGGATATTATTAATAATTAATTTAATAATAAAGTAATTAGAATAATTATTTAGAAATACTAAATAATTATTAAAAAATAATATTAATGATATAAAAATCATAATAAATGGATATAAATTATTTAAAAATAATAAACAAAGTTTTTGTAAAATTCTAAGTAAATATTAATTATCTAAAAATAGAAATAAATGATTTAAAACCCATTTAAGGGATAAATAAATATTTAAAAATTATTATAAGCTTCTAAAAATTATTATAATGGATATATAAATTATCTAAATATATAATAAAGCTTATAAATAAAATTTAGTCCATATATCAACTTATTTAATATTCGGTAAAGAAATTGAACACCGAAACTCTATCGAATCTAACCCGATCTTATTTAAATGTTGTATTTGAGTATTGTTATCAATACTAACATGTTAGATTTATATATATGAACATCGTAGGTGTTTATTAAATGAATCAAGTAGCATAAGTTAACTGATCTACGCTTAAGCAAGTTCTCTAACCTTAAATCTCTTATCGAGCAAGTTTTCTTAAACCCTAACTACTTACGCAAATTTCTCAAACCCTGTTTATTCGTTGAACAAGATTTTTATCTTGATATGCTGTTGATATGATATACTACACCTACATTTGAATTGCCTCTTATTGTAAGGTTATCGCTATAGCTTCAGCATAACTAAGAAATTAATTATTTATTCATATTGATTATTGAGCATAAACTATTGTGTTAAACCAAATTGTTTGGTAAGACATCCTATACTAAAGTTGGGTATCCCATAAGGGATCAAGATTCATTTGATAATATATTGACATTAATTTGGGTGCACTTGAGCACTGGTAGGATGAGATGCATACTCCTAGGATAATGAGTAGGCTGATCCCCTATCTCGTATCTAAACAAAGTTTCTATGTCTGTGTGACTGACAGAAATAAAAATCCAGAAATGATTGAAAAAGAAATTCAAAAAATGGTAACAACTATCAGTCAAATTTTGAATTGTTATATTTCTTCAATTCATATATTGTTATATATATAAAACCTGTTGAGCATGTCATGGCTCACCCTTGCAAATTATTCCCTTTGCAGTAATAGATGGTAACCTTGGAACATCTAAAGTAGATAAAAGGAAGCGTCCTTGCTTAGATTAGGTTTTATTCATGTCTAGTAAAATATTCTGTAATAAGAAACTCATTATGAGAATCATGTAATCGAACCTTAATATTTATGATATATAATGTCTTTTATTTCTGCAACTGTGTTTTCTTATATAGATGTAATTTATAATTCTTCAGATCTAGTTGAGATCCTTGGGAACTATTTATCTGAGTAAGGGTATTAATAGCATGGACTATTTATGTTGTTATTGATACTCTGGATTTTGGATAGATAGTTACTATCGATACGATAGTATAAATTCGCATGGCATAGACTATACATCTGGGTGAGGGTATTAGTAATACGAACCGTTCATGTTATTACTGGTACTCTGAATTTTAAATAGAAAGATTCTATTCACGTATACAGTTCATATATCCAAGTGAGGGTATCCAAACACAGTAATAGTTATCTTGAAAATTTTCATCTGTTATGGGATAATGTGAATCTTGGATCTATGGGAATTATATATAATAGTCCCTCAATTTAATATAAGCTTATAATCAGATACCCTGGGTGTATAGATTTAAATGTATTATATTAATTCGTAGTAAGCACCATATCGGATACCATGGGGGTATAGTTATGGGGGTGTTACAAGTTTGGTATCAAAGCCTCGAGGCTATAGATATAGGGAAGAGAAATCTTAGTATATAGTCTTCAAGTCCGTAAAAATTTTAAAGTGCACATAAAATATAACATTAAAAACATTATGTTGTGTAAATTTGTATACCGGTATTAAAGGAGTTTTCTTTTATAGATGGCCAACTCCAATGCTAAAGAAATGGTGATAGTAAACAATCCACCACAAATTGAGTCATTTATAGCTAGTGATGCAGAGGATGAAGAATTGCTTCATAATCAACAACTGCTAGATGCTGAGGAAGATGAAGATCCAGTAGTAGGACAATTAATGAGAATTGATGAACATGATGAAGCAATGGCATCGCTAATGAAGACAACAGAATATGAGAATAATAAATTGAACTTTAAAGCAGATATAGCTGAGGGAATGGTACAACTTGAGAGGGGAACTAGTCACCGACTAAAAGTAAAACTGCACCATGCACAAAGGGGCAGAAAGGAAATTCAGTCAAGACTCCTTAAAACATCTCTGGGTGTTCGAGATACTTTTAATGATTTGCAGCGTCGAGTAGTTTGATATCCGATAGAGGAGAAGAAAACTTCCTATCTAATAGATCGATCTGTGGTATGCCACATGATTCAGGATTCATTTGATGATATCAATGAATTCTAGAGGGTATTGTAGGTGTTTGAATGCTCATTATTAGTATGAATAAAGAAGCATTCAAAGTTTGCAATATAACCACTGGTATGTAAGCTAGTAGTATGTGTAAACTACTAAGTTGTTTTGTACAACTCTTGTGATACATAAATAAACGATATATTTTTGTTATTCAAATTCTTATGTGAATTTTTGTTATTGTTTTATATAGAATCATGCCACCAACCAGAACACCCCAACGAAAAATGAATAATGATAATAATTTTACCCAACAGTTAGTAGACCTTATGTTAGGATCTATGAATAGACCTATGAACCAAAACACATCTTTTAAAGATTTCAAATTAGTTGGACCACCTAAATTTAAAGGTACATCAGAATCTGTCGATGCACAAATTTGGATTTCTGAAATAGAGAAATTTTTCCTAGTAACCAATGTAAATAATAATCAAAAGACAACTTTTGCAACCTTTTTCTTAAAAGGTGAGGCTAATTACTAGTGGGAATCAACTAAGGGTCGGGTAGAAACTGAAATTATTCCTTAGGATATATTCAAAGAGTTGTTCTTTGAAAACTATTTTTCCCAATCCCTGAAAGATCGTATGGAAGTTAAATTTCTAGAAATAAAATAAGGAAACATGACTGTAACTCAGTATACAGCCAAGTTCAAAGAATTGTCCAGGTTTGCTCCTCATCAGGTAACCACTGAACTTAGAAAGACTCGTAGGTATCAGGAAGGTTTGAAACCTCAGATATGAAGTAAGTTGTTGGTATTCCAAATAAAGACTTTCTCAAAAATACTCGAGAAAGCTACTATAGCTGAAAGCGAAAATGAAAGTCTCGATAAATTTCACCAAGAAAAGAAGAGTCAAAATGAGAAAGGGAAACTTTGGACCGAACCCAACTCAGGTGGGTTTAATAAGAAACGAAAATGGGATACTACTTTTTCCAATAACCCGGGAAAAAAGATGGGTAATACTAATAATAACTTTAGTAATAATAACATTAAACCTTGTTCTACTTGTGGAAAGAAACATAAAGGAAGGGTTTTAACTCTGGGAATACTGAAGTAAAGCAATAAGATACTAAGAAGAGGATATGGAGGCATGCAAGAACTGTGGGAAGACTCATTTAGGAGTCTGTCTCAAGTGAAAAGTTGTATGCTACAACTGTGGATAGGAAGGGCACATTTTGCCTAACTGTCCAAGTCTGAAGAAGAACCATGGATGCTTCGTGTGTGGATCAACTGATCACATGGAGAAGAATTTCCAGAAGAAGGGGATGGATGGGAATAAGGGAACTAATAGTGGTAAGTTAGCTATTGGTGGTCCAGGTCAGACGAGTAGGCTGATATCCCACGCCATTAATATAACGATCCAAGATGCAGTTGCATCAGGGGATGTAGTTACAGGTATTATCCCAATCAACGATATAAATGCTTATGTGTTGTTTGATTCGGGTGCTACTTGTTCTTTCATAGCATGTGATTTTGCTAGACGATTAGGATTACTTCCCGAAAGATTGCCTATACCTTTGAATATTAAGGTGGAAAACAAAGAAATAATTCATGTTGAAAATATTCATAGGCATTGTTGTGTAGAAATACGTGGTTATAAATTATCGGTAGATTTGATACCGATAAAGTTGGGAGAATTCGATGTAATTCTTGGGATGGATTGGTTGTTTAACCATGGTGTAATTATAGATTTTCAGAAGAAATGTGTAAACATTAGAACGTTGAGGCAGCCTCATGTAGTGTTTCACGGTAATAAATCGACGGGACGTTCGTATTGTCTTGCTATGATCAAACTAGGAAGTTTTTGAGTAGGTTATTTGTGTCATGTTGTTAATACCAAGAGAGTGGGAGCAACGATGGAACAAGTACCTATAGTCAAAGAATTCATGGATGTATTTCCAAGCGAATTACTAAGTCTTCCACTGGATAGGGAGATCGAATTCGTAATAGATATTGTGCCAAGAGCGGCACTAGTTTCAAGGGCACCGTATCGTATTATGCCAGTAGAGATGAAGGAATTAATGGTTCAATTACAAGAACTGTTGGATAAAAAGTATATTCAACTGAGTGTTTTGTCGTGGGGGGCACCAGTACTATTTGTGAAAAAGAAGGACAGATCGTTGAGACTTTGTATCGACTACCGATAATTGAACAAGTTAACGATAAAAAATAAATACCCATTTCCCAAGATCGATGATCTCTTTGATCAGTTGAAAGGGGTAAAGTATTTTTCTAAGATAGATTTGCGAATGGGGTATCATCAGTTAAAAGTTAGGAAGGAGGATATACCTAAGACGACATTCAGGACTCGTTATGACCATTACGAGTTTTTGGTGATGTCATTTGGATTGACGAATGCACCAGCTGCATTTATGGATATGATGAACATAATGTTCAAATAATATTTAGACAAGTTTGTCATAGTGTTTATCGATGATATACTAGTCTATTCTAAGACGCCAGAAGATCACGCTGAACACTTAAGGTTAGTGTTGGAGACACTAAGGAATGAGAAGTTATATGAAAAATTCACTAAGTGTGAATTTTAGCTAGAAAGGGTACAGTTTTTAGGACATGTTATCGACCATGATAGAATTTCAGTGGACCCAGCGAAGGTCGAAGCAATGATTAATTGGGAACAGCCAAAAATGCTGACTGAGATACGGAGTTTCCTAGGGTTAGCGGGATACTATCGAAGATTTATCCAAGATTTTTTGTAGATAGCTACTCCGTTGACTAATTTGACAAGGAAAACAGTGAAGTACGTGTGGACTGAGAAGTGCGAAGACAATTTTCAAGAACTGAAGAAAAGGTTGAGTGAAGCACTTATATTATCTTTACCCGATGATACAGGAAATTTTGTAGTTTATAGCGATGCTTCGCATAGAGGACTTGGGTGCGTGCTCATACAGCATGGCAAGGTCATTGCGTACGCATCACGGCAGTTGAAGGATTATGAGAAAGTTTATCCTACTCATGATCTGGAAATGGTAGCAATAGTATTTGCCTTAAAGATATGGAGGCATTATCTTTATGAAGAGAAATGTGAGATATACACGGACCATAAGAGTCTAAAATATATCTTTACACAAAAGGATTTAAATATGAGACAAAAGAGATGGCTGGAGTTGATAAAGGATTATAGCTGTGAAATCCTGTATCACCTGTGAAAAGCCAATGTAGTGGCCGACGCCTTAAGTAAGAAGGGTAGGGAAAAGTTGTCGATGTTAACGGCTCAAACTGAGTCAATAATAGAGATGGCTAGAATGGAGTTAGAGGTAAAGTTATCGAGTGAGTCAGGTCAGAGATTGTTTACAACGGAGATTTGATCTACCATTGTAATGTGGGTCAAGGAGGTACAACTCAAAAATGAGGAGTGTCACCAGATGAAGAAGCGGCTAGCCGATGAAAAAGAGTTAAAGTATAGTCTTGATAATGATGGATTATTAAGATTTGAAGGAATAATTTGGGTTTTGAATGAGATGGAATTAAAGGAGGAAATGTTACAAGAGGCTCATAGTTTGAGGTAATCAATTCATCTTGGTAGTACTAAGATGTATCAAGACCTTCTACAGAGTTTTTTGTGGCCGAACATTAAGAGAGAGGTCGCAGAATATGTGAGTAGGTGCTTAACTTGTCAAAAAGTTAAGGCCGAACATCAACGACCTAGTGGCTTGTTACAGTCATTGGAGATTCCGAAATGGAAGTGGGAGCATATCATAATAGACTTTGTGGTGGGACTTCCGACTACACAAAAAGGGCACGACTCTATTTGTGTAATAGTGGACCGATTGACGAAGTTAGCTCACTTTTTTCCAATAAGAGTTAAGTTTAACTTAGATCATATAGCTAAACTTTATGTTAAGAAAATTATTTTCAGGCATGGAGTACCAGTTTTGATAGTGTCAGATCGTGATCCAAGATTCACATCAAACTTCTGGAGAAGTCTGTAAGAACAAATGGTAACGCAGTTGAAGTTAAGTACGACTTATCATCCACAAACAGATGGGCAAAGTGAAAGGACAACTCAGACGCTAGAAGATATGCTGAGATCTTACATTATGGATTTGTAAGGTAGTTGGGATGATCATCTACTGCTAGTAGAGTTTGCGTATAACAATAGTTATCATGCAAGCATAGGCATGCCTCCTTACGAAGCTTTATATGGAAGGAAGTGCGGAACACCATTGTGTTGGGATGAAGTAGGAGAACGCCGAATGCTAGGACCTGAATTAGTGCAGCAAACAACGTATATAGTTAAGTTGATACAAATGCGTCTGGTAGCAGCTCAAGAAAGACATAAGAAGTATGCAGATTCACATCGAATGAACAGAGAGTTTGAAGTAGGTTCGTATGTATTTCTAAAGGTATCTCCTTGGAAAGGAAAGATACGCTTTGAAAGAAGGGAAAGTTATGTCCAAGGTTTATAGGACCTTTCGAGATATTAAAAAGGGTAGGAGAGGTAGCTTACGTGATAACATTACCTCCAAACATAGAACAAATACACAATGTATTTCATGTATCTGTGTTACGTTCTTATAAGCCGAATTATAAGCATGTAATAGAATATGAGCCTATTAATATTGAGAAGGACTTGACGTATGAAGAAATGCCTATTCAAATCGTTGATAAAAAAGAGCAAGTCCTGAGGAATAAAGTTATACCTTCGGTAAAGGTGTTATGGAGGAACCACGATGACGAAGAAGCAACGTGGGAACTTGAAGAAAAGATGAAGAAGAATTACCCTCAGTTGTTTGTTTAATTTATGCTGAGATTCTGGGGACAAAATTCTTATAAGGGGGGAAGAATGTAACGACCGAGGAAATCGAATTATTTGTAAAATAATTTTATTTGAATAAATAATGAATAAAATTATAATGTATGTTATTCTAATGAGCAAACAAGATGAAGGTTGTTCTATAACCTAAACGTGTCATAATGTCATTGTATTCTGGTTACGTGGTAGAATTAAGGTGTTTGAATTTCTAACACGAAAATAAAAGCTTTCCGATAAATTTTTAAAAAAATACTATTCATCCATTTTTACTCGGGAATTATTTTTGAACTTCCGAGAAATACGTAATGATAGAATGATAATGAGGTATGGATTATGTAATAATGATTCAGTTATGACAAACGCAGTTTTTTGCCTGTGTATTAAGGTTGAGAATGTTAAGGAAAGTGAAGAATTGAATAAATGATGATCGTATAATGAAAATATTATACGAAGCAATGAATACGAGTATGATACGAAGTATTGTACAAGAATATACGAAAGATAGTATAATGTATATGGTGAATGATTATACGAACTTGTATACGTAAAGAATACGAATATTATACGTTAAAAGTTTTAATCCTATTGCAATGGACTTGTAGGATTGGTGTAGAAATTGGGCAAGCCCAAGTGCAAACTTGTTAAGGCCCAAAGATAAGTAATAAAAGCCCAACGTTAGGCCCAAAGTTATTAAACTTAAGCCCGAACCAAGAACTGGACCCGTGGATCGAATCGATGGATTACTAGGTGAGAAAAACCCATGGGGCCCCCCATGAGTGAGTCATGGCTGGCCACTTGGTGGCTAATCAAGGGATAAGTGTTGTGGGGTGCAAGTAAGGAATAGTAAGGAGCTGGAAAGTGTGGAGGTGGGATGGCATTATGACCATTATACCCTCACCTTGGAAATCCTATAAATAGAGAGCTAGGACTATTCATTTGTGCTTTGTTCATTTCACCAACATCTTAGAGCTTATATTATTGAGAGAAAAGTTAGAAGAGTCTTGCCATATCAAGAAGAAAAGAAGACGAACCAAGTTAAGAACACAAAGGTAAGGAATCCTAAACCACTAATCTTCATCTCTTCATTGTTAGTTTGATAGAGAAGTGATTATTGGTGGAGCATGTATGATAAGGAGGAACAAGGATGGCTTTTAGAGGACTTAAACCTTAATAAATCACGTTGCAAGTGAATCATAATCATAGAAGTTATGAACTAATGAAGAATATATGAAGAATTATCATTTTGTTGTTGAAATATGTTTGGTTAGGATATTAGATATATGGAATGAATCCATTTTGAAAGGTGTAAAAATCTTAAGTAACGAAGTTATGGCGAAATTTACGAGATTAGACGATAATCATCGAAATCGTGAAATACTCGGAATGAAAGTCAAAAGTCACCGTTTAACTCAAAAACATTGGTTTTCGATGGAGCATAGTATAACTTTGCATTTTAGAGTTGCGGACTCGAAATAGGTCAAATTCCGACTTAGAACGAAGAAATGAGCTTTGAACGTTCACGAACGTTTAACGAGCGCTCAATAAAGAACTTAATCAGAGAATTCTGTGTTAACGGATTCAAAAATGTAAGATTTTCCAATGAAATCATAGTACACGTGATATGTGAGCTAACGGCTTTTGAACGAGCCAATTCTGACTTATAATGAGTAAATTATGAGCCCGAAAAAGTTGCAGAAAAAAAAATTGAGAATTTCTCTAAGGCACAGGGTCGACGCCACAACGCGCCCCAAGGGTATAAAGACGGTGCCACAGTGCCAAGACAAAATCCTCACCAACTGTAAAGTGGCACCGCAGCGCCGAGGCCGAGAACCAGATACTGTGAACTAGCGTCGCAGCGCGAGCTTTATAAGGGAAGCTGACGCCGCAGCGCCAGTACTATAAAAGAAGTAGTAATGAATAGAAATGAATTCAATGCATATAGATGTTGATTGAAAATAAATTATAACTTTAATTAACTTAAAGTTAAATCATTTTAGATTATAATAACTAAGGATTACAACTAAAGGTTGACGAAAGATTACTTGATTGTAAACACAATATAATACGATGAACCGTAGTGAATGTTTACTAATCTAATGAATGATTCGATTGAGAAGAAGGGTAAGATAGATTAGTAATCATACTTGATTGTTCATGACCTAATGTGGTATGTTATATGATTATGTATTGTAGAATCCTTAAAGACTCAAAGGAAAATTGTATTAACTGTAGAAGACACTGAAGGCAAGTGTTCTAAACCCTTGTCTATGTTTCTTCTAGACAATCTTTGTGATTCATGTATCCTACGCATGAATTGATGTATAACGAAGTCAAAGCCAATTCCTTCGGCTAGACTTAATGTGTTTTGTGGATTTCCTTATAATCTACCAAACTATTATCAATTTTGTTATCTTTTGCCAACTGTTTTGGTATGGATTTCAAAGAAAGACTGAGTATGAATAAACAAATGTTTTGTTGTCAAACGACAGGCACATGAGGTTGCCAAAACTTAAACATAGATACGTTTAAAGAAGTAGTGTTGTACAACATTGAGTACTATATGCTGATCACCTAGACGTGCTCGTAATAAATGTCGGGCTTACGGACTTGGTAACGGGTTATCCTTTTTAAAGAAAGAATGATATGCTCAAGGTCTTGGACCAAAATTGATGTTTAACGAATGTTTTTCATTGTTAAACAGTTTAAAGAATAGAGAAGTGCTATTTTGAATTATCTATAGTACTTAATAACTATTGATTCAGTTATTGAAGATATACGATTCATATGATTCAAACCTGTTGCTTAAATGAAATTGTCATACTTACTAAACTAGTCATGCTCACACTTGCTTAAACCATACGGTAAGACCGAACGGACCGAAGGAACCGATAAAGATAAATGGAAGGTTAAGGCAGACAAATAAGTTACCTTTGTAATAGTATACTATGAATGTTGTAATTATTTGATATTATGACAAAGAACATATGTAATGGTTATAAAGAACCTGGGAATAATAATATTGTTTTAGAATATATAAAAGACATATTCACTTTTTCGATGTATTTCAATTGAATGTATGTGTGAACTGTAGCACCGTGTAGCACCATCTGTCGTGTTAGAAGATACTCAGATTTGGGTGTGTCACACTTAACGCGGTGCCCACACCACGAAATTGAGAAATGGAGATTGTGTCAAATTGCTAACAAAGGTTTAGGCTATCCCACAAAAACAATGTTAGAGTCAATGCATCAAGGAGATTTTTTGAATAATGATTAGGAAAAGGCTTGGGAGTTTTTAGAAGACTTAGCAGAAAAAACCATGCAATGGGAAACCACCCGAGAGACCGATAAACCTAGTTCATCTAGGGGTGTTCATACAATTGACAATTTAATTGCTACCGAAGCTAAGTTGGTTGGTGTACTTAAAAGACTTGAAGCTTTAGAAACTATGGGACAATCACTTGTGAACCAAGTCTTAACACCAACACCTTTGTGTTTAAGTAATTCACCAAGCCATATGATTAAAGAATGTCCTAGAGTGATGCCCCAACTTGAAGAATATGAACAAGTCAATGCAATGTTTCAAAGACCAAGGAATGACCCATTTACACCCACTTATAATCCAGGTTGGAGAAATCATCCTAATTTTGCATGGAGCCAAGTACCCTACGAGAATAACTCTTCAAATTAAGTCAATCAATCTCTAAATCAATCGTTTCAACCTTACCAAAATCCAAATCCTGGTTCGTACCAAATTTTAAATTCAGTACCTCAATATAATGAAAGTGAGAAGAGACTTAGCACCTTAGAGAAGAGTGTGAAAACTTTAATAAAATCTTAGCAAACCACTAACCAAGCCTTATCTCGCCTAGAAATCCAAATGAGTTAATTGGCCACTACAGTTAGTGAAAGAGAAAAGGGTAAGATTCCCAGTAAACCCGAGACTAATCCGAAATTTCCAGTCCCTACTCAAAACCCTTATCATGTTAATTCACTTGAAAATAACCAACTCAATCATGTGAATTCTGTAATCTCTTTTAGGCCTAGAAATTATTTAAACAATCATGTTGGCATTGATAATGAAGAAGAGAAAAAAATTAAATGTTGAATCTAACGATCCATTTTCAAAGTCATCCCAGCTTGAAAATCTCACAAACTTTGAGTCAGTAGGCCGATCCACTAAGCATGTGTGAAAACATAATCAAACCACACCTTATAAGTCAACAGAAAAAGTCTTCAAACCAAAAGCCACATTCCCTCAAAGACTTATTTCAAACTAGCAGTCATCCTAGTTGAACAAAATTCTAGAAGTTTTCCAACAAGTGAAAATTAACATTCCTCTTCTAGATGTCATTTAACAAGTTCCCTCATATGCTAAATGTCTAAAAGATTTGTGTACACATAAAAGAACCACTCACGTTCCTAAGAAATCTTTTCTAATAGCCCATGATAGTTCTATCTTGTCATGTCAAGTCCCTGTGAAGTATAAGGACCCCGGTTGTCCTACTATTTCAAGCATCATAGTTGACACCTTAATTGAAAAAGCTTTGCTTGATTTAGGAGCTAGTGTGAACTTGTTACCAGTTTTTGTGTACCAAACCTTAGGCTTAGGGGAGTTGAAAAAAGACAAGTGCCACACTCCAACTAGTTGACCGTTCCATTAAAGTGCTAACAAGGAATAGTTTGAAGATGTACTCATTAAGGTTGGTGATTTTGTCTTCCCTGTTGACTTTGTTGTCAGTGAAACCCAACCTGTTGCCAATCCCAAGTTGTAGAAATGGACTAATGAAATTGCCATTTGGGAACATGACAATTGATTTAAATGTGTTTAATGTGGGAAAGAAACCTAGTGGTTTTTCTGACCAACTCGTTGAAGTAAACATGATTCAGGGAATGTCTAATAATAAACTTACGGGAGAAGATGAAATTTTTAATTTTTGTCTAAATTATTTTGGTCAAAATTGGGATGAAACAGAATATGTGAATGAGGTTAATAAAATGTTAGAGTCATCAACATCAATGTCTTACTCTAAATGGGAACCCGTGACTGAGCCATTCTTACAATCTTTAGAACTTCTTAAAAAGAGTCCAGCAGAGTTAGAACTCAAACCTCTGCATGATAATCTTAAATATGCTTATTTAGGTCCCTCCAAAACTCTTCCTGTGATAATTTCATCTAATTTAACAAATACGCAGGAGGAAGAGTTATTAACCATCCTGAGAGAGAATAAGGAAGCCATAGGATGGAGCATAACTGATATTAAGGGGATCAGTCCAACGTAGGATTCACTTAATAGATGATGCTAAACCTGTGAGAGACCCACAAAGGCGGTTAAACCCGGTTCTAAAAGAGGTTGTTAAGAAAGAAAATCTTAAGTGTCTATATAATGGGATAATCTATCCCATTTTTGATAGCTCGTGGGTAAGTCCTGTTCAGGTGGTACCTAAAATTTTGGCTTAACCGTGGTTCAAAATGAAGCTAATGAGTTAGTCCCCATTCGTGTCCAATCTGGTTGGAGGGTTTGCATTGACTGTAGAATACTCAATGATGCCACAAGAAAGAATCATTTTCCTTTACCCTTCATGGACGAAATTCTAGAAAGATTAGCTGGTCGTGCTTACTATTGTTTCCTTGATGGTTACTCGGGCTACTTTCAAATTCCCATTGTGACACCCCCAAATCTAGGTACTCACACTTCCATAAGATTTGGTGTTCACTCAACAAAATAATTAACATCTAGCCCTAATAATGATATCCATAAAATTGACATAAAAATCCTCCCAATATAGGGTTACAACATTTTAAACGAATAAAATCCCAGGTTATCTAACCTTAATACATCAAATGCGAAAACATCATAAACAAAGAAGTCTTAAACATTACATCATAAGTCTTAATATAAACATTCTCAAATATTAAATAAGTCTTCAACGTTTGCTTTCTTTTCCCTTGCCCTTACTTGTGGATGACTCATCAACTCTTTCAATATTAGCTGCAATATTATTATGCAAGAGTGAGCAATAATTACCCACAAGTTTAACAATAGAATAATAATAATAACATGCGAATAAACAATGGATACTGAACCAAAATAAGTCTCGACTTTTGAATCAAGATTAGAACATGAATGAAAAGTACATATGAGGGTCACAAGACCATGAACTATGTCCCAGGTTATCAAGTATTTCTATTTTAAACCTTTAACAATCGTAAGATTATATGGACCTAACTTCTCGTACTTAGGGGGATCAGCCCTATGTACCATATATGTGAACAACATCTTAACGTTATCGCGTAATATAATCACCTATAGTAGGGTTGTTCATCTCAGTTTTGACATTAGAGTCCGCACCAAAGGAAGTTTGGTTTGAATCTATCTCAAGAGTAATTTAGAGTTCAATAATCATCAATTAAAGATTAGTTGAATCAATAAGGATTCACTATCTATTCAAGGTTTCAATGTAATATTAAAATCAAAAGTCAAATCAAAGATTGAATCTCAGCTCTGTACAATTAAATGAAAATTGTATGAACTTGAATGAATAAACTCTAAACAATTCGAAATCAGAATATAAAGATTTCTCAACAATAATAAAGTTTAAGAACTTACTCAATGAAAGTTTAGAAATAGAAAACTTGCTTAATCGTAACATAATATAGAATAAGAACTTGCTAAATGTAAGATTAGGGTTTAGAAATTTGTTCAAATAAAGTTTAGGAATTAGGAAAATTTGCTCATCATAAAAGTAAGGTTTAGAAAAATTGCCTCGTGCGTAGATTACACTTTTACTATTCACATTCCTTAATTTAATCCTACATATCATTTACATTAATAATACCATTTAATTATAATGTGACCGACATTATAAGTACATCCTCTTTTGTTTAAGCTCTGATTATGATTATACTAATCACGTTTCAATCTTAGTTTTCACACATTATTAGACTTCACGAACAATGAATTAACTACGTGTTTGATATATCATTCAAACACATAAGAACATCATTGACATGTTAAGAATCTGTTTTAACATCACACTACATGTTTAATACATTTTCATGTTCATTAGATTAGGTTTAAATTACATTCTCTAGACTTAAACACGTATATAAAGCTTTCTGGGCAATTCTGCTAACCGGCGCTGCAGCGCCCTAGAATGAACTGGGATTCGGCGCTGCAGCGCGGCCCTGCCACTGCAGCTCTGCTATTAAGACTATAGCTTGGCACTGCAGCGCGCCAAATACACTAGAGGTCGGTCCTACGGTGCGGTGGCGCGGCAGCGCCCAAACAAGACTGCTAAGCGGCGCTACAGCGCTGCTTAACAGTTTCGGTCTCTGCAGTTCGCGAAGAACACAGAACATGGACAATTTAGGCCAAAACTTCACACAAACAACGAATACAATTTCACCCATAAGTTCTAAACATAACATAAACATTTAATGACACTTCTTGGATGTTTTTGAAACCTTAGGTCATATAAAAAAGGATTTAAAGCCAAAATTTTGATGTTCTTATGAAAAACTCTAATTTTAACATTCTTAACGAAATCAACTATTGCGAACTCGTTTTTCAACCAAATTAGTCCGTTTAAATTTCATTCTTTTTGTTTTTACATGTATAAACGTAATCATCCATAAATTTACCTATTAATATGCAATTTAAACATAAATTTTTATACTAATAAGCCATATTCATATATTTTTCTCTGTAAAATTATAAAATTCCAATTTAAACATAATTTTATGGATTAATTACTCTAAAACACATATAAATCATATATAATTGAGCTATACATGTTAAAAAATATATACAACATCATAGATTTAACAATTAGTCATGAAAATTCAATTATAGAGAGTTAAAATCAATTTTCATGAAAAACTTTAAGAACGTAAATTAAAATTAGATACAAGAGATTACCCTTGATTTCTCTGTTTAGATTACTAGAAAGTGAAAGAAAACTTCTTAATTCTACAACTCCTTCTTCAATTCACACAAAATATTTCAAACCTCTCTCTTTTCTCTCTTTTCTTTCTCTGAGTTTTGCTCTCCAGGCTTGCAAATAAAAACTGACAAATAATATGTATAATAATATTACTAGTGAATCATGGGCAACAATTAAGCGCAACGAGGCCTTAACTGCTCCCATATTCCTTAGGCCATGTTTGGCTTGTTTCAAATTAATCCATTTCTAATTTATTTTAATTAACTTATTTGTTATATAATTTATTTGCCAGGCTTTAATTAATCAAATAATCATATTTAAGCTCAATTAAATAAAAGGCAATATTACTCATTAAATTACATCATCACATAATTAAAATTCTCATTTTTAAAATATAACACATAATTTATATTCTCAATAAATCTCTAATTAATTAGAATAATATTAAAATTATTTGACAATTCATTTAATTTAATTATCTCAATTAAATTCTTACTTTGATCAATAAAATTATTCCATATTAATTTAATCAATATAACACTTTTAATTAAATTAATTTATCATAATTCCATTAAATAATTATATAACTCAATAAATAATTTAACAAAATATTTATTTAATTTAATAAATATTTAAAATTAATTATAAAAGTCTCGTTCGTCACATCTTTCCCCTCTTAAAAGGATTTTGTCCCTAGAATCACAATTCACTTAATTCGTCCCGTTACATTTTCCCCCTTACAAAGATTCTGTCCCCAGAATCGCTACACACAAATTAAACAAATAAATGAGGATACTTTTTCATCATTTGTTCTTCGAGTTCCCACGTAGCTTCCTCAGCGTAGTGGTTCCTCCAAATTACCTTAACAGAAGATATTACTTTATTTCTGAGTACTTGTTCTTTCATGTTGACTATTTGAACAAGAACTTCTTCATAGGATAAATCTTTCTCAAATTGCAGGGGTTCATATTTGATAATATGCTTGTAATCGGGCTTATACGGTCGTAAGACAGAAACATGGAAAACATTAAGGATATGTTCTAAGGCCGGAGGTAAGGCTACCTCATATGTGACTTCTCTAATTCTTCTTAATACTTAAAAGGGTCCAATTGTAACGCCCCCATAACTATACCCCCATGGTATCCGATATGGTGCTTACTACAAATCAATATAATGCATTTAAATCTATACACCCATGGTATCTGATTATAAGCTTATATTAAAGACTATCAGATATAATTCCCTTAGATCTAAGATTCACAGTATCCCATAACAGATGACAATTCTCAAGAGAACAATTACTGTGTTTAGATATCCTCACTTGGATATATGAACTGTATCTGTGAATAGAATCTATCTATCCAAAATTCAGAGTACCAGTAATAACAGGAACAATCCATATTACTAATACCCTCACCTAGATGTATAGTCTATGCCATGCGAATTTACACTATCGTATTGATAGTAACTATCTACCCAAAATTCAGAGTATCAATAACAACATGAACAGTCCATGCTATTAATACCCTCACTCAGATAAATAGTTCCCAAGGATCTCAACTAGATTTTAAGAATTCTAAATTACATCTATATATGTAAGAAGACACGGTTGCAAAAATAAAAGATGTTTTATATCATAAATAATAAGGTTCAATTACTTGATTCTCATAACGAGTTTCTTATTACAAAATATTCTATTAGACATGAATATAACCTAATCTAAGCAGGGACGCTTCCCTTTATCTACTCTAGATATTCCAGGGTTACCATCTAATACTGTAAAGGGAATAATATGCAAGGGGTGAGCTATGACATGCTCAACAGATTTTATATACTCCCTCCGTCCTATGATAAAAGTCCTTATTGCTATTTTTGGTTGTCCCATGTTAAATGTCCACTTTCCTTTAATAACCAAACTTTTACACATTTTTTCCTATTATTCCCGTAGTATTAAATATCTCATACTTTTCTTATTCTAATTCTCTCTCCATATTTAATAAGTATGGAGAGAGAATATTTTGAATTGAATAATGAGAAAGTCACTATCTCACCTACATTGAAAATAATTAATGACATATTATTATGGGTAATTTTGTCATTTTATTTATCTTCTTAATATGCATAAAAAGTCCACCAAGACTTTTATCCTGGGATGGAGGGAGTATATAATAATATATGAATTGAAGAAATATAAAAATTCAAAATTTGACTGATAGTTTTTACCATTTCTTGGATTTCTTTTTCAACCATTTTTGGATTTTTATTTCTGTCAGTCACACAGACTTAGAAACTTTGTTTAGATATGAGATAGGGGATCAGCCTACACATTATCCTAGGAGCATGCATCTCATCCTACCAGTGCTCAAGTGCACCCAACTTAATGTCAATATATTATCGACCGAATCTTGATCCCTTACGGGATACCCAACATTAGCATAGGATGTCTTACCAAACAATTTGGTTTGACATAATAGTTTATGCTCAATAATCAATATGAATAAAGAATTCATTTCTTAGTTATACTAAAGCTATAGCGATAACCTCACAATAAGAGGCAATCCAAATGTAGGTGTAGTATATCATATCAACACCATATCAAGATAAAAATCTTGTTTAACGAATAAACAGGTTTTGAGAAATTTGCGTAAGTAGTTAGAGTTTAAGAAAACTTGCTCGATAAGAGATTTAAGGTTAGAGAACTTGCTTGCGCGTAGATCAGTTAAGTTATGCTACTTGATTCATTTAATAAACACCTACGGTGTTCATATATATAAATCTAACAGGTTAGTATTGATAACAATACTCAAATACAACATTTACATAAAATCGGGTTAGATTCGATAGAGTTTCGGTGTTTAATGTCTTTATCGAATATTAAATAAGTTGATATATGAACTAAATTTTATTTATAAGGTTTATTATATATTTATATAATTTATATATCCATTATAATAATTTCTAGAAGCATGCAATAATTTTTAAATATTTATTTATCCCTTAAATGATTTTTAAATCATTTATTTCTATTTTAAGATAATTAATATTTACTTAGAATTTTACAAAAACTTTGTTTATTATTTTTAAATAATTTTTATCCATTTATTATGATTTTTATATCATTAATATTATTTTTCAATAATTATTTAGTATTTATAAATAATTATTCTAATTACTTTATTATTAAATTAATTATTAATAATATCCAAATAAATTAAAATATTTATTGAATTTATGCAAAAATATCAAAAATTAATTATAATAACTTAATCTAATTTTTAAAACTATTTTTGTATTTATTTATATTTATTTATTAATTATTTCTAATTTTTATAAATTAATTTCTAGAAAAACAATTTATGTATGTCGCTAAAGACCTACAGTGACAGGAAGTGTCGCTATAGGTGTTCTTAAGCTTCTGGACAGTCAGTCGGTCATGGTCGAGGGACCAGTTTGACCACGATCTATATAGCTATAGGGTTTATGATTCTAGGTTAGGACAAGTATTAGTGTTATAGTACTCATACAATAGTACAACATCAAATAAATTTCGTCCTATAACTTACATATAACAAGAAGTTATAGAGGCTCAAAGTCACTGTCAGAGCTGTTCTTGACTTTCTAGATAACCCATAACAGTGGTCATGGTCAGTCAACGGTTTTGTGGCTTTCATAACTCTAATTCTGTGTAATAGATTTGTGTTGTGTTTGTTTTAATATGTAGTATATATGTCAAGGTTATATATAACACTGATTTGGACAAAGCATAATTCTAAGGTCTCGATCTATGCTGGTCAAAGTACAGCCAACATCTGTTCTTCGTGTTCATCAGTTTTCTAGGTAACCCAGAAAATTAGTCAATCAGGCTACAAATAACATACAAAATAACAGACCTAATCATAAACACATATGAATCTACAAGCTCTGACATTCGATTGTCAGGCTTGATTTTCAAAATTCCCATATTACTTAAAACACTTAATTAAGGCATCTATATGTTATGAAAACGTGTTCCATCAACCTAACATACTTTCTAACATACTAATACATAATTCTAAACATCTAAACAACAAATTTATCAAAGCATCAAAGATCTAGCTATGAATTAGGGTTTGCACCTTTCTTGATTGATTTTGGATTCTAGTTTTTGAATTGGTTGCTGCTATCACCCAGGCTTGATTTGGTATGTTTATAAGAGTGTCTAGGCTTATAGAATTCGTAAGTTTACATTGAGCTTGGGTCTCCTTTTATAAAATTCTTTAACTTGACTTTTTAGTCATTTTTCCACCTACTTGCCTCCTAAAAGATATGATCTGTGACTCTCCTGGTGCTTGGGAGTTTGGAAGCATGTCATGTGATTTTTTGGGACTTGTGTGGCTGATTCATAACCTACTTGCAAGCTTATTGACCAAATTAGTAGCTTACTTATGCCCTAATCTTCACTAATCTTGATTAGGGTTTTGTTTTTAATGTTTAGGGTTGTTTAATGATGTTTATTAGTCTCTAATTGAAGTTTAGTAATCATGATTAGGTGTTAGTATAACCTAATTAGGGTTAATTTAGCTAATTAGGGTTAGGTTTACAAATTAAGGTTAGGCTTTGTTAATCTAGGGTTACTAACCTAGCTTTCCCACTAATCCTAACAAGCACGACAAAGCGTTTTGTCAGTGTAAGCACGTCAAAGTAGCTTGTCCAAACAAATATACCGAAAAGTTCATTTTTGAAAGAAAAGTTTTAAGCACGAGGTGTCAATCACGTCAATTTTCAGACAAAATTTTATTTGACCAAATTTGTTAAATAGAGTATATATTAACACATAACGCTTTCAAAACGGAGAGATTTTATTAATATAACTGAATTTTACATATTCGAGTCTTATTTGGGTTTTGGGTTTTTAGATTCACCCCCACTAATAAGAATTATGTCCTCAAAATTATAGTATAGGTTAAGTAAACAATTGGGGATAGTTCTCTCACATAAAATCTTCGATCTCCCATATAGCCTCTTCATCGTTCTGATTTCTCCAGATCACTTTAACCGATGCTATCACTTTATTTCTCAGGACTTGCTATTTACGGTCGACGATCTGCACAGGTTCTTCTACATAAGAAAGATCTTCTTCGATTTGGATTGGCTCATAATTTATAACGTGATTATAATCAGGTTTGTATGGTCGTAATACGGACACATAACAGACATTATGAATATGGTTCAACTCATGAGGTAGTGCTATTTCATAAGCAACTTCACCTACCGTCCACAAAATTTCATATGGCTTCCTACGTTAAAGTTTAGTTGTTGACGATGTGGATCAGCGTATTTCTTTTGTCTATCTTGAGATGCTTGTAATCGTTCACGTATAATTCTGATGGTTTCAGTAGTTTGTTGAATTATTTCAGGTCCTAGCATTTGTCTTTCCCCGACCTCATCCCAACACAAAGGTGTTCTACATTTTCTCCCATATAAGGCTTCATAGGGTGGCATACCTATGCTAACATGATAACTATTGATATAAGCAAATTCTACCAAAGGTAACTAGTCTTCCCAACTTCCTTTGAAGTCTGTGATACATGTTCTCAACATATTCTCTAATGTTTGTATGGTTCTCTCACTTTGTCCATCTGTCTGAGGGTGATAAGCTGTACTTAATCTTAATTGTGTTCCTAAGTTTTTCTAAAGGCTTTTCCAAAAATTTGAAGTAAAACGTGGATCTCGATCTGATACTATCGAAATAGGCACTCCATGCCTAGATATAATTTCATTAATGTACAAAGTGGCAAGGTGATCTAAGTTATGAGTAACTTTAATAGGTAAAAAGTGAGCTGATTTGGTTAAACGGTCAACTATTACCCAAATGGAATTATGGCAATTTTGTGTAGCTGGAAGGCCTACAACAAAGTCCATGGTTATATGTTCCCACTTCCACTGAGGAATCAGTAAGGGTTAAAGTAAACCACTCGTCTTTTGATACTCAGCCTTAAGCCTTTGACACGTTAGACATTTTCTTACCCATTCAGTTATTTCTCTTTTCATATTTGACGACCAAAACTGTCGACTTAAATCTTTGTACATTTTAGTACTACCAAGATGTATGTCAAATTTAGAATTATGAGCTTCATTTAAGATTTCGTCTTTTAAGGCTTGATTTAACGAAACCCAGATTCTATCTTCATATCTTATTATTCCATCCTTATATATTCTGAATTTATTATACTTAATATGAGTTAGATTAGGCTTATACTTCTGACATTCTTCATCCTTTTCCTGTATCTCTTTGATTCTATCAACTAGAGATAAAACTGCCTCTATAATGAATAATTTCCGGGTAAAGGTAGTTGGACATTCCACCTAAATTTCTAAATTTTCAAAATCTTTTATTAACCTATCATTGGTGATTATTGCGTTCAACTTTTCTTGATTCTTTCTACTCAACGTGTCAGCTACGACATTGGCTTTACCGGGATGATATAAGATTTCACAGTCAAAATCCTTTATCAGTTCTAACCATATTCTCTGCCTTAAATTTAGTTCCTTTTGTGTAAAAATATATTTCAGACTTTTATGATCTATATATATCTCGCACTTCTCCCCGTGCAAGTAATGTCTCCAAATTTTTAGAGCAAAGACTACCGCGGCTAACTCTAGGTCATGAGTAAGATACCTCTTCTCATAATCTTTGAGTTATCGTGATGCATAAACAATCACTTTCCCGTGTTGCATCGACACATACCCTAAAGCTCTATGTGATGCATCACTAAATACTACAAGGCCTCATGTATCATCTGGTAAAGACAATACTGGAGCCATGCTCAGTCGCTTCTTCAACTCTTTGAAGCTCTCTTCACATTTATCTGTCCAGACATATTTCATCATCTTTCGAGTTAAATTGGTTAGTGGGGTTACTATTTTTGAAAAATTCTTTATAAAAAGCCGATAATAACCCGCTAAACCGAAAAAACTTATTACTTCTGTTGGAGTTATTGGTTGTTCCCAATTCACAATCATTTCGATCTTAGTTAAATCTACTGATATTCCATTCTTATCAATTATATGACCTAAAAATTGAACTCTCTTTAACCAGAATTCACACTTGGAAAACTTTGCATAAAGTTGTTTCTTTCGCAATATCTCCAAAACGACCCTCAAGTGTTCAATATGCTCTTCCCATGTTTTTGAGTATACCAGAATATCGTCGATAAACACTACAACAAATTTGACCAAGCATGGTTTAAACACTCGATTCATTAAATTCATAAATGTTGCCGGTTCATTTGTCAATCCAAAAGACATTACAAGAAACTCATAATGTCCATAGCGTGTCCTAAACATTGTTTTCGGCACATCCTCCTTTCTTACCTTTAATTGATGATAACCTGTTCTAAGGTCAATATTTTGGAAAGTGTTCGGCCCCCTTTAATTGGTCAAACAAATCATCAATCCTTGGTAAAGGATATTTATTCTTAATGGTTAGTTTATTTATCTGTCTATAGTCTATACATAACCTCATAGTTTAATCCTTCTTCTTTACAAACAATACTAGTGCTCCCCAGGGTGAAACACTAGGTGGTATGTAATTTTTATCTAAGAGTTCCTGTAATTGTATGAGTAACTCTTTCAGTTCTATAGGTGCCATTCTATACAGTGCCTTAGAAACTGGTGTTGTTCCCGGTGCAAGATCAATGACGATTTCAATTTCCCTATCTGGAGGTAAACCTGGTAAGTCATCCGGAAATACATCGGGAAAATCCTTAACTATTGGTATTTGATCTAGTTTTACTCCTTCATGTCGAGTATCAACTATATAGGCCAAAAACCCTAAACAACCCTTTCTAAGTAATCTTTCTACCTGAACTATAGTCAAACATCGAGATTGCTTAGGTGAACAACTACCGTTAAGCACTACCTTTGACTTCGATGCAGTCAGAAGGTTTATACGTTTTTGATGACAATCAATCATCGCGTTATGGTTAACTAACTAATCCATTCCTAAAACTACATCAAATTCTCCCAATTGAATTGGTATAAGATCTACCACAAAATTGTGTCCTTTTATTACCACACTACAGTTCCCGTGTATGGTTTTAACCGAAATCCTTTCATTATTCACAAATTCTACACAAAATGGTTTGTCTAAATTTTCACTAGGTATATTCAAGTTTTTAGAAAAACTTTTAAACACAAAAGAACAAGTATCACCATAATCGAATAACACATATGCATTTAAAGTGTTGATAGGGATGATACCTGTCACCACGTCCTGTGAAACAATAACATCCCTCACCGACATATTAAATGTTCTCGTGGTAGGTCGATTCTGAACTCCAACTGCAGCTACTGTTGACTAATTATTCTCTGGTACTCTATTCCCCTTTCCTCCTTGGTTCTTGGGTTTAGGACAATTCTTTGAGAAATGGTCCGACGAACCACAGTTAAAACATTTATTTTTATTTGGAAGAGGACATTATGGAGAAAAATGTCCTGATTGTCCACAATTATAACATTTTCTATGAAAACATATTTGTTAATACCAACAACACAGCTGAGTATGAAGGTTGTATAATGGGATTGAAACTGGTCCAATCTATGGATATCAAACGGTTAGCAGTTTTTGGGGATTTTGAGCTGGTCATCAAGAAACCCACTAGGGCATCTCACACCAAACAATTGCATTTCCCGCCTTACCATTGACAAGTTATCAAGATGTCTATGGAGTTCGAAGAAATATCCTTCATCCACATCCCTCGAAATAAGAATGATTTCGCAGATGCACTAGTAACCTTGGCTTCCTTAATTAACATATATGAAAGGGGAGGAATCCCAGATATCAAATTTGCAACCTAGAAAGCACCAACCTATGGAAATTACATTGAAGAAGTATCAGATGAACTACCTCCCATCAAACAGCCATGGTATCATGACATCAAAGAATATCTTCGAGATGGATCTACACCCGCTGGGGCAAGTCAAGTAGAAAAAATACGAATCAATGGCTATGAAGTTCCACTTAAGCGAAAACACACTTTACAAAAGGGATGTGGGAATAAGCCTTCTAAGATGCCTAGAAAAAGACCAAGCCCATAGACTTATGGACGAAGTTCATGGTGCAGTATGTGGTCCACACATGACTGTCAGGACCCTGAATTTTAAACGATTCAATTTTTACGAATAAATTTTTTTTATTGATTATCATTATTATGTTGAGCATGTGTGATATGAGTATAGTAAGATAGTCAAATAAGTTATTGACTAAGAAATATGAATAAAGTTATGATGAACAACTGATGAAAACCCTAACCCTAATTATGGATATGGCTTTGATAATTAATATAGTTAATATAATTGTATTTACGAGTATTGGTATGTGCAATATGGGATTAATGATCAAATATTGATCATATAAGGTATAACATTAGTAAACCCTAATGCTAGATTAAAAACCCTAATGAGCAGTTATGAAACCCTAATGACTAGTTAGGAACCCTAATTTTATTTTTGGAAATCCTAATTTCCTATTTCGAACCTTAAACCCTAATTAGCACTCTAATGCTAAGTGTTAGACCCTGAGGGTTAAGATTAAAGGGAATCATGTCAAATGATAAAACAACCCTTAAAATTATGCGAGAAATTACCTAAATACACGTTTGGATGGCAAATTACTAAAATACCTTTTTAGTTAATTTATAAGTAAAGAAACATGGCCAAATCTTGTGACTCACCGTATCCAAGATTCACCATGTGCTTGAAATATAACTTGAATCAGTCATTACATGCCATATAGCAACATTAGCATCCACTAGATCAAAGATAAGAGATTAACGAAAGAGAAAAACACCCCATGATCTGATTACGAAGTGAAGATCAAAGGTTGTTTAAGAAAGGTATAAACCCTAGCCCTAAGCTAGATCTTATATGCTTAGGAAAATTTTGTGTTTTTATGTTTATATATGTGTTATGGGATGTTATATAGTGATCTATGATGATATATCATGGATCCATAACATCTAAGAGCATGAAAATGAAAATTTTATAAACTGACAAGAACCCTAAAATATCGCCTGACAGTCAAATGTCAGAGGCCATAGATCCAAATCTATTAATTGTTAGACCTGCTAAGTGTATCATTGTTATAATATGCTATGAGGAGAGTAAACTAGAAGTGGAATCATGTTCATACCATGTCCAGATTCCAAGTTATTATTGGTCAAACATGGTTTACCAGTCATGCATATGAATTTATGGGTAACCCAGAAAATTTCCAGAAATGGTCTGACAGGTTTTAAGATGCTTATATCTTGCATATGTGATTTGTTTGGCTTATGTGAATGTATCATTGATATACCATGAGATATGGACTATAGAATCATGACATTAAAACACCTAAAACATCAACAGAATCAATGTTATTACTGGTCAAAGTATGTTGTTCAAGCACAAAACCAGTTTTTTGGAATTTCCATAAAATTGAAGAACAAGTTTTTTGATAGATTTTGACCAAGCCAAATCTTACTTATGTAATGTAGTTAAGCTACCCAAGTGTAGTACTTTTGTTCTTTGACATGTAAACTATAAGATTATGACACTTTAACACCCAAACAATACACATAAATCCATTTGTTGAAGCTCTAAAGTAGCTACCTAACACTGTACGGGTTTCTGGGTAACCTAGAAACTCCAGAACAAACCTGACAAGAACTTTGAACACTTAGAGCTTCATGCTATGAAGTAGTTAGACTCTGAAATTTGTTAGTTTTTTTAATATTACACTAGTACTACACCATGGATACACTCTCATGCCTATAATCATAACCAGGTAAAATTTAACAATGGTCAAAGTAGCCCCCATGGCATTGACCATGATTGTTCTTCATTGATCAAGAACACCTACTGCAACTGTTTTCGTCGCTAAAGCTTATAGCGACAGTTTTATAAAAAATTAATTAATTAATATCAATGAATAGAGAAAAATAGAAAATAATTAATAAAAATTCATAAGTAAGTTTTAAAAATTATTCAAAGTTATAAAAATTAACTTTTAATAATTTGAAATAAATTTCATTAATATTTTAATTTATTTAAATGTTTATTAAATAAATTAGTTAAAAATAATTTTAATATTTTAAAAATCATTTAAATATGATATTAAAGTGTTAAAATTATTTTAAGTTGTAATACATAACTTTTAATATTTTGATATTAATTCCATTAATAACTTAATATTAATGATAATAAATTTATTAAATAAATGGTTTAAAATGATTTTTATGTTTTAAAAATCATTTAAAAACGATTTAAAGGATTTAAAATTTTTTTACAACGGTGCCTACCCTGATGGTAGTTTGACAATGGTGCCTACCCTGCTGGTAGTTGACTAAGCTGGCATCGCCAAACTATTTCGGTTCCCACTCAAACGGTGGTATCCCTGAAATGTCTTGATGTTACGTTGAATTGATACCAATGGTTTAGAATACCGGATCTTCCGATACCTTCGCTGAAGTAATATTCCAATGTTTGCTTCGCCAGACTCCACCTCACCCATTTTTTGTGGTGATTTGGAGTTTCCTTTCGTTTTTGGGTGCTTATGCCCCATTTCCTTGAGCGTTTATTTTGCAACCCGGCTGGACTGATGACCTGAGTGCCGCTGACATCCCTGGAGGGTGTGACTCATTCTTTCACTGCCCAACTTTAAACTTTGGTGTAGAGGCCTTAACTTTGAGGACTTGACGCATGTTAACATGTTTGATGGTGTAAATTTCATTCGCTAGACCTTTCGTCGTTGGCCTTATGCTCCTGAGTTAAGAACTTTTTTGAGAATTTTTCTCTTCTTTCTTATGGACATGCTTATGTCGCCATGATTTCTTTCAGGAGTTCTCCCCTTTCTTTTGATGAGAGGCTTAATCCTGCCTTTAACTCCTTCCCTTTCTTGGAATTGGATAATGCCCCAGTCCTCTCGCATGTTGATGCCGAGGATTCATAAGAGAAACTCTCTTTGTTGATGAAGTCGCAAATAAGTAATATCCAAATCGCTAGTGAGATGATGTGAGGGAAGCTCTGATGATGATGTACCATACAAATGGTGATGACTGGCGCATTTTCCTCTTTAGGATGGTTGATAAATGCCACATTGTTGAGTTGTCGTTGTTTTCGAGATTGCCCCAGTCTTATTGTAAGGGTTCTAATATCGGGTTGTCGCCAATTTTGAAATTGCCCCAGCCTTGCTTGTTGTCTGGGATAGTTGCTTTTACAGATGAGCTAATAAGATGTCGAGATTGCAAGAGGCTTTTACTTTTGTATCAAATAGTGAACAAGTAGTGGATTTAGGCTTTCATGCCCTCAATCATTGATCCTGACTTGTTTTCGCAATTGGCGTTGATGGTTTTCTTCTAATTTGATGAAGACTTGTTATTAAGGGTGTCGACTCTTTGAAGGTCCTCGCTGCTGGTTGTCTTAGTGTATCGTTATTTCTTCTTTTCTGGGATTTGTGCTAGATTTGATGGAATGACATTAAAGTGTTGGGGTCTTCTCAACATGGGTCGCTGACTTGGAGGGTTGTTCTTTGGTGTCTTGGGATTGATGTTTGGGTTTGTATATTTCTTTTTGAGGGTCCGACGCACTAATGATGGCTGCCTATGTAATCCTGTTTGTGTTGGAGATCAGGTCTGCGTAGTTCCTGCTTGATAAGATAAATGGTTTGAGAAGTGTTTGTTTAGGGTTTTCGGGTTTTTGTTTAGTTTGACCGCACCATAAATGGCTGCCTACGTACTCCCATTGATGAGGGGAGATCAGGTCTGCGTAGTTCCTACTTTGGCTTGAAACGCTAAAAATATTTATTGGAGTTTGAGCTTGCTTGAAGGGTTTTTTCAATTTTTGTAGTGGTTAGATCGCGCCATACAAGGCTGGCTACGTACTCCCATTGATGAGGGGAGATCAGGTCTGCGTAGTTCCAACCCAGCGTGAAAAGCTTCAAAGTTATAAGTGGTGAGAAGGGTGTAGAGATGTTTTTTTTTCTCTTCTTCTTTTTTACTTTCTTTTTTTGTTTTTGTTTTTGTTTTTGTTTTTGTTTTTGTTTTTTTTTTTGGATATTTACATGCATGGAAAATAAAAGGCATATTGCGAAGAAAGTGATGTCATCCCAACATCTCGTGGAACTCCCCACTCTATCCTCTGGATCTACATCTTCTTGGCTAGCTGAGGCTTGATAGTCCAGTTGTCAGTGGTTATGTTGCCTTTGAAGCTCGCGATAGAGGTTACCTCTTGATTCTAAATATTTTCACTTATATCCATATCTTGATCGCTTCTTGATTCAATAAATTTCTCAGGGACGCTTGAACTGGACCCATTGTACAAAGGTATGAACTCCTGATTCTTTGATGGGTTGGTTTCCCCAACAACCTCACCACCTTTTTCTTCATATGTTCCTTGACCTTCTTCATGGTCTTGAAAGGATTCGACTATGAAATCTCCCTCGAAATGTTGTGGAATTTCTGGCGAGGAACTTTCCATTTTGGATTTTCCTTCCTTGGAAAGGATTAGTATTTCCTCCTCATCATCCAAGGTGATAAAATCAGGAACGTGGTTGATATCTTTGGACCACAGGATGTTTGATTTGGCGGAGGAATCTCCTTTGGGGATTCCTTTGTCTTCTCTGTCATTCCTTGCATTGGGATCAGTCCACCTTGTGTTCTACCAGAATTGGTGCTCATAGCCTTCACCTCCTTTGAACTGCATGTCTCGAGTGGACAACTTAAGCTTTTAATTTCCTATTCGCTTATTCTGGTCATGAGAAATTCTATCCTCAGCTCTTCATTTTCAATGAGATCCAGGATTTTATGTCGCAAAGACCAGCATTCCTCAGTCGTATGTCCAAGTGAGTTAGGATGATAGAGACATATCTTGGTGGAATCATAACTCTTTATCTTGGGATTTATAGGAGGCAACAACTCAGTAATCCTTCCTTCGCTTATCAAAAAGTGAAGCATTTCTTCATTTGATTTACTCTGAGGGGTGAATTTTTGAGCTCTTTGGGAGGTTGTTTGATCTTTCTTCTTTGAGAAATCGCATTCCCCCGAGCAATTTTTTCGCTGTTGAGATCTTCTAGCAATTTTATCACCCCCCTTTTCTTGGACTTTTAGCCTGCTTTGATATTCTTCATTTAACAGGCTCATCATGGAGAGATATGGGCTTGCATTATGGTTAACCTCCTTTTTCTCTTGGTTTTTTGATAGTTAAGTGAAAAACTACCTCGTTTCCTAATGTTGACGTACTATCAGCATAGCCAACAGGTTTACTTGATTCTGGATCATCTCTAATTTTTACATTACTAGCATACCCTCCTCCGAGTTTTCCCACTCTAGAACATTTGTTATGTGCCTTTGGGGGTATTTCTCCACCCTTCGTATGTACTTACGATTTGGATACATTTCAACACTTCCTGACCCGATCATGTTTACTTCCTCCATATCATTCTACAACGGAAGGTTGGTGTTGACATTTTGTTAATCAGGTTGTTGGACCACAATACTACCACTTTCGATCAGATTTTTAATCTTATGCTTTAAGGACCAACAATCTTGTGTATCGTGTCCTAGAAACCCACAGTGGTAAGCACATCTCTGGCTCAGATTGTATCTTTTGCTCCCTGGTTCCAGAGGTGAAGCAAGTTTGATAATTTTCTTGTGATCTATTAATATCGCCAATACATTTTTAAGGGAATCGCCTAGTGGAGTGAACACCCGATTTTCCGTCCTTTCAAATTTTCTTTTTCTATCCTGGCATTGGTTGAATGCAACCTATTGTTGAGATGGCAGATTGTCTTGCTTTTTCCAAATGGGGGGGGGGGAATGTAGTTTGGTTTCCTAGCTTGCCCTTGTACAACAAGAGATACATCTTCATTACCTTTATCGGGTACCCCCTTGGGATCGCTCGCATACTTGTCAGTCTGTATATGTTTGGCGACTACTTCCAAGGCAGTGAAGTCTTTAATCTTTCCTGCATTTAGGCCCATCTTTGACATTTCGCTGTGTTTGATCATTTCTGAGAATGGCTTTCCTATGCCTGCTAGGATCCTCTCATAGTAAGGAGCCTCTTGGATATCAATAAATGTCATTACCATCTTAGTTTCTGTCATTGATGGAATGACTTGCGCTGCTAGATGTCTCCACCTTTGGGCATATTCTCGGAAAGATTCAGTACTTTGCTTTTTGACTTTAGTCACTTGGTATCGATCTAGTACCATTTGTGACTGAAAACTGTACTGCTTTAGAAAGGTGTGGGCCAATTCTTCCCAGTTGTGGATTTTGGCATCGTCAAGTCTGGCATACCAGGTTTTAGCATCTCCGGTGAGACTCTTTTGGAAAAGCTGCATTCTGAAGCTTTCATCTTCAGCATAAGACCCTAGTTCACCAATGTACACTTTTAGGTTCGTATAGGGATCACCTTCCCCATTGTACTTTTCAAACTCTGGGATTTTTAATTTATCAGGATATCGAGCCGCTAAGAAGATGCAGAGATCTGAATAGGTGACACTTCCATAGTTTCCAGTCCCTTTGATTGATCGGATGGTTTCCTCCATTTGTTGGACTTTCTTTCTTATATCCCCAGTTTCTCGATCATCCTTGAGTTTTGTGATTTCAGGGGTTTAGTTGGTTCCTTTATTGGAATGAGGTTCAGGTATATGGGTTTCCACCTTTTTGCCAATACCCTGACTGCCCTCTGGTGTAAATGACCCTGGTTGAGTAGGGATTGTCTGGCCCCGCGTGTTTTCACTTTGTTCTTTTAGAAAGACAGCTAATTCTATTATTTGATTCCTTAATCCTTCGAACTCCTTGCAGGAAATAGGAGTAGGATCAGGCTGGCCAGATGTAGCCATGCTTGACTGTAGGCTTAGTGCCTTTTTGGACTTTGAACGGGAAATAGAACCAATTGCTTCCCTGCAAATACTAACGTAGTTTAGTTTTAGGGAATATATAAATGTTTACATGCTATGTGATATATCCATTTTAGGAGTATTATCTTGCAAAATGGATGTTAGTTGTTTGTATGACAGGATAGCATGTTAACCTTTTAAATATGTATGTACACATATTTCTTCATATTTCCAATTACATGGAGATTAATATGGAATGAAATTACAAGCAATTGACTTTACGAGTAATTTAAAATGGGAAAGCATGAAGAAACTTTCCTCCGCATTTGGTTTATCAGAGGCTGACCTATCTTAGTCTACTTTCGGGACTTTTTGGCATGAAGGTTCCTAGATCATCGCAATTTACTTGACAGGAAGATAATCCGGTCTTTCAACTAGACCGAATCTGGGTGGTGCCTTTCCTGAGCCTCGTTGGGATTAGTCTCCATGCGAGTCCAGTAATCAAACACTGACAGGATAGCCTCTTGGTGGAGGAACCACACAACATACATTTATATACAACGTGTCTCACCGTATGGAAATGACATATGCGAAGCACTAATATCACAAGTAGATATAGTGTAAAGCATTAAGTACAGTAAGTAAATGCATTCGTACACATCCATCAAATGTAAATGCAACATCCACACACAAGCATATAACAGTTTTGAAAAGCTTGTAATAGTGACTTAAGTGCTCTACCTGGAAACTATGTCCCCAGCAGAGTCGCCACTTGTCGACGTCGGGATTTTTATTTGTCCCTTTTCTGTTCTTGTCTTTTGGTGTTCTCATGTTAGGTGAGATCTGTTTGAAAAAATAAGTTGTGAAAAGGTTCGAAATGTATATGTCGACGATTGGACTATAAGAGTGGCCATTTTATTTTTTTAAATGGTTGTACCAACACAACCAAGAAAAGGTTTGCACATTATCCCAGTGATGTGACACTGCTTAATGGGTCTGTGAAATCGAGATTCGTTAGGGTTTGGGACTTAGTTATGCGGAAGGAAGGTGTTAGGCACCCCCCGACATTCGTGTTGCCACGGTGACCGCCACTTTTCAATTAAATTGTTATATAAATGTGTGTGTGTGTGTGTGTGTGTGTGTGAATCAATGTGCAATTATCTGGAAGTAGTGATATGCCTCGTTTGCACCTATATACAAAGTGTTTGAATTTTGCATAAAAGTTCAGTTTTAACAAGATATATCAATGATATTTTGTAAAAGAAGTTTTTCAAACACTTATGCTCAATAGTAATTGAGGCATTTGATACTTCCATTTTATTATGGGTTCGGCTGGATTGCTTTTATTTTTGAGATGCGAAGCATCTTCGAGAAAACAAGATAAAAAAAGTAATGGCGAATTCCTTGTGGGCATGAGAGCCATCTAAGGAAATTTAAACACTGTGCATAATTTACAAGTCATGTACAACTGAAAATGTCCATCACGAGAATATAATCTAGATTTAGGAGACTGAATCTGTGATCACATGATTCCTAGGCTCACATGATGTAGCAATTTGTATAAAAGTGGTAAGCAGTTAAATATATAAAAGTTGTAAATATATATATACAGACTTGATCAACCACCACGAAGCACCTCCATGGGGGATCGAAAAGGTAAATATATAAAAGCGGTAAATATATATAGAGAGACATGATCAACCACCACGAAGCACCTCCACGGGGGATCGAAAATGTAAAGAAAGTAGTAAATACGATCAACCGCCTAGAAGTAAACTCTAGGCGGAACAAAATGTAAATAAAGTTGTAAAAGTGATCAACCGCCTCGAAGTAAACTCTAGGCGGGACTAAAGATGAAGAAAGCTGTAAAAGGCCACGAAGTGAACTCCAGACTAGACAGCAATGTACGTATGTATATATATATATATATATATATATATATATAAACAGTAAATGCTCCGGATATAAAATCCAGGCTCATCGAATAGAGTTCGACAAAAGTTTATATATAAGTATATATATATATAAGCAAATAAACGCTCCAGACGTGCGTCCAGGTTCATCGAACAAAGTTCGACAATAGTTTATATATAAGTATATATATATATATATATATATATATATATATATATATATATATATATATATATATATAGCAAATAAATGCTCCGGACGTGAGTCCAGGCTCATCGAACAAAGTTCGACAACAGTTTATATATAAGTATATATATATATATAAGCAAATAAATGCTCCGGACGTGAGACTAGGCTCAATCGAGGCATAACTCGATAATGTTAGTCCATATATATAAATATATATATACAAAAAGAAATAAAAGCCACGGACCGAAGTGTGGGCATACACACGCTACACGACTCTCAACATGAAGAACTGTGTGTGCCAAAAGTGAGGAAAAGACTTTAAATGATGTAAGAAGGCTTACAGTGGATTGCCAAAGAAGACTTCAATAGCTTTAAATGGATGAACATTCGGCTCCCACCGATAAAAAAATAGCCAAATATAAGCTCACAGGTGTTTGAAATGAGAAAGCATTCAATATAGGGTGTGTATAAGGCAAATTGGACAGGGCTTCCTCGCCTTTTTTCTTTTCAAAATGGCTACCCCAAGCCCTCTATTTATAGAGGGGGGAGCCATAGGTGTACCTGTGACAGCCGCAAATGCACCTGCGGCTACCCGGGGTGCCCCGGGCTCTGCGGGTCCTGTCGTCTCGAAGTACGTGCATGCGTGCAACGTAATATCCGCTCAAACTTTTAGAACTTCAATCCGAGCATCCGATCGAGGTGTATAAGACTTTTTTCGGCATGCTATTGTCGAGAGCTACTCAATGACATTGGGTAAGACGTTGTATGAAGAAGGGAAGATGGGACCATGCCTAGGTCTTCAAGCTTCAAATTCTATCTAGTGTTCTGTCTTGTGTAATTGTCACTCGGGATTGGAGCTATTAGTTCTTGTAGGACATTCCTATATGTAATGTCTGTTGAAATGTTTTCTGAGACGGCGTAATGTAGGATCGAGGTAGAAAAATGACAATTTTTCCCCTCACCGGGGTTATCTCCGGTTTGGGCTGATTTAGCAGTCTTTTCTCAAGGTTATCTCTGAGGTTAGCTTGATGTTGACTTTGACTATCCTCAGGGTTATCTTTGAGGTCGGGTTGACCTCTTGGGGTTATCCCCAGGCTTTAAACTTGATCCCCTGGGGTTATCTCTGGGGTTGAAACTGACTTTCCCGGGGTTGGAAACTGATTTCCCGGAGTTATCTCTGGGGTTGGAATTTGGATCTCCCAGGGCTCTATCTGGGGTTGAAATTGATGTTGTGGTCCTCCGGGGTTATCTCTGGAGTGTGAAAAAGTTGCTTTTATCCTCCTTCATAGTTAGTAACAGGAAAACAAAATTTCAAGTGTCTATAAGGAGCATCACAGGGGAGATTCGTATTCAATTCTTTTCTCCTGCTATATGATATTGGTCTTTATCTCATACAATCACCGAGATTCCCTTGATGGGTTTAAATGGCTTTACTTTATCAGAGGCCCCGTACATTTAGGATGCCTTCCATCGCTAGTAGACTCCTTGTAACGCCCCAAAATTCGGTCTATTTTCACACCTGAATTTCGTACGTCACGGTCCCACTTCTTACCAAACATACGTCATTATATAGTTAAATATAACAACATATATTCTCAAATCCCAGGTTATAGAAACATTATAACCTCCTTCATTACAAATAATGATAATTACATTATTCTTTACATCGTACAAGAGTGACTTTTATCCGCCACCAAGGATACATATCAGTTCATTAAACTAGTCTATAGTTTAATTAAACTATTCTACATTACAAGTCTTCGCTTGATCCTCACGCACATTAGCATACTAAATATCACTTCGTCTGGATACCGATCAACTTGATCTTTACGGGATCCTTAAGTTCTTTCTAACATCGTTCGCTGAAAATGTTTTTCATTTAAAGCAAGTGTGAGCATTCAATTGCCCAGCAAGTCATAACACCTGAACAAACAACTTCAAGAGTTTAAACATTCTTCAGAACTTCGATAACCGAACAAAGGTTATGAAGCATTTTGAATAATAGGAATAGTCTCGATTCCTATCATCTTAAAGCATCAGTCATATGTACTTTGAAATACTTTCATTCTTCTACCCTTTTCATACACATTCTGTCTAGCTAGAATCATTAGCACAGACTTTACAATAACGGATCATGTATAAACAGAATATACTTGTATTGAACAGCTCAACCACAGAGCAGTTCATCTCATAGAAACACCGAAGTGTTCACATTGTGGCTCAAGGCCTTATACATACTACCACCTTGTACATATATCGTACATATGCACATAGACAGAACTTCTCAAGTTCAACATCTGAGAAGTTTAAGAAACTAGCATTCATTTAGAATATGAATGAAGCTAGGAAACTCGCCTTACGCACAGCTACAGCTTATAGTTTACGCTGAACTGCTCATTCCAAATCCCTATATAACACATAAGGAAATAACACGTACACCAATTAGTCATATACTTGACTTACGCATTGGTTTACTTAACTTTACATCTTAAGGTTCGCGCTCTTGTAATTTAAGCTTACACGACTAACTTTCATTATCGGTTCACGGCTTCATGACATACGGAGATGTCTTACACAAAACGTTCATCATCTTTGATGATTTACATTCTTATCTTTTTCTTATAACTTCTATAAGACTCAACATACATCGCTTCTCTGCTAGTAGTCCATATGGTACTCTGAGTGGCTTCCCACAAACAACCTATAAACAAGTTCTCGTCTCATCAACACTGCCCATAACAGTGAGTTAGATCAATTGCCAATTTCGTATATACCTTTGCTCTCTAAAGGAATTGTTTAGCCCAGCTCCCATATGTCAACCATCGAAGGTTACGATTGTACCACAACCTAACTTGTCTTAACTTATCCGAACCATTAAACTATAACGTTCGTTAAGTCAATTTCTTATTCCTTATGGCTTTCTGGCAACTAAATGCCATACCTCAGGATCCATTTCTTATCGCCTAAGTCATACAGTCTTTTGTATACTCAGAACGATCGTTTAATGTCAATACCATGGGCTCATATCGTTAAACATTTTATATTATCTTATTCATATCTTACAACATCCGGTTCATTCGACTCGGAATGTCCTCCAAGTTATCATTACTAACTCGGCTTCTTTATGTTATACGATATTATCTTTAACTCAGTTTCTTCACCGTTCACGGTTAAACAACATTCTTCATTACCTTACGGTCAAACCATACACGGGGTGTAGGTTCTGCCCATTTAATAATCGCGTACACTCAACCCTCACGTTGGCTAAAGTGTTTAATGCTTACATTTCATTATAACATTCTCTATCCGACTCATACTCAGACTTTTATTATTCTTATTACCGTTCACTACGGCTTTTTACGATAATTCATATCTTACTTACTACTTTCATCAACGTCCAAGTCATACAACCAGGGTATACTTAGAACGTTCATCCGACACGAATACGATTCACGAGGATCATTTACGTATCCAACATTCACGTTACTCGTCTCTTAATCTCTCATTCAACATTTGCTCAAGGTTTTAATCGCTTTCAATCGTTATCCATCCCATGAACCCCATGTTCATTATTCTCTCTTAATGTCGAAGCCATACTGTTCGTTGTATGCTAAGACCGATCGTTCATCACAACAAAGTTGTGTTCATAGCGTCTATACGATTTACACGTATCTCTCATCATAACATCGAAATGTTATACATCATCCTCGTCACTCAATGTCTAAGGAATCACAATCATAGCAATCCCCCACATTTGTTCATCCCGACTACAGTCCCCAGATATAGGTTACGTAATCTAGCATTTACATTCTTCGTTTTTTAATCCCGTTAAATCTTTCCGTTCAACCTTTACTAAAGGTTTAATTCACTTGTTGAAGTATTATTTTAGGTGAACTACATGTTCATACTTCTTTCTTGCACATTCCCCAGTAATTGAGCACTTAAAAGCTCATTATTGGGCCTTGCCCTACACCGGCGCTATGGTGCCACTCTCTTCTTTCCCTCTCGTGCTGCGGCACGAACCTACATCATCCTCTTCCCTGTCTGGCGTTGCGGCACCGAGTCCTTCACTAACTCTCGCGATGTGGTGCCAACTAACAGTGCATGAAGCCTCGAGTTCACTCTGCAGTGTCGCCTTCCAAGGCTCAGCTGGCGCTGCGGCGCCGAGCACAAAACCTAGAAAATCTTGTAAGTCTTGAATCAAGTTTGAGACGTTTATTTCCCAATCTCATAACTCCTTCGTTATAACTCAGAACGAGGTCGTTCCAACACCATTCTCCTCCTTATCGTACGTACTTCAATATCCCCCAAATAGAACTTCATTCGGAATCTGTTAACATATCATTCGATTGGCTTGATCTTCACCCTTTGTTTATTTTTATGTCTTTAACGCTCTTCGTTCGTTCGTCCGTAATTCGATCATCCAAACTCGGAACTCATTCGTTCTAGAGTCCATGACTCACATTTGCTATGTTTTCTAACATCTTATGAAACCCTACACGTCCGGATTCATTTACTAACTTTCTAATTCTCGTTCGTCTTTTACGAAAATTTCTCCATAACTCGTTATAGTTAAGTTTTAATCCATTCCTCATAAACGTTTCTATCGTTCCTAACCAAGAAATAAGAAACTAAGTTATACGCGATGGTTTTAAACTTGTCCATCAACAACAATTACACTACGATGATTTTAAATTTGTCCATCAACAACGTTCTTCGTGTTATTCGCGTGTTCTTCGTGTTCTTCATTTGTTCATCATTTTTAATCAATATTTTGGATTACGATTTCACTTTTTATTGGAATTTGATGTTATACAACATCATTCCTTACTTATTTCAACTACTCATTCATAAGATTCATTCGAATCGCTCAAAATCCTTACGAATCTTATACCTCCTTAAGAAATTTATAAACAAAATTTCTAATTCTTATTTCTTTATTTTCTAATGATTTTAACCATATGAAATCATTCCTAACATCTTTTACTCCATATTCTCATTAAGTTATGTTTTAAACATATTAAACTTAAAGAAAATTTAAAAGAGACTAGGGTTCGAATTACCTTTCTCCTTTAATCTCTTTCTGTCAGACAAAGGTTTCTCACGAGCAAGCTTTTCCTCTTCCTCTTACTCTTCTTCTCCCATCCGAACTCTCTCTCTCTATCTCTCAAAGTGTAGGATTTTTAAAATCCCAAAATAATGAAAATAAACTTCCTATTTATAGAAAACCAAGGCTAGGGGTATTTTAGTCATTTTCCCCCTTAACATCCTTACTATTCCACCTCCTTACTATTAACGTAGCTTCCCTTGGAAGCTTCGTGCTTTCGTCTTGCGGGTTTCGTCTGATAGTTCAAAAACTGCGATTCTCAGAATTCAAATATTTTTAGATATTTCATCTTTCCTTTAACGACAACTTTTACGTATTCTTCGAATTTCCAAAAAACTAAAAAACACTTTTTGGCATTAAGCATTTTCCTTCCCATTTTCACCTAACGTAGCTAAACGAGTGAAAAGTATATAGCAATAATTTTCGTTATTTTTATTTCGTCTGATTTCTGCATGTTTTTTTAGAAAAAATTTTATCGTCTTACTTAACTTTTCACGATATATTATCGTCAAATCTTTCGACAGAATGTCATTTCGACATACCGAACTCTCAGAAAGGCTTAAGTAATTCAAACCATAACCCTTAGGGTTTTGTCGGGTGAATAGCGCCTATTTCGTCTTTTTCCCAGAAAATATTTTGTTCCCGAAAAAATTTTATTTTCGTCTTCAAAATTCTTACTCGTTCAGTGTAGCTCGTAGCCAGAATCCTTCCGTATTATAATCATCCTAGGTTATAGAACGATTAATAAACACATAACATAGAATAATATTAATAAAAATTCATTTTATTAATAACTAATTCTTTAAACTTAAATTCTGGACAAACCAAATTTTCGGGTTGTCACACTCCTCGCACCATTGGAGCTCAGACCCATGCCAATTAGTTCGTGGGGAATATGGTTCATGGGTCCGTGATGATGACTAGATTGCTTGTGTCAGAGAACGCACTCATCTGGAGCAGATTGATAGCTTGACCCAGAGGTTGGACTGGGAGCACTTTTTCATCCGGCATTTGGGCAGAGATCTGTTAGAGGCTGATTCTTTTGATCCATCCAATTCTGGTGTTGGCCCCTCAGGTGGCCCAAATTCTGATTGTTTCACCTGAGTATATCCCCCTTTGTATCGACCTAATGTAACATCTAGAAGAGATACAGTGACTCAGGAGGAATTAAAATAGGTTGATTGATTGGATGATATAGACATCATAGATTTCTTTGGATAGGCTCGTTATCTCTTTTGATAGGCATATGTTAGATATTGGGCGGATGTGCCCCATTTCTCGTTATCTCTTTTGATATGCCTCTGTTAGATATTGGGCGGTTGTGCCCCATTTTCCCGTACTTTTTATTTTTAGCTGTAGACATAGATGATGTATTTAATCTTTATTAGAAGATGTATTTAGGAATGTATGTGTAATATTTCTTATCTATTGCATCCTATTATCATTTATCATTTTCATTTGTCATGATTCATGCATTATGTCATGGATACGCATTCATATAGGTGAGTTTAACATTGACCCTTGGATGGTCTCATAATACGATTCTACAGATATCTTCATCTATCGTCAATCGGATTGAGCATGTCCACGTCGGGATTTTTATTTCTCCCTTTCTATTCTTGTCTTTTGGTGTTCTTATGTTAGGTGAGATTTGTTTGCATAAAAAAGTTTGAAAAGGTTCGACATGTATATGTCGACGATTTGACTATAAGAGTCGCCAGTTGGTATTTTTAAATGGTTGCACCAACTCAACCGAGAAAATGTTTGCACAAAGACCTAGTGATATGACACTGCTTAACTGGTCTGCAAAATCGAAATTTGTTAGTGTCCAGGGGCTTGATTAAGCGGAGGGAAGGTGTTAGGCACCCGTTGTGACATCCCAAAAATTCATAAGATCTTGAATGATTAAAGTAAATGTTAAAATAATAAAACCTAGAGTGAAAATAAAGGAATGATTTAAATTTTTTTAAAAAAATTAAATTGAAAGTTACATAACCTAATTATAAATTAGGTATTGGAATTAAATATTCTAAATGATTATCTTTATTTACTGGTCCTACTATTTAATTATAAGCTAGTGACCTAATCTAAGAGATTTGTGGATCATGTCTCAATCTATTGAATTATTTTGTATGAATAAGTGAGTAAATGAATATGAATATTATGTGTTTTTTTTTTGTTTTTTATTTTATAAACAAATAAAAGAAACTAAGGTAACCTAATTATATATTAGGAATGAAAAATTTAATAACTTAAGGGTTATGGTACGGGAGAATAATAATATATAAAATATATATACTAATTTTAAGGAATTTATTTTATATATTTCAATTAATTAATATTATAACCTAATTATAGCAAGTTTAATTGAGTTAAGAAATTAAGTGTACATGAATAAGGAAATAAATTATATTTGTGGAAATGAAAACCCTAAATAAATGATTAAGGTTGGATAAGAAAATAAAAGTGTTGGACTGTGATAATTTTCCAAAGCCCAAAGAACTAATTTAAAAGCCCAGGAGATTATATATGGTGGCCCAAACTTGGAGCACAATTAAAGAAGGGTACTTTAGACATTTGTTATATTAGATATTACATTAAAAGGAATAAAAACATGGAAGAAATTGGGCCACTTGGCCAGCAACATGAGGAGGAAAAAAAAAGAATGCATGTCATCAATTACAAGCACCACACATTTGTAAAAGATATTACACCAACTACGCTAGGTGTCATTTTATTAAGGAGCCACCTTACCTAATAATCTTCCACATACTTATGTGATGATTAAGTGTGAGAGAGAGAGAGAGAGAATTTGGTGGAGGAAAAAGAGGCCACATGTGGCCGGTTAAAATGAAAAGAGGAAAAGGAGGGTGAATGAGATATTTTTAATATACATATGTATCTTATTCCCTTCCTTCCTCTCTTATCTCTTAGTTCTTATTTTCCACTTTGTTATCCAAGAGAGAAAGTCGAGAGGGTGAGAAGGGGAAGAGGGCGGCAACCCTTGAAGGAGAAGAAGAGGAGAGAGAAGGCCATCCATGGAAGGGAAAAAGAAGAAGGAAAATATTTGGAGCAAAAAGGTATAATCCTAAAAACTTGTTTATTCACTTTATTTTGATTATTACAAATCAAAACTTGGATTTATGTTTCAAAACTCAAAAACCATGAAAAAACATGTTGATGAGTATTTTATGTTTAGATTTACCCAGATTGGGTGGTGATTGCGTTGAAAATCAAAAGAAAAGAAAAGTAATTTTTGTTGTTTATAAACAATAAATTTTTATGTAGTTTGGATTTCCACTGTTTTTGATCCACACCTTCTTTTTCCAATCTGTCAAAGAGATGTGCTAGATATGTAAGTTAACTACTATACCCAAGTGGTAGCACTCAAAAATGTTGAGTACACAATCCGTAGTGGCTGTTATTGATAAAATAGTTTAGTTTTGTTAAAGAAAAATAGACTATTTTGGTCCAATCATTTCCAGGGGTAGTTTTGTCATTTTTTTGACATTCAAAAATTTTAGAATGATAATATGATGACTTTTCTAACATCTCCAAGTAGAATCACTGAAAAAGGAGTTGTAGATTTCCGTATGGACTGTTTTTAACAAAGTACGAAAATGTGGTTTTTTTCAAAAACCTACTGCCCACAACATTCCAAGGGAAGTTTTGGCCACTTAATTTATGAAATAAATTCTGGTCTTTTGGGACATGAAAATATATGATATAAAGTAGCTACTGTCCAAAAATGAGTTCATTCCAACTTAAAATAATCAAGTTATGACCATTTCAATTTTTAGGACTTTCCAATGAAAATGACTATAATCGGAGTTCTATAACTTCAATGGCCACGAAATTTAAACTGGAGGTTCACGTTAACACGTGTAATATTATGTCAAGAGATGGAAATTTCTAGAGTTGTGCATTATAGGTCTAATTTCTTAAGGTACGAACTAAAAATGATTTTTGAAAAATACAAAAGGGAGTTGAAAAATTATGCAAAAATTCTTTTTGTGTATGAAATATATGTATATATGTTTTGACAAAGGATAGAAAAATAATTAATTTATTTGGTATTTTCGTGAAAAGAGATAATGAATACAGCTTACTAGATTGAAAAATTAATGAATCTAGGCTTGCTGGATTGAACATCTGTTGAATCCAGTTTGCTGGATTAAAAACCTGTTGAATCCAGTTTGCTGGATTACAATTTTGTTTGCTAGATTGGCCATATGGTTGCTGGATTTAAAATCTAATTTGCTGGGTTTGGAATCCAGTTTGATGGATTGCAATTTGGTTTGTTGGATTGGCCATCTAGTTGCTGGATTTGGAATACAATTTGTTGAAATTGGAATCTAGGTTGCTGGATTGCAATTTGGTTTATTGGATTGTAATCTAGGTTGCTGGATTAGTATGTTTGAATAATCCAAGTTGCTAGATTAATAGTTGACTTATTAGATTTTAAACAATAAATTATATATATAAGATTGAAGTGTTAAATCATAATGTATATGATATAGTAATTAAAGAATTATCAAATGACGATAATAATAATGATGTTTTAAGGAGTAATCTAATATTTGATTATGTGATAAGTGTTTAAGTTGTATAATGACAGTAATTAACAGTAGTGTATGTGATGATATTTTTCTAATTAAGAGATCGATATTATCAATAATAGGTCTTTCAACTGAAGCTAAATTAGCTTTGCATAGCAGTAATCTACGCTTCAGGCAAGCTCCTATACTTTTATTGTGTAAGTTCTCGAACTATACTTTTAATTAAGCAAGTTCTCTAACTCAAACCTGAGTTATGATTTTTCAAGCATGCTAGTGGTTAATCATTGTTAATTACGTCACGTCTATGATTTATTGATTCGTACGTTGTGCATATTGTATATGTTCATCAGGTATGAAGGCTGATCACCTTCATTACCATTTGGTTCAGTTATAGTTGTTCATGTTCATTACTGGCCATTCATTATTATTGTTTCGGTCATTCAGTTATGGAAATTAATTCATATTCTTTCACAATAATTATATTGTTGAAAGTCTGTCAGCTAATTATTCATTCTTTCAATCACGATATATCTTTCTTTGAACTTAACTTGTTGCTCACCCTTGCTATATCATGATAAACATTTCAGATTAAGATGAAAATTTCGGATACATGCAAAGACAAAGACAAGTTCCAAGAATGAATTATTGTACAGTTAAAATTGTAATACTATTAGAGGCAAATAACATTGTAAGTTATGTAGTATATGAATATGTGTATTAAGTTAAGGCTATCGACCTTAGGGGTTATGTTGTAAAGGTTATTACATAAACAATTTATGTTTATATCTTCCGCAATAGTTGTAGAAATGATGTATCAGGTTTGTGCTGATTAGTACCCGGATTTGGGGACGTCACAGTGACTTCCGTGATAACACAGTTACCGCCACTTTTCAATTTAAACTTTTATCTGACTGTGTGTGTGTGTGTATGTTAGGTCTATCTGCAGTTTATTTGGAAGTAGTGCTATGCCTCGTTCGCTCTTATATACAAAGGGTTTGACTTTTGTATAAAAGTTCAATTTTAACGAGATATAGCAATGATGTTATGTAAAACAGGTTTTTCAAACCGTTTTGCTCAATTGTAATTGAGGCCTTTGATACTTCCATTTTAATAAGTGTTCGGCTTGATTGCTTTTATTATTTTTTAGATGCGAAGCATCTTCGAGAAAATAAAATATATAGTAGTGCTGAACTCCTTATGGGCATGAGAGCCATCTAAGGAAATTCAGACACCATGAATAATTTACAAGCTGGTGGTAGCTGAAAATGCCCTTCACGGGAACCAAATCTAGATTCAGGAACTGAATATGTGGCCTCGTGATTCCTAGGTTCACATGATAAAGTAATATATACAAAAGCTAAAACAAGAACTAGATTTGAATAAATCTAAACTATTTGAGCTTCATCGGTTCTAGTTTAGTCACCATGAACCGGTTAAAGTGAGAAAGAGCCAGATTGAGACAAATATAGCCCATAGCAAAAGCTAGAAAACGAATTAGATTTGAGTAAATCTAATCATTCTAGCTTCAACGGTTCCGGTTTAGTCACCATGAACCGGTTAAAGTGGGAAATAGCCAGATTTAGGCAAATCTAAACCGCAGGCTGACAAACAGTTATAAAAGCGGTAAATGGCCACGAAGTGATCTCTAGGCCTGACTGAAATATATATATATATATATATATATATATATATATATATATATATATATAGTGGTAAACGCTCTGAATATTATATTTGGGCTCAATCGAAGCATAGTTCGATAATATATATATATATATATATATATATATATATATATATATATATATATATATATATATATATATATACATATATAAGTAATAAAAATCCACAGATGAAAGATTCGAGCATACCCACACACCGCGACTCTAACCGTGAATAGTTATATAGGAATAAAAGTGAGAAAAAGCTTAAAAATTTGAAATATCTTAAAGTGGGCTGCAAAGAAGAGTTCAGATAGCTTTTGATGAATGAATACTCGGTTTCCACCGGTTAAATTTTAGTATGTTGTAAAATACAAGCTCACATGTGTTTAGAAAAAAGAAGCACTCAATTTGGAGCACTATAGAAGTGTGTATAGAGTGAAATGGATATGGTTTCCTCACTCTTTTTCTCTTTAAAATGGCCACCCCAAGCCTTCTATTTATAGACCAACTGGTTGCGAGTCTACCTGCTGCTGCCGCCCGGGTTGTCACCGTCTCGAAGTACGTGCACTCGTGCAACGCATTATCCACTCGAACCTTCATAACTTTCAATCCGGGTATCCGATTGAGGCGTGCTATACCTTTCAGGAATGTTGTTGTCTAGAGCTACGTAATGACAAGGGATAAGAGGTTGTACAAAGCTGGAAAGATGGTTCAAGTCTTCCAATTCTATTCGGTGGGCTGTCTTGTGTAGTAGTCACTTGGGATTTTGAGCTATGGTTCTTGTGGGACACTTTTGCATTAAATATGGATTGAAATGATGTCGAGAAGACATTAATGTAGTATCGAGGTGGCAAAATGACAATTTTCCCCTTACCAGGGTTATCTCTAGTTTTGCACAGATGTAACAGTCGTTGCTCAGGGTTATCTCTGAGATTGAGCTGTTGTAGGTACTGAATATCCTAAGGGTTATCTCTGAGGTGTGCATGATCTCCTGGGGTTACCTCCGGATTTGAAACTGAGTGCCTCGGGGTTATCTCCGAGGTTGAAATTGACTTTTTCTAGGTTATCTCCTGAACTAGAACTGCATCCCTCGGGGTTATCTCTGAGGTTAGAATTTAATCTCACGGGGTTATCACCGGGATTGCAAATGAGTATCTCAGGCTCGGAGATTGAAAATTGAGTATTCCAGTGTTGTCTCAGGGATTGAGCTGATTTGACTTCCAAGGTTATCTCTGGAAGGCGATTTTACCCTCCTACAAGGTTAGTAACAGGAATGCAAAATTTCGAGTGTCTACAGAGCACACACCAACAATGATAGCCTCTTTTCTGAGATTATGGTATGATAGTTTGCCTCCCACATATCGGGTGACAGTTGATCAGATGTTGAGACATTCCATGACCATCTTGACATTCCATGTACCATTTGGCTTTATAGAGGGCATGTTATCTTGTTGGATACCTGAGAGACAGGTATTCAGGTTTGATATCAACGAGCTGACTCCTATGTTAGAGGAGTATGAGCGCATTGTTGATTTACCCTTGGATCGACCTTATGCTAGGATGGTTATTGGCGATATAAAACAATAGTTTATGACACTGACTGGCTTACGACACAGAGTTTTTATGGATGAGATTACTTCTGGGCATGTGGTGTCCTTGGATTTCTTGATTAATCGATTTGGATCGCTGGACATCTATGTACGGCACTCAAGAGACTTCACCGTCATTGCAGTTGAGTGACGGATTGCCCGCGTAGATATTATGTTGATGCGCGTCACAACTTATTTATACATGCCGCTATATATGTACCATCTGGACATTGACCTGATCATAGTGGTTCGTGCTCTTAGAGAGGGTTGTACCATCTTGCCCATGATATTGGCGAAAACCTTGTGGTCAGTCACATTTTTCCATACCCATCATGTGGGGTTCTTCACAGGGAGTGTCGTAATGTTATACGTGTGCTTTATGACACATTTGAGACCGATCGACACTTTTAGACATCATGGATACTATTTTAATCACGAGATAGCCATGTTTTATTCTTTTTAGTCTGCTGATTATACAGATGTAGTATCTTTGTTAGCTTTTCTAATAGTGATCAAGGATCCATTTGCGATCTTACCATGTTCAGGACTCAGCTCTCCTTATAGCTTTATTACTCATGCGATTGGCATGGACTATCTACCCCTGGATGGTTTGAGAGGGCTGACCACGTATTATCCACTGGCTATCATGGGATAGTTTGATCAGTTTCAGGATATTCACCCATTTAATGTGCCCTTGGGTCAGCGACTATCAGCTTCGTTTCTATCAGTAAATGACTTAACCAGGATTTATGATTGTTGGACTCGTCACGAGGGGGCTGATTTTTTGACTAGTCATATGGGTCATTCTTTAGATTATTCTGCATGGCTGGAGGTAGATGTTGCATTGGCTATCGTTGTTCACTCAGAGCTGAGTAATGATTTTGATGAGGAAGAGCCTATGGAGGACCCTGATTCTCCCACTAAGGACGAGCTATTTGTTGGCTTGATAGCAGTCTTGGTCAGTGACATCCCTAGCACTTCTACTATTACGAATCCACCTTCTATAGAGTATTTAGAGCATGTGATTCATCAGATAACCTTCGAGAGGGATCAGGCCAGAGCACTGATGTTAACAGCCTTTTCTGACCGAGATGCTGCTTTTGTTGAGAGGGATGATGCTCGAGCTACTCGGGATGCCGCTTTTGTTGAGAGGGATGATGCTCGAGATACTCGGGACGTAACATTTGTTGAGAGGGATGATGCTCGAGCAACTCGGGATGTTACTATTTTTGAGCGGTCTGAGGCTCGAGCTACTCATGATGCTTCCATTGTTGATAGTACTGCACTCAAATCCGACATGGATAGCATTATTGCAGATATGAGTGCATTTGTAGATGATCATGGTATCACTATGAAGATGGCTATGGATTTTTTAGCTCACATGGAGACCTTAGGGTAGGAGCTTATAGATTCACCTCCATCTTCTGGGAGGGATGCCATGTTGGACTTGTTATCCCATTTATCTATGGGTTTATAGACTAGCTTTCATTTTCCTGCATAAGACTAAGTCAGCCATTTTTATCAAGTATATGATACATTGTATATATTAAACATTATTATATGGCAAAGAAATATCTTCTAATTCGCTTCCCTTTTGGATATGTTTTGTCATTACTGGATGATTACAACTTTTTTCATGCCTTGTTGTCTTGATATATCACGTATTTTTCCTTGATGGATTGACATTGAGACGTCGGAGAGTACCTCGAAAGGGTTCGTCGATCAAGAAGGTTTGATAGTATTTAGGGTTTTATATAAGGTTTGGTGTCTTGGGACTAGTTTTTTTATTTAACCACACCATAGATGGATACCTATGTACTCCCATGGATAGGGGGAGATCAGGTGTTTCGTAATTTAGGCTTGGTAGTGAAAACCTGAATTGACTTGATTTTTCTTTTTTCGGAAGGAGGTTTGCAGGTAACTCAGACATAGTACCTCTTCACGGCGTCTGAAATTACAAGCTGGGAGAATTCTTCCCTATCCATTTCTTGTAATCTATTGGCTCCTCCTGTCAATACTTCCTTGACAATGAAAGGGCTTTCCCAATTTAGGGTGAACTTACCTTTGGATTCATCTTGATTGACACGAACTTTCTTCAATACCAAATCATTTTCTTTGAATTTTCGGAGCCGAACTTTCTTGTTGTATAACCAAGCAATCCTTTGCTTATATAATTGCCCATGAAAGATAGTTGTAGCCCTTTTCTCATCTATTATAAATAACTGGTGGTATCGCACTTGCAACCACTGTTCTTCTTCCATCTGGGCATCTATTAACACCGTCAATGACTCCATTTCTACTTCTATGGGGAGTACTGGTTCCATGCCATAAACTAATAAGTAGAGAGTAGCCCTAGTAGAAGTGCGCAATTACGTTCGGTAGGCTACTAGTCAGAGGCAATAAGTCAAGTCATCCCTTGTGATTGGCGGACATTCTTTGCATAATTTTCTTGATATTCTTGTTGGTTGCTTTCACAGCACCATTCAACTAGGGACGATAGATGACATAATTAAGATGTTTGATTTGAAACTTACTACATAATTCTTTCATCACCTGGTTGTTTAGATTCTTGGCATTGTTCGACATAATCACCTCCAGTTGTCCATAACGACATATGATATTATTCCTAATGAAACCAATGATTACCTCTTTGGTGACCTTGGGAAAAGAGGCAACTTCTACCCATTTTTTGAAGTAATCAATCATGGTGAAGATGAATCGATGACCATTGCTGACTTTGGGTTCTATTGGCCCAATCACGTCCATTCCTCACATTGAAAAGGGCCACAGCAAACCTATATAATGCAATTCGTTTGGAGGAGCGTGGTTGGCATCTGTGGACCACATACTCCACCATGGACTTCAACCATGAGTCTTTGGGCTTGATCTTTGTCCAGTCATCTTAAAGGCCTATTCCAGCATCCCTTTTGTAAAGTGTGTCTCCGCTTAAATAAAACTTTAGGGCCTTTTATGGATTCACATTCTTTCAGATTAACTTACCCAAGTGGGCATAGATCCATCTTGAAGATATTCTTTGATGTCATGACACCAGGGCTATTTGATAGGAGGCAGTTCATCTAATACTTCTCCAATGTAATTTCCATAGGCTGGTGCCTTTTGACTTATAAATTTGATATCTGAAATTCCCATCCTATCAGATATGTGAATCAAGGAAGCTAATGTTACCAATGCATCAACAAAGTCATTGTAACGACCGAGAAATTCGGATCTATTGTAAAATAATTTTTTTAATTAATTAATGAATAAAATTATATTATTTGTTATTATTATGTGTTAGTAAGATGAATGTCGTTCTATAACCTAGAAACGCCATAATGTCGTAGTATTTCGACTACGTGAAGGAATTAAAGTGTTTGAATTTTCAGGACAAAAATCAAAACTTTCTGAGAAATTTTCCGAAAAACACTATTCATAGATTTCCGCTCGGGAATTATTTTTGAATTTCTGAGAATTACGTAACGATAGAATATCGAGGTAAGATGGATTATGTAATAATAATTCAAGTATGGAAAACGTAATTTTTCAACTGCGGACTTAATTTAAGAACGTTAGGGAAAATAAAGCGTTAAAAAAGTTAATGTAGTGATTGTATGATATGTATGTATTGTACAAGGTAATGAATACGAGTATGATACGAAGTATTATACGAGTATGTATGAATGATGGTATGTCGTATATGATGATTGAGTATACGAGTTAGAATACGAGAATAATACGTAGAGTTTATGTTCTAAGGCTTTAAGCCAAATGAAATAGACTTGTTGGATTGTTTAGCAATTTGTAAGTCCAATAAGGAGTAATGTGTAAGCCCAATGGTAAAGCCCAAAGATTTGTTAATACAAGCCCAAAGTATAAGATGAGATTAATTGAATTTAAAATCCAAATCATAAGTAAGCTAAATTGACCTAAAGTCCAAAGCAAGGTTGATCCATGGGGCAACCCATGATCACATGGGTGATCTTAGTGGCCAAGTAAAAGTTGTGGAGAGCAAGTAATTGATAAGTGTTGTGCTTAGCAAGTAATGAATAGTAAGGAGGTGGATTAAGGAGGTGGAAGTGGTTTATTGACTAAACTACCCTAACCTAGCAACTCCTATAAATAGAGAGCTTGGATTTCATTTGTTGGTTGTTCAATTCACCCAACACTTTACAACTTATTTGTTAGAGAGAATAAGCGAGAAAAAGCTAGATTTTCATTTGTTAGAAAAGAAGAAGAAAGCTTGTTCATCAAGGGTAAGCCTCCTATGTTATTAGTCTTCCATCTCTACCATTATAGGTTGATAAGAGAAGCGTGGATTAATGGACATGTATGCTAAGAACTGATAAGAATGAATAATCTAAGGACTTAAGTCTTAATAAGCTGTGAATAAGCACTTTGTTCATAGATAAGCTATGAAATAAGAAAGAACTTGTAAGACGTGTAACATGTTTACATGAATGAAGTTAGTATGATAAAAGGATGTAAGAATGATGGTTAGAAGACATAAACTATCATAAGTGTTGCCTCCTTTTTTAGATCTAACAAAAGGACTCTAACTCATGCAAGAATACATGGTTCAACAAGTAATACAAAGTAAGTAAAGTATCGATCCACGGAGAAAGGTTTCTAAATTAAACTATTATTCATCAACTATATCACTATTTTTATATGCTTAAACGAATGCTATGATTTTGAATGAATATAAACTAAGTAATAAACAAAAGAAGAAGAATAAAATGATAAATTAAATATGGAAATAATGGGATCCTAATTTCATTTAATAGTTCATCTAAATATCACCATCATGCAAGATTATTCACGTACCACGGGAAATTAGCCAAGAGCACGAATGTAGACATAACCATTTTTCAATAAATTATGATCGACTTATATAATATCCACCTACAATAGAAATCACGTAATCATCAATAAAACCAAAATCACTATGTTTCTATGTGAAATTGCCACCATATTGAATTTAAGCAGAAGCCCTTATTGAACTCACATGGTGAAACAATATATGTCTATCTGATTCACGAAATATAAAACTAATTAACTCAGCCCCATACACGCATGCTATCATGACTACAACCATACTCAAATGTTATTTTTTAATTCCATACAAGTACATAAAATGAATGGTGATCAAGCATTCATGCAATCAAATCGACCATAATAGAAGTTCCTGATGATACACTAACAATCCAGCAAATCATGCCATCAATTAGACTACATATTAAAATCCGTTAGAATCCCATAACGGAGTTTAGTTCATGTCTGAACCAAAAGCCATTATGGGATTAGAGTAACACATGGAAAATAATTAAACAATTGAAAGAGAAGAAAGAATTGATCAAACCCAATTGCAGATTATAATTCAAACGGGATGTTCAAATCCTGAATACTCTCCAGCAACATAACAGTAGTTCGTAATCGATGATTGAATTCCAAAGAAGAGATATAAAATATCAAGTCTATGCTTGGATCCTCGTTGGAATTCACTCAAAGCGTAAAACTCTAGTTCTCGAATATGAAAAACTCGTAAAAACTAAAGATCCTCGCGTCTGGTATCAACCAGAGTAGTTTATACCAACTCAAACACTTCAAATTTTAAAATTACAATAAAGTCAACAACTGCAGTCGATGACACGCGCGGCCGTGCACGATCCCCATACTAAATAGGCGTGGGCGCGCGTACATGCAAATTAAGCTTTTGCGGTTGATGGAGCGGGCGCGCATGTTCCAGCCTATGCAGCTGCACGGCCGTGCGGCTCCTGAGATCTGCAATCTTGTGTTTTGTTATTGCTGCTTCCGTATCATGATGCTACTGATCCTTTGACATGCTACTCTTGCTTCCTTAACCATCAATGCTCAGTTTCTTTTATCCACTTGACCCTCTTGTCATGCCTTCACTGATCTCATGCCACCTACCAATGCCGAGCTAAACCATTTTCCTACACTTTCACACCATAGGAGTTCTCAGTATATGTAATGCAAAATAACACAAAATACAACTACAAACACACTAAAATGTACTTGAGATGGGCATAGTTCTTGTGAATTGATATCTAATAAGTAGGTATAAAACCCACTTATCAAATACCCCAAACTTAAACTATTGCTTGCCCTCAAGCAATGCATACTACATAAACATTGAAAATGTAACTACAATGCTGTGTAACTATATCATGATGCAAATGAGTCTCACACTCTTCTAGCTATAATAGAGTTTCAGCCCAGCATGCCTCAGTGAATTATCCGGATTTAAGAATGAAACTTCAAACTAAGCCATAGACATAATATCATACACTCAAGTAATTCATATATGCTATAAAGATGATATGTGTGTGTTGTGTTCACCAAAACTTGATTAAAGCAAAGAATACACATGCTAAACTGCTCTAAACAGAAAAGTACAGTCTAAATCAAGATTCATGTATACTCATGCAACAAAGACTATTCTAGCATATCAAAACAAATTAAGGTTCAACAATGGGTTTAAACTACTTTATTTCTACTCACGAGTGCGATTTTCGCTCTTTCTCGCGGTGTTTATTGCTATTTTCTTTTTCTTTTTCTTTTTCTTTTTCTTTTTCTTTTTTTTTCACATGACTATGCAATGCCTTATTCCATTAGGCTAACAATGCTACCCCTTAGCGAGCTTTCAACCAACGACTCCCAGACCATAAAAGACCTTAGGGCGCTAGGTGTTACGACACCCCTATAGGCGTACTTACTCAAGTAACAAAGGCCCCAAAATAAGACTAGCCACATTATTGTTTTTTTTTAATAGCATACCTATGTGTCCTCAAAACTTGATTATCAATGTTTTTCATAGTCTAAGTTCATTTTCCACATAATTATATTTTTAATACCACATTTCATATCAAGCAATACAACACATAACTCTTATGCCTACAAGCATTAGTGAACACGTCCGTGCGAACCGAAAGCATCTAAACAGTATCTATGGATTACATCATGTAAAATGTTATATCTAAGCTTATGTTATCTAAAATACTCAACAATCCTTTAAGATTCAAATTCATCATTGGTTAGACATAAATTCCACATAGCTAGAATTGTGAAACATATAACTAACACATATAATAATACTAAAAATAGAAAATATTACTGCAATTATTAACTAACACATAAAAATGCAAAATTTAAACTAATCATGCAAACACTACATGCAACTACCCTACTACCCAATACCCCCAAACTTAAAATATTCATTGCCTCAATGAATGAAGGTAAAGGGTTTGAAGAACTCCCCTACTGCTCAGCTGCACCACCCTCGTCTGGTGGTGAATCCAGTGGTGGAAATAGCACGGCAATCCCAAACTGTGGCCACTCAAGCATAGTTCCCTGCTGCGCAAACGCCTCCACTAACGACCTCGTCAGACCCGTAGCAAACGTTGCAAAAATGTCGTACATAGCGTCTACCTTCCGTTCCAACCTTCAGAGTTGTCGATCCCAAGTAACAGCAGTTGCTTAGGTTGACGTGCCTGCTTCATTTGACTTAGAAGGCTGTAATGACGGTACTGAGGATGCGAGTTGAATGATGAAACCTTTTCTCCTCGGGTGTGGTTCTCCTCCTGCCCAGTCCTCAAATTTAGTAATCGTCGCATGAGTGATATCTTGGCTAGGCATTTGCATCTGTTCATCATCCCACTGGACTCCTTACTGTGCATATAAACTCACAATAACAGATGCATGTGGGATACTTCCTGTAGTGCTCCCCCTCATGTAACGTAACATGTTCTGATTAATGAGATGGCCCACATCGATGTATTTTCCTGTGATTATTCCCCACAAAATGATAGCCCTCTCAGTTATGATTTCATGCTGATGTGTTGAAGGTACAAGTTTCGCACATACAAACAAAATCCATGCCTTTACATAGCAATTCAAAGCTGAGGCTGGGAAAGTGCGAGGCTCATTAGTTCATGCCCTACAAGTCCATTGCATTCCTAGAATGCATAAGTCAGTGATAACTGCAGCAAAATCCATCTCAAAATGGGCAGGATCGACCCAATTAGCATTCACATTCACTAGAGTGTCGAGTATTCTAAAAGCTACCCTGATTGATTGAGGTGTGTAATCAACTTGAACTCCTCGCACCATTGACAAACCACTCATAGTATCTTCAGCATTAGCATAAAATTCTCGCACAATACCTATGGGAGTAGGCATAGGGGTTGCACAAAATCCTACCCATCCTCTTTCTCTAATCATATTCCACAGTTCACCATCCTGCTTCCTAGGCTTGAAGCCTCGTTCTTTTACGAACGTCTTTGTCACTATTTGATAATACTCTGTTTGTGCCTCCAGACTGAGAAACTTAGTATGATCCATAATGTCCTCATCTTGACTGCTAGAAGAAGAAGATGATGATGGAGCGACAGATCGTGCACGCTTAGGACCCATTTGCAACTGAATGAAGAGAAGATGACTTGCCGGGTAAAATCGTGAGTGATAACTGATGGCTGAATAACCCCCAAACTGATTTCGCACAACCACTCTGAAACCCTAGGTTTTATCAGTGTAGCAATCGATAGTGGGCATGAGATCCGAAGCGACAATCAGTAGTGGAGAAGAGACGTTATGGCTTCAATTTGTAACTGAGTAGAGATGATGAGACGTGCATGTAATGGAGAGCAAGGGAATAGGACTTCAACCGATAGAAGACAAGTGGGAGAACACGTCTTTAAAACTAAAAAAACTAAAAAAAATTCAACTTCTGGTGTCCCGCGCGGATTTTCAACAGAGATAAGGCGCTGGCGCGCGAGTTGAAGTTTTACTCTTGCGCAGACATGCCGCGCGGGTACGCAGTTTTGTACTGCTAACATAGCGCGGCCGCGTGATCCTGAATCCTGCAATTCTAATTTGCATCTTACAATATAGCACCCATTAATTACTTCATTTCAATGCACCTGTATAAACACCACTTAACCATGTTAATGCTTGAACTAATGAATATGCAATAATGACCATCTCATTATCATATTTTCTATACTAATCTCAAACACAGTCCAATGCAAATTCAGCTACACACTCACTTATGCAAAACACATTAATCTATCACAATTAAAAATGAAGATGAACTAACAAAAATAATCTAAACTGAATAAAAAAAATAGGGATAGAAACAATGGGTTGCCTCCCATCAAGCGCTAAGTTATAGTCAATTAGTTTGACTGTCTCTGAATTTCATGTTGAGAAAAGAATTGAGGTGACTGTTTGTTTGTCCACCTCACCACCAAAGCAATGCTTCAGCCTCTGTCCATTCACTTTAAATGACTTGTCCGGGAACTTATCGAACACTTCTATTGCACCATGTGGGAAGACAGTCTTCACTATAAATGGCCCTGACCATCTTCATTTTAGCTTCTCAGGAAAAAGTTTAAGTCTGGAGTTGAAAAGCAACACTCTTTGTCCCGGCTCAAATGTTCTCTCTATGATCTTGCGATCATGCCATTTCTTCACCTTCTCGTTGTACATCTTAGAATTTTCATATGCGTGTAATCGAAATTCATCCAACTCATTGAGTTGGAATAGGCGCTTCTCCCCTGCAGCTTTCAAATAAAAATTGAGCTTTCGAATCGCCCAATATGCCTTATGCTCTAGCTCCATCGAATGATGACATGCCCAACAGAGTCTTGTATACAGTCCTGTATGCCCAAATAGCATCATCAAGCTTTAAAGACCAGTCTTTTCTAGTGGGGTTCATAACTTTTTCAAGAATTCTTTTAACTTCCCAATTTTACACTTTTGCTTGGCCATTCGTTTGTGGATGATATACTGTGGCAATGCGATGATTCACCCCATACTTAGCTAACAAAGCTGTGAACTGCCTATTATTACAATGGCTGCCTTCATCACTAATGATGGCCCTTAGAGTCCCAAACCTCGTGAAGATACTTCTTTGTAAAAACCTGAGGACTACTTTGGCATCATTTGTTGGAAGAGATGCCACTTCTACCCATTTTGACACGTAATCCACTACTAGCAAGATATATAGATTCCCACATGAAGAAACAAAAGGGCACATGAAATCAATCCCCCACACATTAAAGATTTCCACTTCGAGGATCGTATTCAATGGCATTTCATTTCTTTTCGAAATGCTCCCAACTCTCTGACATTTGTCACATCTCTGGACAAAACTATACATATCCTTGAAAATTTTAGGCCAGTAGAATCCTGCTTGTAGCACTCTAGCCGTTATTCGCTCTCCACCATAGTGACCCCATACACAGAAGCATGACAATCCTGTAGAATCCCCTCGATCTCACAATACGGGTCTTATCATCTGAACAACACATTGTTTGAACAAATATGGCTCATCCCATATAAACCATTTAACATCATGTAGGAATTTTTTCTTTTGATGACCCACCAAGTCACAAGGTACCATCTTACTCACTAAATAGTTCGCGTAGTCTGCAAACCATGGCACTTCCCCTTTCACCACAAATAACTGCTCATCTGGAAAGGATTCATTAATTATAAGTTTGTCGTCTGCCTCCCTTTCTGGATTCTCTAGTCGAGATAAGTGGTCCACTACTTGGTTTTCAGTGCCCTTTCTATCCTTGATCTCCAAATCGAATTTCTGCAATAATAATATCCATCTGATCAAACGGACCTTTGCATCCTTCTTCGCCACTAAGTGTCGGATTGCTACGTGATTTGTGTACACTATCACCTTTGTACCAATTAGATATGCTTGAAATTTATCAAAAGCATACACAAATGCCAATAACTCTTTCACTATGGTGGTGTAGTTCAACTACGCATCTGTAAGAGTCTTGTTGGCATAATAGATCACATGAAAAATCTTTTCCTTTCTCTGACCCAAAACAGCCCCTACAACATAATCACTGGCATAACACATCAACTCAAACGGCAAATACCGATCTGGTGCAATAATAACTGGTGCTGAAGTTAATTTCCCCTTCAAGTGCTCAAATGCCAACACGCAGGCCTCGTCAAATTTAAACTGTGCATCCTTCTCCAATAAACTACAAAGTGATTTAGTTATCTTGGAGAAGTCTTTAATGAATCTACGGTAGAAGCCTGTATGTCCCAAAAAACTTCGAACACCTTTAACTGAAGTTGGTGGCGGTAAATTCTCAATAGTTTCTAACTTCGCTCTATCCACCTCAAGTCCCTTCTTTGAAACTTTGTGTCCCAAAATAATTTCTTCTTGTACCATAAAATGGCACTTTTCCCAATTCAGTACCAAATTTGTTTCAACACACCTTCTCAAGACCATCACCAAATTCTTAAGGCATAAATCAAAAGAATCCCCAAATACCGAGAAATCGTCCATGAATACCTCCACATTCTGTTCCACCATATTCGAAAAAATAGCCATCATGCATCTTTGGAAGGTGGCTGGAGCATTGCACAATCTGAAAGACATCCTTTTGAAAGCAAACGTGTTGTATGAACATGTGAAGGTTGTCTTTTCCTGGTCTTCTGGAGCTATAACAATTTGGTTGTAGCCTGAGTATCCGTCCAGAAGGTAATAATACTCGTGACCTGCTAGTCTTTCCAACATCTGATCGATAAAAGGCAGTGGGAAATGATCTTTTCTCATAGCTTTATTAAGCCTGCGATAGTCCATGCAGACTCTCCACCCCGTCACTATTCGTGTTGGAATCAACTCATTATTCTCATTTAAAACCACGGTTATACCACCTTTTTCGGTACACATTACACTGGGCTCACCCATGTAATATCTTAAATAGGATAGATTATGCTTACATCCAGCCATTTCAATACTTCTTTCCTGACCACTTCTTTTATTATTGGATTAAGTCTTCTTTGTTGATCCACCGACGGCTTGCTATCATCTTCCAGCAGAATCTTATGCATGCAAAAATAACGGTTGATCCCTTTTATGTCTGCTATAGTCCATCCAATAGCCGACTTGAACTCTCTAAGGACTCGTAGCAGTTTCTCTTCCTGAAAAGATGTTAGTGTAGAAGAAATAATCACAGGTAGCTTTGAATCTTTATTTAAAAATGAATACCTCAAATGATCTGGAAGTGATTTCAATTCAAGTTCTGGAGGTGTCTCAAGAGATGGCTTCATTTACTGATGTCTCTCCAGCTTTCTTCAATGTCTCAACAGGTGTTTTGAATTTTCTGAATTGTGGAGTAGTGTCAAGAAATTACACAAGTTCTTCACATTCCTCATCCTCTAGTTCTGAATTTTCAGCAATAACACTTCTCAACGATTCATGACCCATCAAGCTCTCTACTTCATCATTTAAGACATGATCCACCAAATCAACCCAAAAGCATTCCTCTTCATCTGTTGGAAACTTCATCGCCTTGAATACGTTAAAAGGTAACCTCTTGATCATGAACATGCATAGTGAGTTCCCCTTTTTGCACATCTATCAAGGTCCTTCCTATGGCTAAGAATGGTCTCCCTAGTATGATTGGTATATTCTTATCTTCTTCATAATCTAAAATGATGAAATCAGCCGGAAAGATGAACTTATCCACTTTTACCAGTACATCTTCAACAATTTCTCGTGGATAGGTGATGGATCTGTCAGCTAGCTGCAAAGAAATATTTGTCGGCCTTGGATCCGGTAATCCCAACTGGTTGAATACTGACAAAGGCATCAAATTTATGTTTGCCCCAAGATCACACAGACATTTACTGAAGCTCATATTTTCGATCGTAAATGGAATTGTGAAACTGCCCGGATCCTTTAGCTTTGGAGGTAGTTTACGCTGAAGCACTGTACTACATTCCTCTGTCAAGGCCACTGTCTAAAATTCTTCTAATCTCCTCTTCCTTGATAATATACCCTTCATGAACTTTGCATAAATTGGCATCTGTTCCAATGCCTCAGCAAAAGGTATGTTAATCTATAATTTTTTAAAGACATCCAAGAACTTGTTGAACTGCTTATCTTCCCTCTGCTTATTCAGTCTCTGTGGATACGGAACAGGAGGGTGAACTCTTCATATTTGATTTACGAGCTTCTCCACTGAACCTGCTTTATTATCCTCTTCCTGCTGTTGTCCAAAACCTTCTTTGTTTTCTTTCTTTTCAGCCAAAATTTATGCCTAGCGCGGCCGCGCGTCCTCCCCTTGTAAACATAGCGCGGCCGCGCCATGTTGGTTTTCTGCAGTCTGTTTCCCAGACCTGAGTGTAATCACCTGACATTGTTCCTTCCCTTCTCTTCTTGGATTTGCCTCCGTAGTACTTGGCAATGAACCATGGGGCCTGTTGTTAAGCATGCTTGCCATCTGACCCATTTGAGTTTCTAGATTTTCAATAGCCACTGCCTGGCTTTAAATCATCATCTCTGTATTTGCCATATACTTCATCATCATCTCCTCAATTTCTAATTTTTTTTCTTGCTGAGGTGCAGCTGGAGTGTGATGTTGTTGTTGAGAAAATCTCGGTGGAAAAGGTGGTCTTGGTGTAAATTGAGGCTGAGCTAACTATGACTGAAATTGGTGATTTGGCTGAAACTGATTTTGTTGATTTCCCAGATTATTTGACCAATTGAAGTTTGGATGGTTGCGGTTGTTGGAGCTGTATGTGTTCTGAAATTGTCCCTGACCCTTCCTATAATTTCTCACATACTGAACTGACTCCGAAATGATAGCACATTAATTCGTTGCATGTGACCCTACACAAATCTCACATACAAAGGCAACTATCATCACCTTAGTCTCTGTCAAAGAGTCAATTTTCTTTGCCATGGATGCCATCTGTGCTGACAATTGAGTGATAGCATCCACTTCTAACAAACTTGCAACTTTGGGCTGTGGCATTCTGGCTGACGGATTTTGGAAATCATTAGCTGCCATTGTCTCTATTAGATTATATTCCTCTTCTTAGCTCTTCGTCCATAGAGCTCCTACTGCAGCTGAATCTATAATCGGTCTTGACTACCATCCCAATCCATTATAAAATGTGTTGATCACCATCCAATCTGGCATGCCATGATGTGGACACTTCCTTAGCATCTCTTTGTATTTCTCCCAGGCTTCATAGAATGATTCACCCAGTTGCTGCTCAAATTGGGAAATTGATGTCCTCAACTTTGCAGTCTTAGCCATTGGAAAGAATTTGGCCAAGAATTTATGTGCTAGGTCCTTCCATGTGGTGATCGATACCGGAGGTAAAGAGTGAAGCCAACTTCTCACTTTATCATGCAAGGAAAATGGAAACAGCCTTAGTCTGATTGCATCCTCTATCACCCTGTTGTATCTGAAAGTATCACATATTTTGATGAAACTCAACAGGTGTTCATTAGGATCGTCTGTAGCAGCACCCCCAAACTGTACCGAATTTTGCACCATTAGAATAGTGTCGGGCTTTATCTCAAAGGTGTTAGCTGCTATCGTTGGTCTGACTATACTTGACTGCAATCCATTAATATTTGGCGTCGAATAATCTCTAAAAGCCCTTTGCTCCTCCCTTTGCTCGCCTCTTTGTTCCGCGGCTGCCATATTAGATGTTGTGGTCTCTAGCTCTGCTTATATATTTCCACGTGCTCTTTATCTCCACCCCCTACCGTTGATGTTATCCTGTAAAGGTGTTAACTCGGGATTGGAGGATCGAGTGCGCATATACTATATACGAGTACCTGAAATAAGAAACAAAAATAGAAATGAGACAAGATTAGAATTGTCTAAGTCATACAATTTAGCTTAAAATTGATGATAATAATAATAAAATTAAACGCCTTTTTCCGACAACGGCGCCAAAAACTTGTTGCCTCTTTTTAGATCTAACTAAAGGACTCTAACTCATGCAAGCATACATGTGTCAACAAGTAATACAGAGTAAGTTAAGTATCGATCCACGAAGAAAGGTTTCTAAATTAAAGTATTATGCATCAACTATATCACTATTTTTATATGATTCAACGAACGCTATGATTTTGAATGAATATGAACTAAGTAATAAACATAAGAAGAATAATAAAATGATAAATTAAATCTGGAAATAATGGGATCCTAACTTCATTTAATAGTTCATCTAAATATCACCATCATGCAAGATTATTCGCGTACCACAGGAAATTAGCCAAGAACACGAACGTAAACATAACCATTTTTCAATAAATTATGACCTACTTACATAATTTCCACCTACAATAGAAATTATGTAGTCCTCAATAATATCAAAATCACTATATTTTTATGTGAAATTGTCGCCATATTGAATTTAAGCACAAGCCCTTATATAACTCACATGGTGAAACAGTATATGTCTATCTGATTCACGAAATATAAAGCTAAGCAACTCAGCCCCATACACGCATGCTATCATGATTATAACCATACTCGCATGTTATTTTTCAATTACATACAAGTACATAAAATGAATGGTAATCAAGCATTCATGCAATCAAATCAACCATAATAGAAGTTCCTGCTGATACCACTACTACAAAATAGTAAATAGATAACACGGAAAAAACGTTGTGGTTTCGGTCAAAAAAACTCGTGGTTAAGGGTGTTGTCTATTTGACACCCTTACACAACGTTTTTAAAACGTTGTAGTTAAGCACAATATACAACATTTTTTAGGGAAAAAACGTTGTAGATTTGTTTTTCAAAAATTAGCATATTGATGAGTGAGTTTTATACACATGAATTGGATACATTCGGGGTTAATTTATTGTTATTCTCAAGTCTTTCAGAATAGTTTTTAAGTATTTTTGTCCATTCATGCATGTTTTACATTGTTTTGTAGGATTTGGGACAAAAGTTACGTGGATCGACGTTCGGGGTGGCTAGATTCGCGTTTTCAGCTTGCCATTTATACAGCAGTCACTTCAGAGCCAATTTGAGTATTTCTACGAACCTTATTTCGAAAAACTTAAAGAATAAAAGTTGTAGATCTACTTCTCCTCTTTCCGGATCATCTTGAATCATCAAAATCGGAGTTCGGACGAAGAAGTTATGGCCATTTTTCTAAAGGACGTCGGAGCAAAAAATGTTAGAAAAAGTGGCAGCGCCGGGGCGCTAATTTCAAGGTAATTTACAGTGTCGGGGCGCTATAAGGCAGAATACCAGCGTCGAGCCCAGCGCTGGGGCGCTGGGGTAGAGACTGGGAAGGCTTGGACGCTTTTTTGGGCGAATTTTGACACCTTTTTGACTCCAAATTGGATTGGGTTTGTTCCTAACCTAAAAATTTGACTTGTAACCTATAAATACATGATGGGAGGCATAAAATAAAGGGAGATTACATAGCTTAGACTAGATTAAACACTCTATTAGATTAGACATTAACCCTAGTTCTTATTAGTTTTGGAGATTGAAGCAACTTGGAGATCATTGAAGATCAAGAGCAAGAGCAAGAGGGGAACATCAGATTTGCTGACAATAGATTCTATTATCTTCTCTTATCATACTTTTATCTTTTAATGTTTATTCAATTGTGGATTCTTGGTTTTAATTAATTAATTATGAACTAACTCTTTTATTAAGATTTCAATTGAACTTTTTATGGCTATAAATTAGTTATTTGATTTATTCCAATTATCTGTGTTGAAGTGAATTGTTCATCTTGCTTTGTGCTTATTGATTAATTATCTGATCAATAATTACCTTGTTACTCTAGAAGGAATTGGGAAAGGAATTCTAGGATTAGAACTGGGCTTGGTGACATGTGACTTAGTTATTTGCACAGTGAATAATTAGGTTTGTGAATAGAATGAGAATATCTATTTGCCGCATGTAACATAAGAGGAATTGGGTTTGTAGCGAGTTTAATTCAATTGTTTTGCATAGAGATATAGCAAAATTAATCTGGGTTAAATAGAAGGCAATTGATCACTCGAGAGAGGGCTTTTGGCATTTGAGAATTCTTGTTAACAATTCAGTAGATATAATAATTGGGATAGTTGAATAATTGATTTATAATTCATAATTGGGGATATTGGAGTCTTAATTCTTATTTATCTGAATTTCATCAATTCTTAGTTGTTTATTTGCTTTCTTTTAGAATAATCTTTTTGTTTTGTTTAATTTAGTTTTCTTAAATCTAGAAATCACAATTATTGGTTGTTTAAATAAAATTGATTTGGTTAAGAATTAGTACTTGGTGATTTTTATTAAATAATTCCTCGTGGGAACGATACTCTACTTTCACTTTATTACTTGTTGACCGTGTATACTTGCACGTATTCATTGATTGCGAAATCAATCAACAAGTTTTTGGCGCCGTTGCCGGGGAATTAATTTAATAATTATTTACCAATATTAATTTCAATCAAATTAGTCTTAATTTAAACATTTTTATTTTTATTTTTATTTCTCATTCTCTTCCTATATTTCTCTATTTTTAGGTACCATGGATGACTTTGCGTATCAATGGCCATACACGAACATGACTCAACCAAGGGGAGCGGAGATTGACGGACTCAAGAAACTTTCTGCATTGTCAGCAAAGATGGAGACACTTTCGAGGATGCTTGAAGCTTTTGAAGCTCAACGTCGTCAAAGTGTGGCGGTTACTTGTGATTATTGTGCTGGAAATCATATGAGTTATCAATGCGCCATCAATTTCGAGCCGGTACAGTATAGTGGTGATTACCCCAATAGTTATGTCTATCCCAACAACTATCATCAGGATTGGGGGTATCACCCGAATTTTTCATGGAGTAACAATCAAGATCAATTTTATGCTCCAAGTCCAACATACCCACCGGATTTCTCGTGTCCACCTCCACTACAACAGGAAGAACGTTCAAATTGGGAGGAAGCCTTGGAAAAATTCATTAGAGCTTCTGACAAAAGGAACGAGGAACAAGACAAAAGATTTAATCAAATAGAGCTGAATTTGCAAAGCCAAGGGGCATCGTTAAAGAATCTGGAAAATCAATTGGGGCAGATAGCACATGCGTTGAACAACCATCCTCAATACACTTGGCTCTATAACATGGATGACGAGACTGATGTTGAGCCCGAACCAAATCTACAATCGGATGTGCCAAATGATATAGATGTTAAAAGAGAGGAAAGACTTGGAGACCAACAAAAAGAGATTGGAAAAGATCTAACTTTGAGCACCAATGAAGATGAGCCAATTTTGATAGTGTCCCATGTACCTTCTCTACCAAAGTTCAAGAATCCGGACAGTTTTGCAAAACCATGTTCGCTAGGCAGTCATGTCGTCACAATACTCCTTGTGACGTAAAAGCGAGTACAACTTCGAAGCCATGGTTCAATGAGTTGGAGAAGATAGAAGAAGAGATTGTTGTGTCTGACAAGCCTCAATGCCAGAATCTATTCGCAGACACAATGGAAAAAAAACCTAGATGTTGGACGTTCTTTAATGTGATCTTATCTAAACAAAGCATGCTAGGTGACTTTAATACAATGGCTATCGTAAATGGGAACCTACTAAAAGCTATATTATTTTCGATGGATGGAGGGTTCCTCAACTTTCAAAGGGGAATTGGATAGAGAATTGAAGAAGTCAGGCTGAGACTATAAAATAAGCGCTTATTGGGAGGCAACCCAAGTTTAATTTTTATTTTTAGTTTTTATTATGTTTTATATTAGTAGTTTTGAATTTGTATTTATTTAGGATTTAATAAAATTGCTTCTATCATGGTTTACAGGTTAGTCAAGTCAAATTCAAGTGGTGCCCAATTTGTTCCATGTGCCTAGCATATTCTCCAAACTTAGCGGACAAGGAGGAAGATTGATATATTTTCAGGGAAGCCCTCTGTGTTAATTTTTTCTATTTTAGTCATTGAGGACAATGTCTAGTTTAAGTTTGGGGGCATTTTAGTATCGTATTACATATAGTTAGTTATCTGCATAGTAGTTCATTTTTTTTGTGTGAGCATTGTGTTTTTTTAGGTTGCATATAGTACATGGTAGTTATTTGCATATTCATATATGTGTTGCATTAGTATGTGTTCATGTAGTATAATTGCATTTTTTATTTTATTTTTTTTGCATGAATCTGTGCGATTAGTTGGTGTGGTCTTAGCTCGGCCTATGATAAGATTAATATTAATTGTTAACTTGAACAGTGTTGATAATTGATGATGAGTTCTAATTTTAATCATGATGATAATCTGAGCCTGTCTGAAACTTATGTAACTGGTTAGCACTTAAAGTTTAACTATTTTAATCCACTTGGTTCAAAGGTTTCATAATTTGTTTATGAGGGAAAATCTTGGTTAAAATTTAAGGAAATTAGTGAACTAGCGGTAAAGGTTGGAATGACGTAAAAGCTTGAGTTTGGGGGAATCTATGGGGTATATATATACAAAATGAAAATGAAAAAAAAAAGAGAAAAAAAAGAAATGATGAAAAGAAAAAAAAATAGAAAATCCAGAAAAAGAAAAAAAATGAATAAACACCGTGGCATGCTTGTCTAGTTTTGTGGCCTTTGTTACTTGAGTAAGTAAGCCCGAGGGGATTGCCTTTACACCTAGCGCCCTAAGGTCTTAATGACTTGGGAGTCGTTGGTCGAAAGCTCGTTAAGGTAGCACTGAAAAGCCTAAGGGAATAAGACATTGCACATCCATGATAAAAAAAATGAAAAAAACACGAGAAAGAGCAAAATGCCCTCGTGGTTGAATAAAAGTATAAATAAATCTTGTATTTACCCTTAGACTTGGTAATTGCTTAGTTTTAACCGGAGTTGTCATGTTCACAAAAGTAATTGAATTGGAATTAAAATTTTCCTTCTAAGAAGTTTGTTATGTGATTATCTTGAATTGTGGTTGGTTAGAATGGTTAACAAGCACACACGCACAACATGGGTGATGACAGATTTGGATTGACTAATTGGTTAGAGTTATGGATTTTGATTTGATCGAATATATTGTTTGAGTACCAATGGTATCTTTGAGGCCTATTGCTATATATCATACTGATTTATTACTAGGTTCGTATGTATATTAGGAAGTAGATCATGCATATGCATTCATGTAGTTGAGTTAGTTTGTTTATTTTTAGTTCTTTTGTGTTTTTGCTTGAGGACAAGCAAAAGTTTAAGTTTGGGGGTATTTGATGAGTGAGTTTTATACACATGAATTGGATACATTCGGGCTTAATTTATTGCTATTCTCAAGTCTTTTAGAATAGATTTTAAGTATTTGTGTCCATTCATGCATGTTTTACATTGTTTTGTAGGATTTGGGACAAAAGTTACGTGGATCGACGTTCGGGGTGGCTAGATTCGCGTTTTCGGCTTGTCATTTATACAGCAGTCATTTCAGAGCCAATTTGAGTATTTCTACGAACCTTATTTCGAAAAACTTAAAGAATAAAAGTTGTATATCTACTTCTCCTCTTTCCGGATCATCTTGAATCATCGAAATCGGAGTTCGGACGAAGAAGTTATGGCCATTTTTCCAGAGGACGTCGGAGCAGAAAATGTTAGAAAAAGTGGCAGCGCCGGGGCGTTAATTTCAAGGTAATTTACAGCGTCGGGGCGCTATAAGGCAGAATACCAGCATCGAGCCCAGCGCTGGGGCGCTGGGGAAGAGACTGGGAAGGCTTGGACGCTTTTTTGGGCGAATTTTGACACCTTTTTGACTCCAAATTGGATTGGGTTTGTTCCTAACCTAAAAATTTGACTTGTAACCTATAAATACATGATGGGAGGCATAAAATAAAGGGAGATTACATAGCTTAGACTAGATTAAACACTCTGTTAGATTAGACATTAACCCTAGTTCTTATTAGTTTTGGAGATTGAAGCAACTTGGAGATCATTGAAGATCAAGAGCAAGAGCAAGAGGGGAACATCAGATTTGCTGACAACAGATTCTATTATCTTCTCTTATCATACTTTTATCTTTTAATATTTATTCAATTGTGGATTCTTGGTTTTAATTAATTAATTATGAACTAACTCTTTTATTAAGATTTTAATCGAACTTTTTATGGCTATAAATTAGTTATTTGATTTATTCCAATTATCTGTGTTGAAGTGAATTGTTCATCTTGCTTTGTGCTTATTGATTAATTATCTGATCAATAATTACCTTGTTAGTCTAGAAAAAATTGGGAAAGGAATTCTAGGGTTAGAACTGGGCTTGGTGACATGTGACTTAGTTATTTGCACAGTGAATAATTAGGTTTGTGAATAGAATGAGAATATCTATTTGCCGCATGTAACATAAGAGGAATTGGGTTTGTAGCGAGTTTAATTCAATTGTTTTGCATAGAGATATAGCAAAATAAATCTGGGTTAAATAGAAGGCAATTGATCACTCGAGAGAGGGCTTTTGGCATTTGAGAATTCCTGTTAACAATTCAGTAGATATAATAATTGGGATAGTTGAATAATTGATTTATAATTCATAATTGGGGATATTGGAGTCTTAATTCTTATTTATCTGAATTTCATCAATTCTTAGTTGTTTATTTGCTTTCTTTTAGAATAATCTTTTTGTTTTGTTTAATTTAGTTTTCTTAAATCTAGAAATCACAATTATTGGTTGTTTAAATAAAATTGATTTGGTTAAGAATTAGTACTTGGTGATTTTTATTAAATAATTCCTCGTGGGAACGATACTCTACTTTCACTTTATTACTTGTTGACCGTGTATACTTGAACGTATTCATTGATTGCGAAATTAATCAACAAGTTTTTGGCGCCGTTGCCGGGGAATTAATTTAATAATTATTTACCAATATTAATTTCAATCAAATTAGTCTTAATTTAAACATTTTTATTTTTATTTTTATTTCTCATTCTCTTCCTATATTTCTCTATTTTTAGGTACCATGGATGACTTTGCGTATCAATGGCCATACACGAACATGACTCAACCAAGGGGAGCGGAGATTGACGGACTCAAGAAACTTTCTGCATTGTCAGCAAAGATGGAGACACTTTCGAGGATGCTTGAAGCTTTTGAAGCTCAACATCGTCAAAGTATGGCGGTTACTTGTGATTATTGTGCTGGAAATCATATGAGTTATCAATGCGCCATCAATTTCGAGCCGGTACAGTATAGTTGTGATTACCCCAATAGTTATGTCTATCCCAACAACTATCATCAAGATTGGGGGTATCACCCGGATTTTTCATGGAGTAACAATCAAGATCAATTTTATGCTCCAAGTCCAACATACCCACCGAATTTCTCGTGTCCACCTCCACTACAACAGGAAGAACGTTCAAATTGGGAGGAAGCCTTGGAAAAATTCATTAGAGCTTCTGACAAAAGGAACGAGGAACAAGACAAAAGATTTAATCAAATAGAGCTGCATTTGCAAAGCCAAGGGGCATCGTTAAAGAATCTGGAAAATTAATTGGGGCAGATAGCACATGCGTTGAACAACCATCCTCAATACACTTGGCTCTATAACATGGATGACGAGACTGATGTTGAGCCCGAACCAAATCTACAATCGGATGTGCCAAATGATATAGATGTTAAAAGAGAGGAAAGACTTGGAGACCAACAAAAAGAGATTGGCAAAGATCTAACTTTGAGCACCAATGAAGATGAGCCAATTTTGATAGTGTCCCGTGTACCTTCTCTACCAAAGTTCAAGAATCCGGACAGTTTTGCAAAACCATGTTCGCTAGGAAGTCATGTCGTCGACAATACTCCTTGTGACGTAAAAGCGAGTACAACTTCGAAGCCATGGTTCAATGAGTTGGAGAAGATAGAAGAAGAGATTGTTGTGTCTGACAAGCCTCAATGCCAGAATCTATTCGCAGACACAATGGAAAAAAAACCTAGATGTTGGACGTTCTTTAATGTGATCTTATCTAAACAAAGCATGCTAGGTGACTTTAATACAATGGCTATCGTAAATGGGAACCTACTAAAAGCTATATTATTTTCGATGGATGGAGGGTTCCTCAACTTTTGAAGGGGAATTGGATAGAGAATTGAAGAAGTCAGGCTGAGACTATAAAACAAGCGCTTATTGGGAGGCAACCCAAGTTTAATTTTTATTTTTAGTTTTTATTAGGTTTTATATTAGTAGTTTTGAATTTGCATTTATTTAGGATTTAATAAAATTGCTTCTATCATGGTTTACAGGTTAGTCAAGTCAAATTCAAGTGGTGCCCAATTTGTTCCATGTGCCTAGCATATTCTCCAAACTTAGCGGACAAGGAGGAAGATTGATATATTTTCAGGGAAGTCCTCTGCGTTAATTTTTTCTATTTTAGTCATCGAGGACAATTTCTAGTTTAAGTTTGGGGGCATTTTAGTATTATATTACATATAGTTAGTTATCTGCATAGTAGTTCATTTTTTTTTGTGTGAGCATTGTGTTTTTTTTAGGTTGCATATAGTACATGGTAGTTATTTGCATATTCATATATGTGTTGCATTAGTATGTGTTCATGTAGTATAATTGCATTTTTTATTTTATTTTTTTTGCATGAATCTGTGCGATTAGTTGGTGTGATCTTAGCTCGGCCTATGATAAGATTGGTATTAATTGTTAACTTGAACAGTGTTGATAATTGATGATGAGTTCTAATTTTAATCATGATGATAATCTGAGTCTGTCTGAAACTTATGTAACTGGTTAGCACTTAAAGTTTAACTGTTTTAATCCACTTGGTTCAAAGGTTTCATAATTTGTTTCTGAGGAAAAATCTTGGTTAAAATTTAAGGAAATTGGTGAACTAGCGGTAAAGGTTGGAATGACATAAAAGCTTGAGTTTGGGGGAATCTATGGGGTATATATATACAAAATGAAAATGAAAAAAAAAAGAGAAAAAAAAAGAAATGATGAAAAGAAAAAAAAATAGAAAATCCAGAAAAAGAAAAAAAATGAATAAACACCGTGGCCTGCTTGTCTAGTTTTGTGGCCTTTGTTACTTGAGTAAGTAAGCCCGAGGGGATTGTCTTTACACCTAGCGCCCTAAGGTCTTAATGACTTGGGAGTCGTTGGTCGTAAGCTCGTTAAGGTAGCACTGAAAAGCTTAAGGGAATAAGACATTGCGTAGCCATGATAAAAAAAATGAAAAAAACACAAGAAAGAGCAAAATGCCCTCGTGGTTGAATAAAAGTATAAATAAATCTTGTATTTACCCTTAGACTTGGTAATTGCTTAGTTTTAACCGGAGTTGTCATGTTCACAAAAGTAATTGAATTGGAATTGAAATTTTCCTTCTAAGAAGTTTGTTATGTGATTATCTTGAATTGTGGTTGGTTAGAATGGTTAACAAGCACACATGCACAACATGGGTGATGACAGATTTGGATTGACTAATTGGTTAGAGTTATGGATTTTGATTTGATCGAATATATTGTTTGAGTACCAATGGTATCTTTGAGGCCTGTTGCTATATATCATACTGATTTATTACTAGGTTCGTATGTATATTAGGAAGTAGATCATGCATATGCATTCATGTAGTTGAGTTAGTTTGTTTATTTTTAGTTCTTTTGTGTTTTTGCTTGAGGACAAGCAAAAGTTTAAGTTTGGGGGTATTTGATGAGTGAGTTTTATACACATGAATTGGATACTTTCGGGCTTAATTTATTGTTATTCTCAAGTCTTTTAGAATAGATTTTAAGTATTTGTGTCCATTCATGCATGTTTTATATTGTTTTGTAGGATTTGGGACAAAAGTTACGTGGATCGACGTTCGGGGTGGCTAGATTCGCGTTTTCGGCTTGCCATTTATACAGCAGTCACTTCAGAGCCAATTTGAGTATTTCTACGAACCTTATTTCGAAAAACTTAAAGAATAAAAGTTGTAGATCTACTTCTCCTCTTTCCGGATCATCTTGAATCATCGAAATCAGAGTTCGGACGAAGAAGTTATGGCCATTTTTCCAAAGGACGTCGGAGTAGAAAATATTAGAAAAAGTGGCAGCGCCGGGGCGCTAATTTCAAGGTAATTTACAGAGCCGAGGTGCTATAAGGTAGAATACCAGCGTCGAGCCCAGCGCTTGGGCGCTGGGGCAGAGACTGGGAAGGCTTGGACGCTTTTTTGGGCGAATTTTTGACACCTTTTTGACTCCAAATTGGATTGGGTTTGTTCCTAACCTAAAAATTTGACTTGTAACCTATAAATACATGATGGGAGGCATAAAATAAAGGGAGATTACATAACTTAGACTAGATTAAACACTCTGTTAGATTAGACATTAACCCTAGTTCTTATTAGTTTTGGAGATTGAAGCAACTTGGAGATCATTGAAGATCAAGAGCAAGAGCAAGAGGGGAACATCAGATTTGCTGACAAAAGATTCTATTATCTTCTCTTATCATATTTTTATCTTTTAATGTTTTTTCAATTGTGGATTCTTGGTTTTAATTAATTAATTATGAACTAACTCTTTTATTAAGCTTTCAATTGAACTTTTTATGGCCATAAATTAGTTATTTGATTTATTCCAATTATCTGTGTTGAAGTGAATTGTTCATCTTGCTTTGTGCTTATTGATTAATTATCTGATCAATAATTACCTTGTTACTCTAGAAGGAATTGGGAAAGGAATTCTAGGATTAGAACTGGGCTTGGTGACATGTGACTTAGTTATTTGCACAGTGAATAATTAGGTTTGTGAATAGAATGAGAATATCTATCTGCCGCATGTAACATAAGAGGAATTGGGTTTGTAGCGAGTTTAATTCAATTATTTTGCATAGAGATATAGCAAAATTAATCTGGGTTAAATAGAAGGCAATTGATCACTCGAGAGAGGGCTTTTGGCATTTGAGAATTCCCGTTAACAATTCAGTAGATATAATAATTGGGATAGTTGAATAATTGATTTATAATTCATAATTGGGGATATTGGAGTCTTAATTCTTATTTATCTGAATTCCATCAATTCTTAGTTGTTTATTTGCTTTCTTTTAGAATAATCTTTTTGTTTTGTTTAATTTAGTTTTCTTAAATCTAGAAATCACAATTATTGGTTGTTTAAATAAAATTGATTTGGTTAAGAATTAGTACTTGGTGATTTTTATTAAATAATTCCTCGTGGGAACGATACTCTACTTTCCCTTTATTACTTGTTGACCGTGTATACTTGCACGTATTCATTGATTGCGAAATCAATCAACACATATGCTTAAAAACGTTGTAGAAGGTATGATTCCACAACGTTTTTGGGATAAAAATGTTGTTGTTTAGTATATCCGACAACGTTTGGGCACATTTACACTACGTTTTTAAAATGTTGTAGATTAAAAAGAAAAAGAAAAAAAGTTATAATTCACCTACATTACCAATGCACCTGCAATATACTAATGTCATGATATATAGCTAAAAGGTCTAAATTCTCATTTAAATTTAAAGCCAAAATGTATCAACCATTCAAAATACATCCCAAAAACACCATTCGTTTACAATTCGTTTACAATTTCAAATTACTACATCCACAAAATCTATACCAAGCTATCCATAAGCACTGAAGTGCCATATACTGCAGCAACTGAACTGCAGTTATACTCAAAGTTCAAACTAAAATATAGCCACACCTAACCAATAAAGCAGAAATAGGAAAGAGAAATACTCAAAGTTCAAGCTAATTTTTGTGCCATTTTCTTTTGCTAATTTTGAGTAGTCCAAACCTGGATGCCGTCAATGTATACTTCACCAGTTGCTAAATGGAACCAGCAATTGATTCAACAATGTCACCTAGACCTTTTGGTGTTTTGCAATCACCCCAGCCAAAGAATTGAATCTTGGCTTTTAAAATTCGTTTTGAACCTCCTTCACGAAGTCCCAAATCTGACAAAGAATGCAAAGATGAAAATACAAGCACAACTTGCTTGACATAGCAGTAAAGCAAAACATGGTCAGGCTAATAATTATAGTCCCCCTCCACTTAAAAGAGTTTCATAAACTAACAACCTACCTCTCAATGTACCAGTTGTATTTATTTTCCTACAAATTGCAGGCCTTAACAAGCATTAGACTAACCAATATCAGTTATATGATGATGATCCCTAATAGAGCTTATGAGAGTAATAAATTACTAATAGTTGTTTACAAAGACAAGGCAATCTTATTTTCATGTCTTCCTTGTAGCAATAAAAGCTAAAAATATTAAAATTTGTTCCTTGAAAGGATATTACTAACTTACCTGCAGTCATTTTCTGATGTTCCTAGTCGCTGCATACCAGGTTCTCCACTACATTGGAAAAGATCGTGGTCACAATGCAACTGCATCTCCTTTAATTGATTCCACCAACTTTCTTGAAAATAATAATTTAAACAGAAGACTTGTTTACGCACCCTTCCTTAACAAGAGGCTAGATAGAAGTGAAGTAATATTCATTGCATGAAAGGATAAGAAAAAATAATGTTAAGGTAGGAAAAAAAAGAAAAAAAACCACTTTTCCTTGCTTATCTTTGAGACATAATCGCAAGACCTGATGAAAGAGCTACTCAGACAAGCAAATCAGTTTAATAACCGTTGCTAGAAATGGGAACTCAACAGTGCATCGAGGAGTTTTAAAATTTAAATCAGCAGAGAACCAAGTATTGAGATTTTGGGCATGTATTTTCATATAGATTTACAATCATGACTTGTCCATCGTCATATTAAAACGACGACCATATCATACTAGATGTACTACTTAGAATTGGTAGAATGAACTGCCATCGGTATGTTTCATGTCATAATTAAATCAAAACAGGTGATGACATTCAGTCTATAGAGTACATATGCTAGGTGCTTAGGCCTCAAGATACTGCTTGCCCACACAAAACTGACATGAGATGCTCTATAATTTATTGAAACGTGCCTGAATAGTCAATTTGCACAAGCAGACAGAACATTATTCTAAATGACTCACAAGTTGTTTCTCTTCTTCAGAAAGTGCTTTATCCATCTGATCAAACAGCGCACTCCATCTGGTTTTGTGCATGGCAGCATTGCATTATCCGAAGAACCATTAACAGAAAATTTTGTAACATATGGATCATTCCCCTGATTAGAAGAGAATTCTCTATACATTAAGAAAGGCAATTCCATCTGAATTATAGCTCGCACTCTTTTCTTACTACGTCGCAATGCTGCAAGAATAGAACAGCTGCATTATCAGGCTGACATGAAAATTGCCTACCCTCAACAGTCTGCAGTAATGCTTTAAAGTTGAGCATACCTGCAAGAGTAGTAATTTTCTTATCATTTAACCTTTTGGTGTATCTCTGATCCCCCACAATCTTGCAAACCTGGAAACTCGATGGCATTAGATAACCATAAAAATTAAGGGAAGGAAACCTAAATGAATCCATCAGTTGGAACTGAAAAGTTTGTTGCAACTGCTCTCAACCTCCAATGAGTATGCTGAATCGTGAAGCCGTACATCTCTTGAAAGTATTCAACATCTAACTTTGTGGGTTCACCCTTAGGTTTCTCCTCAACAACAAACGAGTGCTCAAAATCGCAACCGTCAAGTAAAATCGTCTCCTCCGGGGGACGATTGGACCAGTTAGGGATAAGAATTGCAACCTCTAGAAAGATATTGGTATAAGTTGGAAAAGTTGGTTCCAATATTGTGCAGTCTATTTTAATGTCTTGTATGAGCAAAAAACTGAAATAAAGGGAGGCACGAATTAGGCCACAAAATAACACAAAACATATACAATACCGTTGCGCTGTTGTAATCAAAATGATGAATTGATGGTGCAGTTTCCGAGGGCTGGCAAATCAGTAATAAATTTAGGCCACTACAAAACATTCATATGAAACAAAACATAGGAAAGAATGAAACTACTCTAGGAAAGTAGTATTTTATTAGTAACTTATCCATAAACATGTTAGTAATGCTAAAACTTTGAGAAAGAAAGAATGAAAAATATAAAAATCAGAGAGATAAGTAAATTTTTCATGATGCTTTCTTTGATTATGTAAGGATAAAGTGGGAACCCCTAAAATGACTAAGATTCCTAGAAACAGAGTATCTAACTGGCATATTACTTTCAGAACAAGCAGATATTTTATATTTTAGTTGATAATATATAGAAAGCTAAATTTGTTTACAATGTCTAAAGTACAAAGAAGATATTTGTTTATGTTCAAATCCTTACATTTCTACAAGATAAGGAATAAGCATTTATTGTCAACTTTTTCCTAATTTCTCATCTTATGATACAATTTAATATGCGATACATGTGATAAAGCAAAATTCAAAGATAGGTTCGACTACAGATGACACTAGAAAAAGATAATATCATTGAAGAAAAAAATTCTAAAGTGGTAAAGCATTTGAAAAAAACTGTTTATCAGTATTGCTGAGAAATTAAAAAAAATCGAATCTATACATCCAAAGTGCTCAGGAATCTAATCTTGCCAACTCAAAGATTTAATCGTTACCTTGTGAATTAATCCATCATAAAAAATTGAACTACTTGACATCTTAAACAACACAAATAATGCCTCCACTTTATTCACAGTAACTGCAGCATGACAAAAAAAAATAAGTGTCAAAATCAGCAATTTTGGAAGTAAAAATAAAACAAAAACTAAACAAAATTACATAATTACAATTTACATTGAGATTCAATGGCAAGTCGAGAGATCTCAGGGTACCCAAATCGTAATTTTTTATGACGGTGTAAGCTTTTCCAATCAAATGAACCACAAACATCTAAATTCAAAACTTCAACTATGGCTATTAGTGGAATGCATGCACCACATAGTTTCTTTCTAATGGTTAATGAGCTCGATCTCTGTTTTTGAAATTAACCAAACAATTCCCTAAACAAAAAAACATTCTAAACAGTTCAGCACTAGATTAACTAAACAAAATCAAACTTATATCAAATACATAAATTGAGAGGGAGAGATTGGCTCGAATTACCGAGGAATTGTCTGTTGAATCCATGGCAGAAGTCAGTCACATTTAAATGTTTAAACAGTTCAGTCATTTCAATTAGCACTCTTCAAAAGCCCATATGCCATTCACCAGAACGATTATTCCACGCATAATTTACAACAAGAGAGACCCCTGAGATAAATTTTAAATTGAAACAGATATTGAGTAGACAAGACAAGAAAAAATATTTTTAGTTACATTCTAACTTACTTCACAGCAAATGACCTATTTATGCATCAAAAGAAGTATCATAAAAGTAGTTAATATCAAAAGCAGAGATATATGAACAAAAATGTTTAAACTTTAAATAGTACTTCATAAAATTAAGTACATACCAAAGTTGCACAGCATGGGGCCCCGCAACTGGTGGCACAAGACCAAAGCTATAGTTTGGGCCTGGTTGTAGAACTTGGAAATGAGGTCCAGACGGCCTCCTAAACGAACAAGTGACCGATCTTCATCCAGCAACTTCTGCACCTGTGGAGGACCCAAACTAAACTTTTTAGCAGCCATCAGAAGACCATTAAGAAGGGATTTAGGAATCGAAGGATTTGATTCAAGAATACTCATAGAGGTAAGGGTTTTACCGTCGTATTAATCGGCTTCGCCATAGATTGGGTACCGATTTTGGGGTTTCTTCGCAGAGCATGAAACATAGAGGCGACGGCGATATCCTTCTTCCCTTTGAACTGGTTGACGAGATCGAGACGGATTTGGGAGTGAGAGAGAACAGAGGCTACGGTTTTGGGCTAAAAGAAAGTGATGGCGTTTTATTTTAATTGCAAATTCACTTTATCGTTTTTTTAAAGCTTCGTGTTTTTTTAGATACATAACCTTTTTTTTTTAAAACGTTATCTAGTTAAAACCAAAAAATACCCTTTTTAAATAGATAACGTTTTTTCATATATATATATATACAACGTTTTATTAAAAAACGTTGTGGAAAAAAATACCACAACGTTTTTTATAAAAATGTTGTGGTTTAAGTGTTGTCTATTTACTACTTTGTACTAGTGTACACTAACAATCCAGCAATCAAGCCATCAATTAGACTACATATTAAAACCCATTAGAATCCCGTAATGGAGTTTAGTTCATGTCTGAACCAAAAGCCATTATAGGATTAGAGTAACACATGGATAATAATTAAACAATTGAAAGAGAAGATAGAATTGATCAAACTCAATTGCAGATTATAATCCAAACGTGAAGTTCAAATCCTCAATACTCTCAAGCAACAGTTCGTAATCGATGATTGAATTCCAAAGAAGAGATATAAAATATTAAGTCTATGCTTGGATCCCCGTTGGAATTCGCTCAAAGCGTAAAATCCTAATTCTCAAATATGAAAAACTCGTAAAAACTAAAGATCCTCGCGTCTGGTATCAACTAGAGTAGTTTATACCAATTCAAACACTTTAAATTTTAAAATTACAATAAAGTCAACAACTGCAGTCGATTACGCGCGCGGCCGCGCGCGATCCCCATAATAAACAGACGCGGGCACGCGTACATGCAAATTAAGCTTTTCCGATTGATGGCGCGGGCATGCGTGTTCCAGTCTATGCAGCTGCACGGCCGTACGGCTCCTGAGATCTGCAATCTTGTGTTCTATTATTACTGCTTCCTTGTCATGCTGCTAATGATCCTTTGACATGCTACTCTTGCTTCCTTGTCCATCAATGCTCAGTTTCGTTTATCCACTCGACCCTCTTGTCATGCCTTCACTAATCTCATGCCACCTACCAACGTCGAGCTAAACCATTTTCCTGCACTTTCACACCATAGGAGTTCTCAATATATGTAATGCAAAATAACACAAAATGCAACTACAAACACACTAAAATGTACTTGAGATGGGCATAGGTCTTATGAATTGATATCCAATAAGTAGGTATAAAACCCACTTATCAATAAGTCATGTGGAATGAAAGTATATGAAGTTTATACTTTGATAAGTAATAAGCTCATGAAGAACAAGTAATAACTTATCATGTAAATAAGTTGATGTAATATGTATGTTAGGATGTTAGAAGGATGAATAGAATCCATTTGAAACAATGATCAAATCATAAGTAACAAAGTTATGCCGGAATTCACACGATTAGACGATAATCATCGAATTCGTAAAATTCTCGGATTAGAAGTCGAATTTTGATATTGAGCTCAGAAACATTGGTTTTCGATGGAGTTAAGTCTTATTTGACATTAAAGAGTTATGAACTCAAAAATGACTGAATTTCGACTTAGAACGAAGAAACGAGCGTTGAACGTTCGCGAACGTTTATCATATTTGTTAAAAATGAACTCAAGGGTGAATTTTGAGTTAACGAAGTCAAAAATGTAAACTTCTTTCATGAACACATAGAGTATGTGATTTGTGAGCTAATGGCTTTTGAACGAGCCAATTCGTACTTAAAATGATCAAATTTACAGCCCGAGAAGTTCACTAAGTAGAAAATCTGTCAAAATTTTTTGAGGCACAGAGTCCGCGCCGCACCGCGACTCAGAGAAGAAAGGCCCGCATCGCAGTGTGAGGGCGGAACCATAGTGCACTATTAGTTGGCGTCGCAGTGCGACACAGTGAAGAAAGAATGGTGCCGCAGCGCCGACGCCGGGGCTTGTGCACTGCAAACCCGCGCCGCAGCTCGAGTCCAAAAAGAGAAGCTGGCGCCGCAGCGCCATCACTAAACCAAGCATAGTAAAGAAGGCTTTTAAGCATAAAAAGGATAAGTTGGTTAATAAGATAATGAACCAACACAATAATAATGCTTAAAGTAACATTGTTTAAGACATTGTTAAACCTTAAGTATGATAACTAAAGGTTGAAAATAATCAATTAAACGGGAACGTAATGACGATGTAAACTATAACGGCAAGCCGGAATCAATAGTAATAAATCTAAGTCATGATTAGATTGAGAAGAAGGGTAAGATTCATTAGGAACCATGTATGTTTATTCATGCCCTAATGTGTTACGTTATGTGATACATATTGTAAAGACCTTAAAGACTTAAAGGGAAAGTGTAATAACCATAGCAGGCGTTGAGGGCAAGTGTTCTAACCTTTGTCTCAGTTCAATATAGACAAGCTTTGTGATTCATGTATTCTTATGCATGAATTGATGTATGATGAAGTTGAAGCCAATTCTTTCGGCTAGACTTACGATATGTTGGATTTCTTATAATCTATCAAAGTATTGTCAATGTTTTACCAAATTATGTTGGTGTGGTTTTTAAATGAAGACTTAGTATGCTAAATAAATGTTTTATCGTCAAACGACAGGCACGTGAGGTTGCCACAACTTAAAAATATATACGTTTAAGGAATGTAGTGTTGATCTACATAGAGTACTATAGGTTGATCACCTAGACGTGCTCGTAAGTAATGTCAAACTTATGGACTTAGTACCGAGTTGTCCTTTTTCAAAGAAAGTATGAAATGCTCATGGTCTTGGACCAGAATTGATGTTTTACTGGATATTATTTATTGTGAAACGTTTTTAAGAAAAGTGAAGTTCTATTTTGAATTATCGATAGTACTTCATAACTATTGTTCAATTATTGAAGATATACGCTTCCTATGTTTCATGTGACAACCCAAAAATTTATAAAATCTTGAATGATTAGAATAAAGGTTAAAGAATAAAACCTAGATGAGAATTTAAGGATTTATTTAAATTTTTCAAGTAAAATCTATATGGTTTGTTATTCGAATGAGAATAGAGAAATTATGGGTTACAAAATTCCAAAACCCTATAAATGAATTAATATGTACTTGAAAGAATATCAAGAATAAGGTATTACGATACCTGTAAATTCGATGTGAACTGAATAGTCTAAGAAATGTTATATAAGTACATATAGAAATTTTATTAAGGAGATAAGATTTCACATGAAGAGATGTTATGAGGTTAAACGAAGATGAGTATATGTATAGAAATATATATACTTAGTAAGGTGCTATATATATTTTAGCAAGAGGAATGATGAATTAAGTTAATGATTTAAAAATCAAGATAAAACTATGTTAGTAATTAACATAGCTTGAACATTGGCCTTGAATGGCAAATAAGAATTTGAATAAGTATAAAGTCGTTAGTTAATACGATTAGCAATAAGAAGGGAGTAATTCAAAACTCAAAATTTGAGTTAGAGATAGAATTTTGAAGCATGGACCGCTCGGTTGCGTCCGGAACGTCAAGTTTAGTCAAAATGGACAGTAAACACAAAATGTGTGAGGGCCCCGAATCCAGGTCCCAAATCACCTCGGATCCGGTTCGATCATTCTATACAACTATTACTATTTGCGGAAGATATAAACATAAATTGTTTATACATTAAACTTACACACTTTTCCCCAAGGTCGAGTAACCTTAACTTAATACACATTACATAACTTACTTAACACATAACCTTAAAATACATCACTTATACAAGTTAGCTGCACACATATCCTAACGCTGGAACTGTCTTTAACCTTTCCTTGTATCCGACGCGTTCGTCTTAATCTGCAATGTTTTATCATGATATATCAAGGGTGAGCATAAGGATTGCCCAACAAGTTTAAATTCAACAATATAACGATATATCATGATTGAAGAATTTGAATAACAAGCTGGCTATAATTCAACAATATAATTGTGAACTAGCAGGAACAAGTTTATGACTGAACAAGTGTTATACATGAACAAATATATCTGAAACCAACTGGTAATGAAGGTGATCAGTCTTTCATACCTGACTTATACATGCAATATGTACATAGTACAAATTATACATGGCAAACAGCAATGATTAACCATAAGCATATCTGAATGAAACACTCTTAGTAGAGTTAAGTAAAAAAAACTTGCCTGAACCGTTGATTACTGCAACACAACTTATAACGCTTTATCCGAAGACCTAATATTAGTAATATAGATCTCTAATATTAGAATAATATCATCACAATATAATATTACTATATATAAAAACATAGAATAACCTTAACACATAACCCTATCAGTCCATAACACACATAAGACTCGGTATCAAGTCAAACTATTACAGTCTATCTTGATTCCGATAAAATTTTAACGTCCCGACAGTCTAGTCAGACTTTTATCGAGTCTAATTTCAATTAAACTCTGCCTAAACACTTAATATTTATCTTAGATAATTTATTAACAATCGAAATAATTTTCATAAGCTCGTAATAATTTTAAAATAATTATTATCATTTATCTTGATTAAAAACATATTTATACGAATTAAATAACACATAATTCCGTTATCATTAATATTATATTTATATGATTTAAAATACTTTAATCTCATATATTATAAGTTTTTCTTGAATATATAAGTCAAGTACCAATCCAGCAACCCAGATTTGGAATCCAACAAGCTGGATTCTAAATCCAGTATCTAGATGGCCAATCCAGTAAACCAAACTGTAATCCAGCAAACTGGATATCACATCCAGTGACTAGATTGCAATCCAGCAAACTGGATTCAACATATTTTCAATTCAGAAAACTTCTTTTCAATCCAGCAAGTTTGATTCATCAGATTTTCCAATCCAGCAAGCTGGATTCCATATCCTTTTTATGAAAATACCAAATCACTTTATTATTTTTTTATCCTTTGACCAAACACATATACATATATTTCCTACATAAAAAGTATTTTTTTCATAATTTTCCAACTTCTTTTAGTATTTTTCAAAAATCATTTTTAGTAAATTCCTTAAGAAATTAGCTACCTCGTGTTTAACTCCAGAAATTCCCATCTCTTGGCACAATCTTCTACATGTTAACGTGATGCTCCAGTTTAAATTTCGTGGCCATCGGAGTTATAGAACTCCGGTTATAGCGATTTTTGTCCGACAAACCTAAATATTGACATGGTCATAACTTGCTCATTTTAACTCGGAATGAGTTCATTTTTGGACAGGAGCTACTTAATACCATATATTTTCATGTCCCAAAAGGCCAGAATTTTTCTCACAAATTAAGTGGCTAAAACAGCCATTTTAAAATTTTGGGCAGAAGCTATTTGGAGTTTTGCAATTTTTCGTGCTTTATTAAACATTTTCCATACGGAAATCTACAACTCCTGTTTTAGTGATTCCACTTAGAGATGTTAGATAACTTATCATAGTATACTCCCAAATATTTCCAGAATTTTTACATGCCCGAAAAATGACTAAACTGCCCCTACTCTTTGACTGTCCAAAACAGTCAATTTTTCCTTTTTAGACACAAAACTATTTTTGGTAAAACAGTCACTACAACTTGTGTACTCAACATTTTTGAGCTACCACTTGGGTTTAGTAGCTAACTTACATATCTAGCACCTCTCTTTGACGGATCGCAAAAAGAAGGTTTAGATCAAAAACGGTGGAAATCTAAAGTACTTAGAAATTTTTAGGCTCATAAACTAGAAAATCACTTTTTCTTTACTTTTGATTTCCAACTAAAATAACACCCAATATGGGTATATCTAAACATGAAATACTCATTAACACATAGATCTAAGGCTTTTGAATTTAGAACATAGATTCAAGATTTGATTTGGAATAATCAAAAACTACATAAACAAAAGGGGTTTATACCTTTGATTCTCATGCTCTCCTTCTTCTTCTTCCTAGATTTGCTTATGGAGCTTTGATGACTTATCAAAAACTCTCTCTCTTCCTTCTAGGGGCTACCGAAAATGACTCTCTCTCTCTCTCTCTCTCTCTCTCTCTCTTGTTTTGGTTTTTTTTATTAGCTAAGATAAAGTAATAGGATGAGAGAAAAATGAAATTATTTTGGGTGTTAGTAATTTGAGTATAGATATATTATGTATATCTATTAATTTCTCCCATCATAATCTACTTTCCCTCTCTCTCTATTATCATATCTAAGATTGCTTGTAGACTTAGATTACTAGTTACTTTGGTGAAATATGGTGGCTTAAAGATAGCATAACACATATCGAGAGTTGGTAAATTCCATCATTTCATTCTTTCCAACCCTTATCTCTTTACTTGCATACTTGGTTAAGAATGTTGGCAAAATAAAATGGTGACACATGGCTAGAGTTGTTGGAACAAATAAAGCCACATGAATTAACCATGTACTCCACCAAATCTCTTCCTTCCTCTCCTTGCACATCCGGCCAAGTGGCCAATTCTTACCAAGTTTGGTTTTTTTTGATTTATGTAATATGTATTATACCAAAAGTCTAAAGTGCCCTCCCTTTAAATTGGGCTAAGCTTGGGCTTTAAATTAATTCTTTTGGGCCTCTTAATTAATTTCTTTGGGCTTTTCAATAAAAATATTTGGGCCATAACAAATATCATATTTCCATTGTGACAACCCCAGAATAGGTCCATTCCATCCAACCTATTCTGAGTTGCCAAATACATGGTACAGAAAACAACTACAACTTTATTACAACAATTGTCGTGCAAAATACAACAACACATATGCTGTGAGTTTGGATACAAATATATACCAAATGAGACTCATGTTCCAACCGTGGACATCACCTCACAATGACACCTTACATAAAGGTATAGTCAAAAACTGTTTTAGAAATTAGAATCTTTGGGAAGTGCTCAAGGAAACCTTCGTACATGGGAGGCCATGCGTCTAGGTTATGATAGATATCATATGGCCACAGAATTATCCTTGGTTGACCCAATAGACCCCAAAGAAAAACGAGAAGTTTACTATCATATTCTTCCCAATGGTGAGTCTTCTCTTGACTTATCATTATCTCCACTGTCTCTAATTGAGAATTATACTTCAAACAAACACTAAGATTATATAGGTAGTGCTCGTAAAGATACTCAGCAAGTGGATGAGCACAACCATGTCTTATGATGACACGAGGTTGTATGTCATTAGACATCTTGTATGATAGTGACAAAACACCCTTTCAACGTTGGGTTCGCCTCACCCTATTTTCTTCACCAAATATAACTACTAAATGATTACCACCGTTCTATTCCCTTGTTACCCCCGCTCGACCCAGCTACACTCTTATTACCTGAAAGGAATTGTAAAACAAAAGGGTGAGCAGAACTAGCCCAGTAAAGAATATCATGACTAAAGATAAATAAATTATCAATAGTCTTCATCAGTAATAAATTAGAGATTTAGAACATATGGTAGATGATAAAAATTTCAACCATAGTTGCAGCGGAACGAGCAAACCATTAGAAGAGTCAAATAGACCATAAAGTCTATTATCTTCTCCACATTAAAAGTCCACCAATAATGTTTTATCCCTGTAACATTAATCAACAGTTCCTTTTCACAATTATATGAATAACTCATAATCATAATTGTAATTCTAAATTCCTTTTCTCATCTAGGACAAAGATAATTTTCATCACCTGAAACATCAAAGATCATGGTTACACCAAATCACATTTCCTGTTCATAATCATACTAATAACTTCATCTTTACACTACGGCCAAAGATATTCATTTGTATCACCAGTTGGTCATGTTTATCTCAACATCTGTTCATCTTTGCACTACTGGCCAAAGATATTCAACAACATGTCATCTTTGTACTACGGGCCAAAGATATTCATCAATATTTCAACTTTGCACTACAGGCCAAAGATATTCCTCAACAGTTCATATTTGCACTACGGCCAAATATATTCATCAACAGTTCATATTTGCACTACAGGCCAAATATATTAATATCTCAAAGAAATATATAATCATTTATATAAACAATAATTATAACCATGTTGATCATTTCACCTTTGCACTTAAGCTGAAGATATTCAATTATAAATTCAATAGTCATGATCATACCAGTCAACAATTCAACTTTGTACTACTGGCCAAAGAGAACCCATAGTCATGATCATACCAAAAATCTACCCATCTTTACACTCAAGTCAAAGAGAAATATCATCATCAGGGTTATAAAAATATTATATATAATACTACAATCAATATATTCAACATATAGATTTAATCTCAAGAGTAATATTCATAAATCAACTATAATTTGGTCAGAAAAAGAAACCAATTTTGTCGTGAATAGTACCTGTGAATAGTAACTCGTGAATAGTAACCCCGACACAAAAAGGTAGAAATTTCACAATAAAATTCATACCAATATTTCGGTATAATGATATTGAAAGAATAACATTTCTTAAACTTATAAACAATTAATTTTAATTATTTACGCTTTACTAAATAATGCATTTAATCATTCTAAAATGCCAAACTCATAAGATTTCATCACCAATAACCAAAACCCTCATCAAAAATCTGCATATACCTCATATAGGATTCTCAAGTCATAAAATCCTATTTTCCAATTTTCTTACTTCACAAAACATATTTAATTCATTTACTCATAACTAGACCATTTTCATAAAAAATACCAAATCATTTCCAAAAATATTTCTTTTCTGGGATTTAGCATAATATAGTCCCATAGTGAACATATATTTTTCTCAGAATTTTTAAAAGTCATTTACTATTTTTCATATGGCCAAAACAACCGAATATTTAGACATTTATCAAAAATTGTACTTTTATCTAAAAATTCTGAAATTCACAGAGTATACTCCTATCATATACATGTACTCCCAATAAAAATTTCATCAATTTTGGAGTTAACCACAATGAGTTATAAGCGGTTACTTTTAAAATAGTCTTTCTCCGTAAAATTCATAACTCTTAATCTATACATCCAAAAATCACCATTTTTGGACACAATCAATAAAACTCATCAAAATATCATTTCAAATTTTTCTAGAATTTTCTTAATTCAGAAGAATTACAAACTGAAAAACATAATAACTCTTAAAATCTCTTATTATCCCTTACAATCCCTTACCTCAAAAGTGCAGCACTTCTGACTGGATATCGGATATGACGCTGAAGAAAACTTACACTGATGAATAGCAGCTCACCAAGTATCTAAATACTCACAAAATATGCTTCATAATATAGAGAGAGAAAGAGAGAAAGCTTATATTTTTGGTGTGATTTTTAATTCTAACTTAGCCCTCTATTTATAGGAAAATGTTAGTACGCCGAAGCAGACTTAACCTGCAACCTGATGCCTTTACCTGCTACTATTCCCACCCACCACATTTGAATAAAAATCTCAGCACATTTCTTCACCAACCAAGAGTGGGGCCCACCAATTCTAGAATTTTCCACCAAAATGATTAACTCCGAAAATTCAACAATTTCTGAACCAGTCATCTCGTAAAATTCATAATAAATCATACGTTCATTTTTAACGGTTCAAAATTTGTGGACATATACTCAACTTATATATGTATAACATATCCAAAAATTACCACGATCCAACGGTCGGATTAAAAATTATAACCCCCGCAAAATATCTCAAAAACCCTGATTTTTAATACCTCCATTCCGACAAAAATACTAATAAAAACCTCAACATTAACTCCTTCATTTTTAATCACAAAAATATATCCCTCATTTATATCTACATAAAATAAATATTTCCTTATCATATGAATCAATAATTAATTATTCACAAATAATATTACAGAATCACATTTATGACAACCAGACCGTTCTCAGGAAAGAGGGGGCTTTCCGATAAGGATTTCTCCTTACTGACGCGCGATTAGATAACCAAACCTCTCCTTAGACAGAACTTTCTAGACATTGCAAATAATGTTATCTAATAATATTATTCAAATAATATGAATTATTGATCTGATAATGGGAAATACTGTGCAGCAACAATTATTGAAACAACAATAATATAAAATATCAACGCAGCAATTATTGAATCAATAAAATAAAATATTGAACAGTAATTACTGTAACAATTATTGAGTAGTGTCTTCCTTCGTAAGAATCAATAATTCAAAAATACTGTGCAAAACCGTGTGCTACTGTGCAACCACGCGTATTACTGTATTTTTAACTACCGGGTATTCCAACAGTATTAACGGTAACAACTACGCCGTTAATTATAAAAATTCAATTTTTGTCGTTATCTTCCCCCGACCATTTTCTGTTATGGGGCCCACAAATAGCTGTGCCGTCGTACGAATATTCCCCGACAGAAAGAATATTCCACGACCAACGAATATTCCCCGACAACAATGATTATTTTATAACCACTTGTTTATTTTGAAAAAAAATTCACATCTCACCCATAACTTTAACTTTTTATCAATTTAACCATTTACTGAATTGTAATTATAAGAAAAATTGAATACTTTTATTTTATAAAATTCGGGGTCTTACAATCTCCCCTCCTTATGAAATTTCGTCCTCAAAATTTACGTACCTGGTATTTCAAAGAGTTGAGAATACCTTCTTTTCATTTCAGATTCTATCTTCCCTGTCATCATAATTTTTCCATTGCTCATCTCCTGAATTTCAAATATCATTCTAGAATACAGCTTCAAAACAAGGGTTAATTTAACAAATTAACATATCACATAATATCCTGATATTATGACTGACCAACAAATAAGCTTAGGTAGGACACACTAGCGAAGGATTTACTCATCTCTCCCCTCCTAGTTCTATTCCCCCGATCTCCGCCAAAGATCATATCCCTAAGCTCTGATACCAAATGTGACAACCCAAGAATAGGTCCATTCCATCCAACCTATTCTAAGGCGCCAAATACATGGTACAGAAAATAACTACAACTTTATTACAACAATTGTCGTGCAAAATACAACAACACGTATGCTGTGAGTTTGGATACAAATATATACCAAATATAACTCATGTTCTAACCGTGGGCATCACCTCACAATGACACCTTACATAAAGGTATAGTAAAAAACTGTTTTAGAAATTAGAATCTTTGGGAAGTACTCAAGAAAACCTTCGTACATGGGAGGCCATGCGTCTAGGTTATGATAGATATCATATGGCCACAGAATTATCCTTGGTTGACCCAATAGACCCCAAAGAAAAACGAAAAGTTTACTATCATATTCTTCCCAATGGTGAGTCTTCTCTTAACTTATCATTATCTCCACTGTCTCTAATTGAGAATTATACTTCAAACAAACACTAAGATTATATAGGTAGTGCTCGTAAAGATACTCAACAAGTGGATGAGCACAACCCTGTCTTATGATGACACGAGGTTGTATGTCATTAGACATCTTGTATGATAGTGACAAAACACCCTTTCAACGTTGGGTTCGCCTCACCCTATTTTCTTCACCAAATATAACTACTAAATGATGACCACCGTTCTATTCCCTTGTTACCGCCGCTCGACCCAGCTACACTCTTATTACCTGAAAGGAATTGTAAAATAAAAGGGTGAGCACAACTAGCCCAGTAAAGAATATCATGACTAAAGATAAATAAATTATCAATAGTCTTCATCAGTAATAAATCAGAGATTTAGAACATATGGTAGATGATAAAAATTTCAACCATAGTTGCAGCGGAACGAGCAAACCATTAGAAGAGTCAAATAGACCATAAAGTCTATTATCTTCTCCACATTAAAAGTCCACCAATAATGTTTTATCCCTGTAACATTAATCAACAGTTCCTTTTCACAATTATATGAATAACTCATAATCATAATTGTAATTCTAAATTCCTTTTCTCATCCAGGACAAAGATAATTTTCATCACCTGAAACATCAAAGATCATGGTTACACCAAATCACATTTCCTGTTCATAATCATACTAATAACTTCATCTTTACACTACGGCCAAAGATATTCATTTGTATCACCAGTTGGTCATGTTTATCTCAACATCTGTTCCTCTTTGCACTACTGGCCAAAGATATTCAACAACATGTCATCTTTGCACTACGGGCCAAAGATATTCATCAACAATTCATCTTTGTACTACAGGCCAAAGATATTCATCAATATTTCATCTTTGCACTACAGGCCAAAGATATTTCTCAACAGTTCATAATTGCACTACGGCCAAATATATTCATCAACAATTCATATTTGCACTACAGGCCAAAAATTTTAATATCTCAAAGAAATATATAATCATTTATATAAACAATAATTATAACCATGTTGATCATTTCACCTTTACACTTAAGCTAAAGATATTCAATTATAAATTCAATGGTCATGATCATACCAGTCAACAATTCAACTTTGTACTACTGGCCAAAGAGAACTCATAGTCATGATCATACCAAAAATCTACCCATCTTTACACTCAAGTCAAAGAGAAATATCATCATTAGGGTTATAAAAATATTATATATGATACTATAATCAACATATTCAACATATAGATTTAATCTCAAGAGTAATATTCATAAATCAACTATAATTTGGTCAGAAAAAGAAATCAATTTTGTCGTGAATAGTAACTCGTGAATAATAACTCATGAATAGTAACCCCGACACAAAAAGGTAGAAATTCCACAATAAAATTCATACCAATATTTTGGTATAATGATAACATTTCTTAATTGTTTACACTTTACTAAATAATACATTTAATCATTCTAAAATGCCAAACTCATAAGATTTCATCACCAATAATCAAAACCCTCATCAAAAATCTGCATATACCTCATATAGCATTCTCAAGTCATAAAATCCTATTTTTCAATTTTCTTACTTCACAAAATATATTTAATTCATTTACTCATAACTAGACCATTTTCATAAAAAATACTAAATCAGTTCCAAAAATATTTCTTTTCTAGGATTTAGCATAATATAGTCCCATAGTGAACATATATTTTTGTCAGAATTTTTAAAAGTCATTTACTATTTTTCATATGGCCAAAACAACCGAATATTTAGACATTTATCAAAAATTGTACTTTTATCTAAAAATTCTGAAATTCACAGAGTATACTCCTATCATATACATGTACTCCCAATAAAAATTTCATCAGTTTTGGAGTTAACCACAAGGAGTTATAAGCGGTTACTTTTAAAATAGTCTTTCTCCGTAAAATTCATAACTCTTAATCTATACATCAAAAAATCACCATTTTTGGACACAATCAATAAAACTCATCAAAATATCATTTCAAATTTTTCCAGAATTTTATGAATTCAGAAGAATTACAAACTGAAAAACATAATAACCCTTAAAATCTCTTATTATCACTTACAATCCCTTACCTCAAAAATGCAGTACTTCTGACTAGATATCGGATATGACGCTGAAGGAAACTTGCACTGATGAATAGCAACTCACCAAGTATCTAAATACTCACAAAATATGCTTCATAATATAGAGAGAGAAAGAGAGAAAGCTTATATTTTTGGTGTGATTTTTAATTCTAACTTAGCCCTCTATTTATAGGAAAATGTTAGCACGCCGAAGCAGACTTAACCTGCAACCTGATGCCTTTACCTGCTACTATTCCCACCCACCTTATTTGAATAAAAATCTCAGCACATTTCTTCACCAACCAAGAGTGGGGCCCACCAATTCTAGAATTTTCCACCAAAATGATTAACTCCGAAAATTCAACAATTTCTGAACCAGTCATCTCGTAAAATTCATAACAAATCATACATTCATTTTTAACGGTTCAAAATTTGTGGACATATACTCAACTTATATATGTATAACATATCCAAAAATTACCACGATCCAACGGTCGGATTAAAAATTATAACCCCCGCAAAATATCTCAAAAACCCTAATTTTTAATACCTCCATTCCGACAAAAATACTAATAAAAACCTCAACATTAACTCCTTTATTTTTAATCACAAAAATATATCCCTCATTTATATCCACATAAAATAAATATTTCCTTATCATATGAATCAATAATTAATTATTCACAAATAATATTACAGAATCACATTTATGACAACCAGACCGTTCTCAGGAAAGAGGGGGCTTTCCGATAAGGATTTCTCCTTACTGACGCGCGATTAGATAACCAAACCTCTCCTTAGACAGAACTTTCTAGACATTGCAAATAATGTTATCTAATAATATTATTCAAATAATATGAATTATTGATCTGATAATGGGAAATACTGTGCAGCAACAATTATTGAAACAACAATAATATAAAATATCAACGCAGCAATTATTGAATCAATAAAATAAAATATTGAACAGTAATTACTGTAACAATTATTGAGTAGTGTCTTCCTTCGTAAGAATCAATAATTCAAAAATACTGTGCAAAACCGTGTGCTACTGTGCAACCACGCGTATTACTGTATTTTTAACTACCGGGTATTCCAACAGTATTAACGGTAACAACTACGCCGTTAATTATAAAAACTCAATTTTTGTCGTTATCTTCCCCCGACCATTTTCCGTTATGGGGCCCACAAATAGTTGCGCCGTCGTACGAATATTCCCCGACAGAAAGAATATTCCACGACCAACGAATATTCCCCGACAACAATGATTATTTTATAACCACTTGTTTATTTTGAAAAAAAATTCACATCTCACCCATAACTTTAACTTTTTATCAATTTAACCATTTACTGAATTGTAATTATAAGAAAAATTGAATACTTTTATTTCATAAAATTCAGGGTCTTACATCCATACTCTTAAAATTACCCTTCCCTAATTATTTAATTAGGATTTCTATTTCCTCAACTATAACATAAATCCTTACTTATGCACACTTATTTCTTTAACCCAATTAGATTTGATATAATTAGGTTATAAAATTAATTAATTGAAATGTATAAAATAAATCTCTTGAAATTAGTAAAAATTTTAAATACCAATATTCTCTCATATCATAACCCTAAAGTTAAATAAATTTTTCATTCCTAATATATAATTAGGATCACCCTAGTTTCTTTTATTTGTTTATGTAATAAACAAATTATAAACCATCACATAATATTCGTATTCATTTACTCACATAATCTTTTAACCCTTGGGGTTTTATACTTAGTACTAGGGTTCCCAAATTAAGGTTTCATATCAATCGTAAGAATTTTCTAACTGAACGTTTACGTTCTTAATATATACCTAGGGTTTGTTACAGATATCATTTATCTGATCAACCCTTGACCCTTAACCACATCATGAACACATATGCAAAACATAATCACGTATTTCCTTAATCCTGAATAATTCACTTAAAGCCTTCACAGAATTTTGAAATCCTAAAAATTCCTTCTCAAAAATATCAAACGCATATACTAATTTTCTGTCTAGGTTCTAATTTTGAACCCTAAAATTAATTTATAAAAATTTAAAAAAAATTCAAAATTCTCGGGTTGTCACAAAATGTGTAAAAGTTGACTTTTGGTCAAAGTCAACAGTTGACTTTTTATGAAGAAAGTCAAAATTAGTGTGAGAAGTGAAATATGTTATGATATTATGTTATATGGATAGTGGTATAATATTTAATATTATACCGAAGGATGTAAAGTAAAAAATATGAGATGAGATCAATATATAAAGTATGTATATTTGTATAAACTAGTTAGTAAATTAAATTCATATTTGAATAAGTGATTGAATATATTAAATTATATATTTAATAGATAAATAATTTTTTTTAAACAATTTATGGAGGGGAGGAAATTAATTTAATTATATAATATAAATTGTATAATTTAAATAAGTTATTTAAACTATGTATGATAATTAAATAACCTAAATGGTTATTGTTATTTAGTGGTCCTAGTATTTTAATTATATACTCGTAGACCATGTCTCAACTTATTAAATTATTTTGTATGAATATGTGAGTAAGTGAATTAAGAATTAAGTTATGTAACCTAATATATATATATATATATATATATATATATATATATATATATATATATATATATATATATATATAGGTGTGATAATTAAATAACCTAAGAGGTTATGATATAGGAGAATATTAGTATATAAATTATATACTAATTTTAAGATATTTATTTTATACATCTCAATTAATTAATTTTATAACCTAATTATAGCAAGTCTAATTGGGTTAAGGAAATAAATGTACATGCGTAAGGATTTATGTTATAATTGAGAAAATGAAAACCCTAATTAAATAATTAGGGAATGGTAATATTAGAAGTGTTGGAAGATGTTATTTTGTTATGGTCCAAAGAGATTAAATATGGTGGCCCAAGAGTTGGCCCAATCAATAATTTAAAAGGCCCAAAACATTAAAAGAATGGCCCAGCATTTAGCCCAGTGGGCGAGGGGCATTGTAGTCATTTGATATACTAAATATTTAATAAATCAAAAATAAATATTTGGGCAAACTAAGGCCACATGGCCAGATATGAGAGAAGGAGAGAAAGAGATATGAATGTGATGATGGTTTACTTTAGTTGGTAACCTACTCCTCCCATGTGTCATTTCTTTATTTCACCAACACATTAATTAAACTTGCAAACAAGCTCTTGGTAAGTAAGAAAGAGAGAGAATGAGTGGAAGCAAGGCTACGTGGCCGAATGGTGTGGAAGAAGAAAGGAGAAGGAATGAGATAGTTTTAATATATCTATATCTAATCTATCTTATTTTCATTTCTCTTTCATCTCTTTTATTATTCTAACAAGAACTAGAGAGAGAGAGAGAGAGAGAGAGAGTGAGAGAATAGAGGAGCAATTCGATAGCTATGGAGGAGAAAAGGAAGAAGCGAGGCAGCCATGAGAGGTAGAGAGGAGAGAGAAGGGTCATCCATTAAATAAGAAGGAGGAGGTCATGTGAATCAAAGGTATAAATACCTTTTATTTATTTAATTTTATTTATTGCAAATCAAACCTTGAATCTATGTTTCTTAACTCAAAAATCATGTATATACATGTTAATGAGTATTTCATGTTTAGATCTACTCATATTTGGTGTTGACTTGGTTGGAATCAAAAGGAAAAGAAAAGTGATTTTTCTAGTTTATAAGCCATAAAATTTCTATGTACTTTGGATTTCCACCGTTTTTTGATCTACACCTTCTTTTTGCGATCCGTCATAGAGAGATGCTAGAAATATAAGTTAACTACTTAACCTAAGTGGTAGAACTCAAAAATGTTAAGTACACAAGTTGTAGTGACTATTTTACCAAGAATAGTTTCGTTGTTAAAAATGAAAAACAGACAGGTTTGGATAGTCAAAGAGTAGGGGCAGTTTAGTCATTTTTTGGGCATTCAAAAATTCTGGAAAAATTTTGGGAGGATAATATGATAAGTTTTCTAACATCTCTAACTGGAATCACTGAAAAAGGAGTTGTAAATTTTAGTTTGGAATATTTTTAGCAAAGCACGAAAAACTGCAAAACGCCATTTAGCTTCTGCCCAAAAATTTAAAAGGGCATTTTCGGCCACTTAATTTGTTAAAAAAATTTTGGCCTTTTGGTACATGAAAATATATGGTATTAAGTACCTCCTGTCCAAAAATGAGCTCATTCTGACTTAAAATGACCAAGTTATGACCATTTCAACTTTTGTGATTTTCTGACAAAAACGTCTATAACCCAAGTTCTATAACTCCGATGGCCACGAAATTTAAACTGGAGTGTCACGTTAACACGTATAAGATTGTGTCAAAAGATGGGAATTTTTAGAGTTAAGCACGTGATAGCTAATTTCTTAAGGTATTAACTAATAATGATTTTTGAAAAATACCAAAGGAAGTTGGAAAATTTTGGAAAAATACTTTTTGTGTATGAAATATGTGTATATATGTTTGGACAAAGAATAGAAAAATAATAAGTTGTTTTAGTATTTTTGTGAGACGGATATGGAATCCAGCTTGCTGAATTGGAAAATCTGATGAATCCAGCTTGCTGGATTGAAAAATAGTTTATGGAATTGAAAATTTGTTGAATCCAGTTTGCTGGATTGTAATCTAGTTGCTGGATTTGGAATCCAATTTGCTGGAATGTTGTTAGGTTTGTGGACCGACCATCCAGGTTGCTGAATTTGGAATCCAGGCTGCTGGTTTGGTATTTGACTTATTAGAGTTTAAAGAATAACTTATGAAATGAAAAAAAACAAGTATTAAATCATAATGCATATGATATAGTGATTAAAGAATTATCAAATGATGATAATAATACTAATGTGTTAAGATGTTATCTAATATTTGATTAAGTGTTAGATAATTTATGGATAAAGAAATAGTATTAAGAGCTACAAGGTATGTTATACTAATTGAAAGATCAATCTTATAATTGATAGGTCTTTCATAAGAGATTATATTAGATTGCTTAGCAGTAATCAACGGTACAAGCAAGTTTCCTAATTCAACTTGAGTTGTTAATTCAAAGCATGTTAGTGGTTAATCATTGTTGATTATATCACGTCTATATTGATTATTGATTCGTACGTCGTGCATATTGTAAATGTTCATCAGGTATGAAAGGCTGATCACCTTCATTACCATTTGGTTCAGTTAATCTGTTCATGTTCATTATTGACCATTCATTTTTATTGACTTGGTCTTTCAGCTAAGAAAATTTGTTTATGCTCTTTCACAATGTTATATTGTTGAAAGTTAGCTAGCTTATTGTTCAATTCTTTCAATCATGATATATCCTCAATTAAACTTATGCTTGCTGGGCAAATTTGATGCTCACCCTTGCTATATCATGATAAAATTTTCAGATTTAGATGAAAGCTCGAATAAAAACAGAAGCAAAGTCAAAGTGCAAGATTAAACTATGATGCAGTTAGATATATTAAATTTTCTGACAAAAATAGCATTGTAAACCTTTTTAGATATTGAAGGTATGTATTAAGTTAAGGTTGTAGACCTTGGGATTTATGTTGTAAAAGTTTAATGTATAAATAATTTATGGTTATATCTTCCTCAATAGTTATAGAAATAGTATATCAGATCCTTGGTGATTAGGACCGGGATTTGGGGATGCTATAGTTGGTATTAGAGCCGTAGGTTATAAACCTTAGGTAGGGGTACCTTAGGCTATTACCGCGGAGATGATGATAAGGAATAAACTCATATCGAGTTTAAGGAATAAGAGATGAATTTATGGAATTCATCATTAAAGTAAAGAGAAAGATAAATAAGATTCAAAGAAGAATCTTGAAGAGCTATAAGGATAAGAATTCGGAGTTACCTGACTCCAGTAATAGAGATGAAAAGTGATAATAAATAGACTATGTCTATAAGATGAGAAATGTTAATAAAATCATATATAATATGATTAAAGAGAAGAATAAGGAGATCGTAAAATAAAGCGATCGTAGGTATAAGAAGAAATGATTACCAAATAAGATCACGACGTGATCAGATTAAATCATTGAATAACATATGATATGTTAAGTGATTGGAATGATATAGCTTGACGCTATAAAGAGAAGGTACTATGAAATGGTACAATGTAAACTCAGAAAAGAGTGATAAATGTTAAGATACGGATTAAAGAAAATTCGGAATAAGAAAATAGAAAGTTAGAATGGTGTGAGATTTCAATTGAGGACTCATGTCAGCAGCTGAGTTGTATGATTCCTTGTATGGGCGAGGAATTTGTACTTAGTTTTAGAATCACTTAGCTTCCTGATCGATATAGTGGTTAGGTTGACCAATTCTTTGTATGGGCAGGGAATTGTCCGCTTAGCTTCCTATGTTGATTAGTGGCCGAGTTTGGTTTGACAATCACTTAGTTTCTTACATTGATAATCATTGGAACCTGGTGTCGCGCTATTTGTTATATGCATGTGGATAAGGTGATTCTTTTCTCATGTGTACAACGAATAGGTAGAGAATATAAGGTTAAATACGAGTTCTTAAAACTCATACTTATGGTAAGTTCATGACTCATAATCATATGGTATGTTTTTGAACCCCTCAGCGAATGGATGCCTATGGTCTGACTAGGATAAGTTCCGAAACTCATATGATTGTGAAAAGTTCCTGAACTCATAATGTGTGGTAAGTTTGATGAACTGGGTATGGGAAAGTTGTGAATGGAGATTTGAGGATGATAGAAATAGATAGACTTATTAAGTATGGTCAGTAGAGAAATTAAAGTTGATGGTGGAAGTATAGGTATTCCAAATCTTCTAGCTATGCACGACTTCGAAGTTTTTGACATCAAGCTAAATTCACGCTGATGTGCCTTTCGAAATAAAATGAGTTTTTGTTATCCTCAACACATGGGGACAAGTGTGTAGGTGTGGACTTCGGGCCACTAACAAATCGTGACCTGTTGTGGCATGATGACACCAAAGATGACTTGCAATGATTTTTGAACGGTTTAAAAAAAGAGTCTATGCTAATTAATTCGGCTAGAAAAAAAATGATTTGAGATGTCAAAATGTATTTTATATATCATCAATGTATCATGGAACCTGATGTAAAATGGTAAAAATGATGGAGTTAACAATGCATAATTACCTAGTGTGGTATGTGATTTAAAGATCGTCAACCCACTATGGAATGATGTAGTATAACAAAGTCACATAATGACAAAATCCTCAAACGGACTGTAAATACAGTGCGGTATCATGACGTCATAAAATGATTTTAAAATTTTAAAGAGAAGTTAAGTGCCAAATAAATTTGGATAGAAACATGTTTCGATTGAAATTTGAATTATTGGTATGAGTCTAAGCTATTTGAACTAGCTAGACAAATGTTTATGAAATTCAAAGTATTCTTTGAAAGCTTTTGCCGAACTAAATTGTTTTGGTACGGAATCTTTTGATAATTCTGAGGGGAACAACCCTGCAAATGGGGATATACTCATTGGGTAAAATATTCCCAATCTAAGAACGCATATAATCGTTCTGATTACTAAGGTACAACAGACTGATCATCTAAAGTACCTGCATTGGTCGTTTACCTTCTTTGTGATTGCAAACATACCAAATATAAAATATTTTAGAGGTAGAGTACCTTTCTTTCGTAATTGAAAGAGCTAGCAGGTAGAAATACCCCTAAACCTCAAAGTTCATGATTTTTATGATCCCTCAGAAACATATGAAAATATTTTCTAAACTCTTTAGAGTAATGTTGTGGTAGTATGTGATGATGGATATAAAATAATGTGAACTCGTTGCGTACGAGTATAATTTGAGATGATTGCAAAAAAGGTTATTATGACAACCTAGTTTTGGGGAATGTTTAGAGATGTAAACTCCTAGTGAGTAGTTATGGTGAAATATGATAATAGATAAAAAAAAAACCTCAAATGAGGAAATTATAAATGTTAAGTTAAAAACCTAGTTTTGATCAAGAGAATAAGCAGAGATTAGTATGCTTTAATTTCGAGGACGAAATTCTTAAAAGAAGGGGTGAATGTGACAACCACAAAATTTATAAAATCTTGAATGATTAGAATAAAGGTTAAAGAATAAAACCTAGATGAGAATTTGAGGATTTATTTAAAATTTTCAAGTAAAACCTATATGGTTTGTTATTCGAATGATAATAGAGAAAATATGGGTTACAAAATTCTAAAACCCTATAAATGAATTAATATGTACTTGAAGGAATATCAAGAATAAGGTATTACGATACCAATAAATTTGATGTGAACTGAATAGTCTAAGAAATGTTATATAAGTACATATGAAAATTTTATTAAGGAGATAAGATTTCACATGATGAGATGTTATGAGGTTAAACGAAGATGAATATATGTATAGAAATATATATACTTAGTAAGGTGCTATATATATTTTAGCAAGAGGAATGATAAATTAAGTTAATGATATAAGGATCAAGATAAAACTATGTTAGTAATTAACATAGCTTGAACGTTGGCCTTGAATGGCAGATAAGAATTTGAATAAGCATAAAGTCGTTAGTTAATACAATTAGCAATAAGAAGGAGTAATTTAAAACTAAAAATTTGAGTTAGAGATAGAATTTTGAAGCATGGACTGCTCGGTTGCGTCCAGAACGTCAAGTTTAATCAAAATAGACAGTAAACACAAAATGTGTAAAGGTTGACTTTTGGTTAAAGTCAACAGTTGACTTTTTATGGGTAAAAGTCAAAATTAGTGTGAGAAGTGAAATATGTTATGATATTATGATATATGGATAGTGGTATAATATTTAATATTATACCGAAGGATGTAAAGTAAAAATATGAGATGAGATAAATATATAAAATATGTATATTGGTATCAACTAGTTAGTAAATTAAATTCATATTTGAATAAGTGATTGAATATATTAAATTATATATTTAATAGATAAATAAATTGTTTGAAAACAATTTATGGAGAGGAGGAAATTAATTTAATTATACACTATAAATTGTATAATTTAAATAAGTTATTTAAACTATGTATGATAATTAAATAACCTAAATGGTTATTGTTATTTAGTGGTCCTAGTATTTTAATTATATACTAGTGACCTAATTTAAGAAATTTGTGGACCATGTCTCAAATTATTAAATTATTTTGTATGAATATGTGAGTAAGTGAATTAAGAATTAAGTTATGTAACCTAATATATACATATATATATATATATATATATATATATATATATATATATATATATATATATATTAGGTGTGATAATTAAATAACCTAAGAGGTTATGATACAGGAGAATATTAGTATATAAATTATATACTAATTTTAAGATATTTATTTTATACATCTCAATTAATTAATTTTATAACCTAATTATAGCAAGTCTAATTGGGTTAAGGAAATAAATGTGCATGCGTAAGGATTTATGTTATAATTGAGAAAATGAAAACCCTAATTAAATAATTAGGGAATGGTAATATTAGAAGTGTTGGAAGATGTTATTTTGTTAAGGTCCAAAGAGATTAAATATGGTGGCCCAAGAGTTGGCCCAATCAATAATTTAAAAGGCCCAAAACATTAAAAGAATGGCCCAGCATTTAGCCCAGTGGGCGAGGGGCATTGTAGTCATTTGATATACTAAATATTTAATAAATCAAAAATCAATTTTTGGGCAAACTAAGGCCACATGGCCGGATATGGGAGAAGGAGAGAAAGGGAGATGAATGTGATGATGGTTTACTTTAGTTGGTAACCTACTCCTCCCATGTGTCATTTCTTTATTTCATCAACACATTAATTAAACTTGCAAGCAAGCTCTTGGTAAGTAAGAAAGAGAGAGAATGAGTGGGAGCAAGGCCACATGGCCGAATGGTGTGGAAGAAGAAAGGAGAAGGAATGAGATAGTTTTAATATATCTATATCTAATCTATCTTATTTTTATTTCTCTTTCATCTCTTTTATTATTCTAACAAGAACTAGAGAGAGAGAGAGAGAGAAGAGAGGAGTAATTCGGCAGCTATGGAGGAGAAAAGGAAGAGGGGTGGCAGCCATGAGAGGTAGAGAGGAGAGAGAAGGGTCATTCATGAAATAAGAAGAAGGAGGTCATATGAATCAAAGATATAAATACCTTTTGTTTGTATTTTTGATTATTATAAATCAAACCTTGAATCTATGTTTCTTAACTCAAAAATCATGTATATACATGTTAATGAGTATTTATGTTTAGATCTACTCATATTGGTTGTTGACTTGGTTGGAATCAAAAGGAAAAGAAAAGTTATTTTTCTAGTTTATAAGCCATAAAATTTCTATGTACTTTGGATTTCCACCGTTTTTGATATACACCTTCCTTTTGGGATCCGTCATAGAGAGATGCTAGAAATATAACTTAACTACTTAACCTAAGTGGTAGCACTCAAAAATGTTAAGTACACAAGTTGAAGTGACAATTTTACCAAAAATAGTTTCGTTGTAAAAAATGAAAAACAGACTGTTTTGGACAGTCAAAGAGTAGGGGCAGTTTAGTCATTTTTTGGGCAGTCAAAAATTCTGGAAAATTTTGAGAGGATAATATGATAAGTTTTTTAACATCTCCAAGTGGAATCACTGAAAAAGGAGTTGTATATTTTCGTATGGAATAATTTTAGCAAAGCATGAAAAACTGCAAAACGCCATTTAGCTTCTGCCCAAAAATTTAAAAGGGCATTTTTGGCCTCTTAATTTGTGAGAAAAATTCTGGCCTTTTGGGACATGAAAATATATGATATTAAGTACCTCCTGTCCAAAAATGAGCTCATTCTGACTTAAAATGACCAAGTTATGACTATTTCAATTTTTATGATTTTCTGACGAAAACGACTATAACCCAAGTTCTATAACTCCGATGGCCACGAAATTTAAACTGGAGTGTCACGTTAACATGTATAAGATTGTGTCAAAAGATGGGAATTTTTGGAGTTAAGCACGAGGTAGCTAATTTCTTAAGGTATTAACTAAAAGTGATTTTTGAAAAATAACAAAGGAAGTTGGAAAATTTTGAAAAAATACTTTTTGTGTATGAAATATGTGTATATATGTTTGGACAAAGGATAGAAAAATAATAAGTTATTTTAGTATTTTCGTAAAACGGATATGGAATCCATGTTGCTAGATTGGAAAATCTGATGAATCCAGCTTGCTGGATTGAAAAATAGTTTATGGAATTGAAAATTTGTTGAATCCAGCTTGTTGGATTACAATCTAGTTGCTGGATTTGGAATCCAGTTTGCTGTATTGTTGTTAGATTTGTGGATTGACCATCCAGGTTGCTGAATTTGGAATCCAGACTGCTAGTTTGGTATTTGACTTATTAGAGTTTAAAGAATAACTTATGAAATAAAAAAAAGTAAGTATTAAATCATAATGTATATGATATAGTGATTAAAGAATTATCAAATGATGATAATAATACTAATGTGTTAAGATGTTATCTAATATTTGATTAAGTGTTAGATAATTTATGGATAAAGAAATAGTATTAAGAGCTATAAGGTATGTTATACTAATTGAAAGATCAATCTTATAATTGATAGGTCTTTCATAAGAGATTACATTAGATTGCTTAGCAGTAATCAACGGTACAAGCAAGTTTCCTAATTCAACTTGAGTTGTTAATTCAAAGCATGTTAGTGGTTAATCATTGTTGATTATATCACGTCTATATTGATTATTGATTCGTACGTCGTGCATATTGTAAATGTTCATCAGGTATGAAAGGCTGATCACCTTCATTACCATTTGGTTCAGTTAATCTGTTCATGTTCATTATTGACCATTCATTTTTATTGACTTGGTCTTTCAGCTAAGAAAATTTGTTTATGCTCTTTCACAATGTTATATTGTTGAAAGTTAGCTAGCTTATTGTTTAATTCTTTCAATCATGATATATCCTCAATTAAACTTATGCTTGCTGGACAAATTTGATGCTCACCCTTGCTATATCATGATAAAATTTTTAGATTTAGATGAAAGCTCGAATAAAGACAGAAGCAAAGTCAAAGTGCAAGATTAAACTATGATGCAGTTAGATATATTAAATTTTCTAACGAAAATAGCATTGTAAACCTTTTTAGATATTGAAGGTATGTATTAGGTTAAGGTTGTAGACCTTGGGGTTTATGTTGTAAAAGTTTAATGTATAAACAATTTATGTTTATATCTTTCGCAATAGTTATAGAAATAGTGTACCAGATCCTTGGTGATTAGGACCGGGATTTGGGGATGCTATATTTCAAGCATATTTTTTAAATGGAATTGTCATACTTGCTGAGCTAGTTATGCTTACTCTTGCTTGAACCAAATGAATGCATCTAAGGAAGACCGTTGAACTGTCTATGTAATAGTATAGGTTTAATTTTGTAATGTATTTAATATTATGACAAAGAACTTATGTATTGGTTACAAAGAACCTGGGAAAGGAATATTATTTGGAATATATATAAGATATATTCGTTCTTTTAAGAAATTTCAATGGAATGTATGTGTCAACTGTAGCACCACATACTAGGATGGAAGATACCCGGATTTGGGGGTGTTACAGGTTGGTATCAAAGCATTAGGATATAAAACTTAAGGGGGGAAATTAGAACCTTAAGTCATAACCTTAAAAAGAGTCAAAGAAGTAAAAGATATAAATTAACCCTATAAAAATGCAATATATATGTTATGTATTTTTATTATTCTACTGACGTGTACTAATCAAACTATTGGTTTTGTTGTAGATGTCATGAGAAAACGGAATGTATAGAGATATACAAGTAGAAAGCGAAGAATCGGTTAATCAAATAGGGATCATACCAAACCTAGTAGCAACAGAGCCTGAAGTAATATATAGTTGTTGAGTCTGGAGACTCAGAGAGCCTAGACCTTATGTCTGTGTTCGATGGCATGTTGGAAGAAGAGGTGGAGGTAGTGTCCTATAACCCAATAGCAATTGCAGTAGAGATGGCTCCGGGGGAGTCAATGATGTCAATGTTTATGGCAGTATTGGATAGAAACATCCAGTATTGTAAAGAGGTAAAGGAATTGAAAGAGGAACTCCATGTTGTCTTGGAGGATAAGACAGAAGTGGAGTCTATGTGGGAGTAGGAACATGACAAGAGAGTTTTAGCCAAGGACAAGGTCAATGAGCTAAACAAGAGGTCTTTGAGCTCATGCAGGAGCTAAAGACCAAAAAATAGAAGATAGGGAGGATGTCCTATATTCATAGGAGTTCTCATAAGGATTTCCAGCAGCAGGTAGCTGGGTATCCAATAGAGGTTGGGCAGACTCGGCATACTATTAGTTGTGATGTTATCGTCGGTCTTGCCATTGCGGATTTTGATAATGCCTTGCTGCAAATGTAATTTAGTAGTGGCTAGAGTAGTTTTAGATATGTAAATATTATGTATCTAGTAGTGATGTGACGACCCAAGAATTTAGAAAATTATTTAAATCTTAAAATATTGAATAAAGGTTAAATAATAAACCTAGACAGAAAATAAGTGTATGGGTTTGACATTTCTGAAAAGAAAATTTTTGATTTTAAAAATCTTTGTAGTGAATTATTCAGGATTAAGGGTATAAGAGAATATGTTCTGTGTATATGGTATTATATGTGTACAATATGTGGTTAAGGGTCAAGGGTTGACCAGTCAGTGGCACACCCTAGTATTATATTAAGAACGTCAACGTTCAGTTAGAAAACCCTAGCAATTGATAAGAAATCCTAAAACTGATTCTGGAAACCTTAATTTCAGTTCTGAGAATTTGAAACCCTAATTTGGGGATTTAAATACAAGGTATAAGGTTTTTGTGTATTAATCACAAATCTAATTAGGGGTAAGTTTATTTGATTAACTAGAAATTTTATTAATTAGAAAATCCTAATTTTAATGTTGGAAACCCGAATTCTTGAGTTATAAACCCTAATGTACAATGATAAAACCTAATTGCTAAATTAGCAATTTTAATTAGGAAATGTTAATCCTAATTAGCAAGATTGAATTATGATTAATAAATTTTAATATAATTAGAGAATTCTAATTATAATTTAGAAATATTTATTTTCTATTCTTGGAAACCTACTTTGGAAATCCTAGAATTGTATTTTTAAAACTTAAAGGGTTAAATCCTAAATCCTAAGGGTTAAACCCTAAACCCTAAAGGTTTAGACCAATTATATGAATGTCATTAAATTTAATAGTCTAATGACCATTTTGCCCTTTTTTGTATTTTTATACGTTAGCTTATAAAATCTTGCCATATCTTTAGGTTGATGACTAACCCTAGCCCTAGCCTAGCATGAGACTTATTTGTCCAACAATCAGCCATCAATTGTTATCAAATACTTTGAATCATATCATATGTATAGATTAAAGAGAAAGAAAGGGGCCACTTTAGTTTTCATTTTTTCCCAAGACCTTCTCTCTCTAAAATTCGGGAATGGGGAGTGTGAGAGAGTGAGGAGATAAGTCTTGATCATATCTTAACTCTCAAAGATCAGATCAGTTCAAGAATCAAAGCCTAATAGGTATAAAAACCCTAAATCTTCAAAATCTTATGATATGATGTTAGATGATTGTTGTTGTTGGTTAAATATGTGTAATAAGATGTCATTTAGTGATCTGGATTGTTAGATCCCAGATCCATAACATCAAAGTGCTCAAAATAGCAATTTCTGGAAATCTGGGAAAATAGTGGAAAGTGGCGTGACAGTCGAATGTCAAGGCCTCTAGATCTCTGTGTATTAGATGTTATGTATGTGTTATGTTATAGGTTTGTAGTATGCCATGTAGTCTTTATTCTGCAACTTGAATCAGGGTTGGATCATGTCTCGATTTCATGATATAAGCGGTAAAACCGCGTTGACCGACCACGATAACGGTTTTTGGAAAACCCAGAAAATTCCCAGATTTTCGAGAATTCCTGGCAAGCTTTTGCACGCCTCTAATCTTGCATTCGTTTGATCGTTTGGCCATGTTGTTGTTTCGGTATTGTAGTCTAACCTGTAAGCTACGTACTCAAACCTTTAGATCACTCAGATCTTGCTCAGACTCAAAATTATTTGCGGTCAAACCCGCGTTAACCACCAGATTTTTGACGAAATCTGGGAAACCCAGATTTCTCAAGAACAGCCCCTGACCCTTACTTTGACCATGCCAGATCGTGATTATGTGATGTTGTTAGGTTGAGTTAGTGATATGGTAGTGTATACTAAAATGAGGACTACAATATTGAACCTTAAGATCACATAAACATGTCATGGGAATCAAAGATTGAAGGCTGCATAGCTTGAGTTTTTGGGCAACCCAAAAACTCAAGAACAGCGTTGTCAGAATGTTTAGAGGCTTTGATCTCTCTGATTTCTTGTTGTATGGATCTGAACTTAGTTTGTTATTGTAGTATTACATTAATACTACATGTATATAACATCAATCAGCCCAGAAACTTAAGGATCTAAGATTTATAGGTGGTCAAACCATCTACCCAGCACACTGACATAAAGTTCAAGAACAGGCTCAAGAACACCTATAGCGACGGTTCTGTCGCTATAGGGCCCTTTATTTATAATTATTTTTCAAAAATTATTTATTTTATTTAATAAATTGAAATAAATAATTTTTAATTATTAAAAATACAAAACAAATTCCTAAAAAATTATTTTAAAGTCTGAAAAATTAGTTTTTAACTTTTTTGAGTATATTTCATAAATATTTAATATTTTTAGAATAAAAATTGTATTGAATTTATTTAATTATAATATTAAATAAATAATTTAAAAATGGTTTTAATACATGAAAAATTATATTATGGTATAAGAAAATATTTTAAGTTATTTTTAATGACTTTTAATATTTTGTGAGGAATTTCATTAATAAATTAATATTAATGATATTTAATTTATTTAATAAATATATTAAATAAATTATGGAAAAATAAAATTAATGATTTAAAAATCATATGAAAATGATTTAAGTGTTATAAAAATATTTTAAGTTATAAAAAAAACTTTTGATATTTTGTCATGAAAATATTAATATTTTAATATCAATAGCAATTATCGGATAATAGATTTAATTGTTTAAAAAGTATATAAATATTATTTTAAAGTATTAAAAATACTTTGTGATATTATAAATAAATTATAATACTATGACATGTATTTCATTAATATTTAATATTAAATAATTATTAATGATAATAGAATTAAGTAGTATTTAATTCATATTAATGTGTTATGAATGATTGAAAAATCATGATAAATAGTAATAATTACTTAAAAATTATTACGAGCTTAGGAAAAATTATTTTGACTGATATTAAAATTATCTGAGATAATTGTTAAGCGTTTAGACAGAGTTTAATTGAACTTAAACTTGACGATTGTCCGACTAGACCGTCAGGATGTCAGAATTATACCGAACTCGACTCATACTGTAATAGTTTGACTTGAGGTTAAGTTTTTTGTGTGTTATAGACTGATAAGATTATGTAATACAGTGTTTAGGTTATTTTAAATATTGTGATGATATTATTCTAATTTGTATATCGATATTATACAGATATTAGGTTCAGACAAAGCGTATTAAATTGCATAACGGTAATCAACAGTTCAGGCAAATTTTTCTTAACTCAACTTTGAGTTGTATTACTCAATTATATTTGTGGTTAATCATTTCTGATTGCCATGTCTAAGAATTATAAAATCGCATTCTATGCATACTGCATGTATTCATCATGTATGAAAGGCTGATCACCTTCATTACCATTTGGTCCAGATATATATATATATATATATATATATATATATATATATATATATATATATATATATTCATGTTCAATGTTCATTCAGCTATGTAAATTTTGTTCATGCTAGTTCGCAATTATATTGTAAAACTATAGACAGCTTTTGTTCCATTCTTTCAATCATGATATATTCTTAATTTATTGAATTTAAACATGATGGGCAAACTTATTGATCACCCTTGCTATATCATGATAAACATTACAGATAAGGTGAATATGTTCGGATACAGGAAAGGCAAGACTAAGTTCAACTTGGGATTTTATGTGCAGCAAAATTGTAATAGTATAGTATGATAATAATGTAATATGTTAGACAGGTTATGAATTTTGTATATGTGAAGGTTACTCGACCTTGGGGAATAGTGTGTAAATGTATTATATAAATAATTTATGTTTATATCTTCCGCAATAGTTATAGAATGATTGTAATAATGTTAGAATTAGCATACCGGATCCGTGGTGATTTGGGACCTGGGTTCGAGGATGCTACAAGTGACGTAAAACCCTCTTTTGTATATCAAAGGGTAGTCTTTTGTAAATCTCAATTTTTAGAAAGCAATTGCGGGATAGTAATGTAATCAGCTTAGGCTGTATAATGCGAACGATGTAGTATTATACTACAAGGAATGAATCAATATAAGCCTTTTTCAGAACATATTGAGTAATGAATGTTGAAGTTATTGTTTAATCTTGAATAATAACTAACTAACAAGGAGAGAATAATAACGAAATATGTTGTTTATTGTAACAGCAAAATGCCGCCAAGAAAAAGACAGCGTAATCAAGAGGCTAACGTAAATCAACTGGAGGGAGGTCCGGTAAATCCGATGTAGGAATTTGTCAACTTGTTAACAGCTGCATTTAATAGAAATAGGGCTAATATCCCCATAAATCATGGAGTAGTACAAGCTACTACTTTCAAAGATTTTAAGAGTGTTGGTCTGCCGGAGTTCAAAGGAACTACGGACCCGATAGAAGCCCAAACATGGGTGAAAGAAATTGAGAAGGCATTTGTCATTGCAAATGTCGACGAGGGTCAAAAGGTTGCCTTTGCAATCTATATGATGAAGGGTGAGGTCAACTTTTGGTGGGAGGCCAACCAGGCTAGGGTTGGTATCGAGAATCTAACGTGGGTATGGTTCAAGGAGATCTTCTTCGAGAACTACTTTCCCACGAGTATGCAGAGGAGGATAGAAATGCGGTTTCTTGATTTGAAACAATGGAAAATGACGGTTCCCCAATACGCCGCCAAGTTTAATGAATTGGCAAGGTTTACTCCACACCAAGTGGACATCGAGGTTAGGAAAGCTTGATAGTTCGAGCAGTGCTTGAAACCTGGGCTCTATAACCGTATATCTGTGTTCCAAAATGCTTCGTTTGGGACCATTTTAGAGAAGGTGATAATCGCCGAAGGTGGTAGCGTGGCTTTAAGCCAGTACCACAAGGATAAAAAGAATAAGGGGAAAGTTGAGGGAGGAGTGAAGATGGAAGGAGCCACCGGGAGTGGCGAAGTACAAAAACAGAAAGGGTTTAACTCTGGGAATACCGGAGTGAAGCAAGGAGATCTAAAGAGGAGGATGGAGGCCTGCAAGACCTGTGGGAAGACTCACTTAGGAGTTTGTCTCAAGGGTAAGGACGTATGCTACAACTGTGGACAGGAGGGGCACATTTTGCCTAACTATCCAAGTTCGAAGAAGAACCACGGATGCTTTGTATGTGGGTCAACTGACCACATGGCAAAGAATTTCCCAAAGAAGGGGACGAACGAGAATAAGGGCGCTAATAGCGGTAAGTTAGCTATTGGTGGTCCAGCAACGACGGGTAGGCCAATGGCTCGTACCTTTAACATGACGGTCCAAGATGCGGATGCATCAAGGGACGTAGTTGCAAGTATTATTCCAATCAACGACATAGATGCTTACGTGTTGTTTGACTCGGGTTCTACTTGTTCGTTTATAGCATGTGATTTTGTTAGACGATTAGGATTACTTTCTGAAAAGTTTCCTATTCCTTTAAATATTAAGGTAGCAAACGAAGAGATAATCCCTGTTGAATATATTTATAGGGGTTGTTGCGTAGACATACGGGGTTGTAAATTATCGGTAGATTTGATACCGATAAAGTTATAAGAATTTGATGTAATTCTCAGAATGGATTGGTTTTTTTGATCATGGGGTAATTATAGATCGTTAGAAGAAATGTGTAAATATTAGAACGCTGAGACAACCTCAGGTAGTATTTTATGGTAATAGATCACCGGGACTTTCGTGTTGTCTTACGATGACACAAACTAGGAAATTATTGAGGAAGGGATGTGTAGGTTATCTGTGCCATGTTGTTGAAACCCAGAGAGTGGGAGCGACCATGGAACAAATACCTATAATGAGAGAATTCATGGATGTATTTCCAAGTGAACTGTAGGGCCTTCCACCGGATGGGGAGACCGAGTTCGTAATAGACATTGTTCCAGGAGCGACACCAGTTTCCAGGGCACAATATCATATGACGCCAGTGGAGATGAAGGAATTAATGGTTCAGTTACAATAACTGTTGGACAGGAAGTACATTCAACCGAGTGTTTCGTTGTGGGGAGCACCTGTGCTGTTCGTTAAGAAGAAGGATGGATCGTTAAGACTTTGTATCGACTACCGTGAGTTGAAAAAGTTAACGATAAAGAATAAATACCCATTGCCCAGGATCGATGATCTTTTTGATCAGTTGAACGGGGTAAAGTATTTTTCTAAAATAGAGTTAAGGACGGGGTATCATCAGTTGAAGGTTAGGAAGGAGGATGTAACAAAGACCGCATTCAGGACTCGTTATGGTCATTAATAGTTTCTGATGATGTCATTTGGATTACCGAGATAGAACTTACAACTCAAACCTATGCCATTTAAAGACTTTAAACTATTAGGTCCACCTGAGTTTAAGGGTACACCTGAACCTATTGATGCACAAATCTGGATTACCGAGATAGAAAAAATTTTCTTGGTAACCAATGTTAATGACATTCAAAAGACAGCTTTTGCAACCTTTTTCTTAAAAGGAGAGGCAAATTACTGGTGGGAATTTACTAGGGGTCGTGTAGAAACTGAAGTGGTGTCTTGGGATAAATTCAAAGAACTATTCTTTGAAAATTATTTTTCCCAATCTCTAAAGGATCGTATGGAAGTAAGGTTCTTAGAATTAAAATAATGAGAACTTATTGTATCTCAGTATACATCCAAGTTTAACGAACTATCCAGGTTTGCTTCGTATGAGGTTGATACTGAACCTAGAAAGACTAGAAGGTATCAAGAAGGTTTGAAACCTCAAATACGTAGTAAATTGTCTATCTTCCAAACAAAGACCTTTCCTGAAATACTTGAGAAAGCTTTCATAGCTAAGAGTGAAAATAAAAACCTCATTAAATTTCACAAAGATAAAAAGAGTCAAAATGAGGGGGGGAATCCAAGACAGAACCCAGTTCAGGTGCGTTTAATAATAAGAGGAAATGGGATACTACTTTTTCTAACAACTCGGGGAAAAAGGTAAGTAACAATAACAACAATTTTAACAATAACAAGAATAACAAGATTGAACCTTGTCCTAGTATGCTAAGTTAAATGTTGTGTTTTTGTGTTTAAACATATGTTATAGGATGTTATTTAGTGATCTATGATGTTATATCATAGATCCATAACATCAAAGTGCTTGAAAATCATGTTTTCAAAACTGTCAAGAACCCTAAATTTATGCCCTGATAACCAAATGTCAGAGGCCATAGATCTAGATCTGTTTATGATTTTACTTGTTTGATGTATTAGATTTGTAGTGTGATAGGAGTAGTGTGATCTAGAAGTGAAATCAAGGTTATATGATGTCCAGATTACAAGATATTGATGGTCAAAGTGGGTTGACCGGCCATGACTTAACATTTCTGGGTAACCCAAAATTTACCCAGATGGGTCTGACAACATGTTCATGGGCTCTGATCTTGCATGTGGTGGGTGATTTGATTGTGTTAGTGTATTAAAGTTATAGTATGATATATGGACTACAAAATCATGGACTTAGATCACTTAAATAACAAACAGAATCAAAGTAGTGGACAGTCAAACTAGGTTGACCGAACACGAAAAATATGTTTTCTGAAATTTCCAGAAAACTCAAGAACATGGTTTCTGACAAGGTTTGACCGGCTCAGATCTTGAGTTGGTGATGTAGTTAAGCTACCCAAGTGTAGTGTAACTGTTCTTTGACATGAGGACTACAAGATTGAACCATTAAAACACCTTAACAATGACCAGAACTTGAATTAATCAAGGCACAAAGTAGCTATCAAGCACTGCCTGTGTTTCTGGGTAACCCAGAAAACCCAAAAAGGGCCTAACAGCCACTTTGAGTCTTTATATCTTTAATTTGTGTTGTAGTTTGATCATGATTGTTGTTGATACATGTAGTGTTACATTAATACTACATGATATATCATTTAACAGGCCCATAAACATCATGAGCTAAGATTTGTGGTTGGTCAAACAATGCACTTTAACACTGACTATTTGAGGCTCAAGAACACATATAGTGACAGTTTCTGTCACTAAAGTCTTTAACGACAGTTTTATTAAAATTAATTATATAAATTTCCAAAAATCATTAAAAAAGTATAAATTAATTTCTAAAAATTTTAAAATGAGTTTTAAAAATTGTTTTAGGTTATAAAAATAAACTTTTGATAATTTGACATATTTTTCATTAATATTTTATTTATTTGAATATTAATGATATTAAATTTATTTAATAAATGTATTAAATAAATTAGTTAAAAATGATTTTATTATATTAAAAATTATTTTAAGTGATAATAAAGTGTTTTAAAATATTTTAAGTTATAAAAGATGACTTTTAATATTTTGGGGTAAATTTTATTAATAATTTAATATTAATGATATTAGATTTATTTAATAATTATATTAAATAAATAGTTTAAAATTTATTTTATTGATTTAAAAATCATTTAAAAAGGATATAAATAATTTAAAAATATTTTAAGTTATAATAAATGACTTTTAATATTTTGATGAAAAATACATTAATATTAGAATATTAATAGTAACTATTTAAAAATAATTTTAAATGTTTTAAAAACTATTTAAGGGTAATATTAATGTTTAAAAAAATATTTTTATTTATTATTAATAACTTTAATATTTTGGCAAGAAATTCATTAATATTTTAATGTTATTTAAATAATAATGATAATAAGATTATTTAGTATTTAAATCATTTAAAAATGATTTTAATTTTTGAAAAAAATAATGATAAAAGATAATAATTATTTGAAAATTATTATGAGCCACTGAAAAATAATGTGACTGATATTTGAATTATCTAAAAGAATATTGAAGCCTTTAAATAGAGTTTAATTGAAAATAAACTCGATAATTATCCGATAAAGCCGTCGGTACACCGAATTGTTTCCAAAATTAATATGAACCTACATTGTTTGACCTGATAAGTGGTTATTTATGTTCTAGTGATTGATATAAATATGTGACAATGTGCTTAAGTAATGCGATGACTGCAAAAAGCAGTATTATGTGTTATGATGTATTATTTTAATTAAAAGAATAATCTGATTAATGATAAGTCTTTGTATTAAAGATAGAATTAAGTTGTGTAGCTATAAGTAGCAAATCAGGCACGTATCCCTACTCTATGCATTTATTTTATGCAAGAGATCTATAACTATGCAAGTATCACTACTCTATGTATTTACTTTATACAACAGACATGTGTAAGCAAGTTTCTGAACTATATCCTTGTTATACAAGTTTCATAACTCTATTATTATTGATCATGTGTCTAAACCTTTGTATTCATGCAAGTTCTCGAATCTATTCATTCATTGTTTACCAGTGTAGTATTACTGTATGGTCAAGATATAGTTTATTCATTAATAGCTAAGTTTGGTTAGACAAATGTTCTCACTTAGATAATTATTGTAGTTGAACACTTGTTGATACATACTTATTGATTTTCGTTATATATACATTTATTAAAAGTCGTCTAATATATTTGACTCGGTTAGACACAGATTTAAATGTATCGTTGAACATGATAGAACCTTATTGTCATCCGACTAAATTGTTTGGGTTCGGATTACAGACTGAGTATAAACATCCCGAACATGGGAAACTTTTATGCGCCTGAGGCAGATATGATGATCGAAAATATCATTCTAACACGTAGTATTGATCAATACAGGGCATACCGGGCTGATCACTCTCCGTGCCCGTAAGTCATGACGGTTTGCGGATGATGTTCTGTATAACCTTTTCAAAAATTGAAAATAAAAGTTTGTAGTCTGTCGACTGCTAACCATTCATAGTCAGTACGTAATTTCAAAATTGTAATTGATTTGATATATTGTTCAGTATTTATTCAAGTTACTTCACAACTATTGCCTCATAGTAGAAGTGTAGTTCAAAGAAGATATTTATTTCTTTTAGCAAATATTTATTAATTGATATTACTTGCGGGGCAATTAAATGCTCATTCTTGCTTTAAATTTAAATATTTTCAACTAAATTAGATCGACCTGAAGGTTCCGGCAAGGACAAAGGAAAGGGAAAGCTGAAGAATTAGGTCATATAATGTTACTTGTAATAACTGTAATTATGATAAATTACTTATTATCATGTAATGAAGTACTTAAAGGTTCTCGAATCTAGGGAGGTAGACAACTTTGATATAATACTTTTTGTTAATTAATACACTAAGTAGTTTGAATGAATGTTATTGTAGAGCACCAAGTACGGGTTTTAAGTACCCGGATTTGGGGGCGTCGCAACATGGTATCAAAGCTTTAGGTTAGAAACCTTAGGTGGGGATATACCTTAGGCTATAACCTTAGAATAAATAGAAGCGTTGAAAACACAAATAACTCAATTAGAGTTTAAAGGAGATGAATTAAATAAATTCATCATAAAACAAAATAAAAGTAACTTATATAAAACTATTATTTGTTGTGTGTATATAATATATATTATATACTAATCAAGATAATTTATGTGTAGATGTCAGGCGGAAAAGAATTAGGATACTCTCAGATTGTAAAGAATGAGTAAATCTCCATAACCGAGCCAATATCAAAGCCAATAGCTGAAATAGAGGCTCACATTGAAAGCAACCCTGATGAGGTCATTATATTGGAAAATATAGTACCGGAACCAGAAATTATGGTACTAACAGATAGTAATTCGGACACGAAAGTTGGAGCTGACCAGGCATCAACGGAAGTGCAGAATCTGGGGAACAAGGTTTTCTCTCTGGAAAAGTTGTGGGAAATAGAAAAACTATTAAATAGTCAATTACAGAAGGTGTTAATTGAAATAATGGAAGAACAAGATAAGCTTAAAATCCAAATTGATAAGATGGGAGCCAAAAGCCGCATATCGTGTGCAGCTCCAAGCAGGAAGGGGAAAAGAAAGATAAACGACCGTGATTTAGGAAATTCTGATTATAACCGAGGGAACTTTAAAAAATTAGGAAAGTGTATAAACTGTAAAAAGAAACATGAAGGCTTATGCATGAAAGGGGAAAATGTTTGTTATAATTGTGGACATGAGGGACATATCTCTCCTCATTGTGCCAATCTGAAGCAAGGTGGATGTTTTATTTGTGGGTTGGAAGTTCATCAGGCGAAAGGTTGTCCAAGATCAGGAAAATGTGCAAAAAATAAGTAGGATTAGTATTATTTGAATATGTATGTTCGATGATATGTATATGATAAGTATGTGTGTGTAATGTAATACTAACTTTTGTATAAGTTGTAGCAGCAAATCCCGACTCTTGTGGTCACAAAGGGATAACGGATGCTTATAGTGATATGTGTTATACTATGTAAAGTACTATGAATTAGTTGAATGAATATGAATATATGTTTGATTAATGAAATAAGTTTTGTATTAAGAGAGTAAGTATTTATCTGATAATTGGTTAATACAGTAAACCGAGTTTTTTAAAATTTAATATTTTGAGTACATGATTGTTTGAATTTGAAATTACGTGTTATATGTTAAATTTATATGATAAGGCATAGAATGTAAGTCAATAAAGAATAATTTATGGTTTTATTTAACCAGCTAATGCCACCAAGAAGACAAAATCGAAACCAAAGAGCAGAAGAATCTGTTAACAATGTTGTAGGACAACCAGACCCAATGCAGAATTTTGCAAATATGATAGCTCAAGCTATGCAGAATGGAATACCAACCATAGAAAATCAGCCACATAATTGATTGGGGAACTTTAAAGACTTCAAGGTAGTAGGACCGCCAGAGTTTAGAGGGACAACTGACCCTACAGAAGCCCAAACTTGGAAAAAGGAGATGGAAAAGGCTTTTGTGATTGCTAGGGTAGCGGAGGGGCAAAAGACAGCTTTTGCTACCTGTATGATGAAAGGGGGGCGAATTTTTGTTGGGAGACAAATCAAACTATGGTCGGAGAAGGAGTGGTGAAGTGGACTAGGTTTAAAACACTGTTCTTCGAGAATTATTTCTCATCCTGTATGGAGGTGAAGTTTTTAGTGTTAAAGCAGGACAATATGACAGTTTCGGACTACGCTGCAAAGTTTAATGAATTAGCTAGGTTAGCTCCACACCAAGTGGATACGGAAGCAAGGAAGGCAAGAAGGTTTGAGCTGGGCATAAAATCCTTGCTCTACAATAAGGTGGCGATGTTGCAGATTAATACTTTTGCATCACTCTTGGAAAAGGCTATCATAGCCGAAGAAGGAAGTGAGGCCATGAGTCTCTACAATAAGGAAAAAAAGAACAAGGTTAAGGTCGAGGGAGCTGTAAAGGTGGAAGGAAGTAGTGGAAGTAGGAGTGGAAAAAGGAAACGGGACAATTTTGGGAATATCAAAAATTGGTAAGGAGGTATAAAGAAGCAGGTGATGCAGTATGGAAATTGTGGAAAAAATCACTCGGGTGAGTGTTTGAAGGGAAAGTTTGTGTGTTTTAAGTGTGGGCAGGATGGACATATCTATCCTAACTGCCCCAATCCAAGGATGAATAGTGGGTGTTTCATTTGTGGATCAACAGAGCATAAGGTGAAGGATTATCCGAAAAGGAGAGTTGATGGGGGAAGTGTGAATATAGGGAAAAGTAGCAGGACGTTAGCAATTACTGGTCCAACTCCACCAAACAAACCAACTAAATTGACCGGAAGGACCTTCAATACGACGGTACAAGATATGGTAGTAGCCGATGATAGAGTTCCAGGTATGAACCCGATCAACGACATTAATATATATGCCTGATTCGGAATTAACCTATTTTCTTACCGCAAGTTTTTTAATATAAGTATGTTTTACATTAGGAACCCTTGGATATAGGCATACGAAACAAAATTGTTGAAAAAGATACATATATAATAATTCATTAATAAAAAGGATTTTTGAAGGAGGAATTTGAGTTTTGGATTCGTAACACGAAATCTTATAAGGAGGGGATAATGTAATAATTCAATAAAAGTTTTAATAAATAACCATCTAAGGGTAAAACATTAAATTAAATGTAAGGTAATGATGATTCCGGGGACGGAATCCTTATAAGGAGGGGAGAATTTAAAGATTGGGAATTTTTAGATAATTATATCTATATTTTTACGAATAAATTTTTTTATTTTATTTTATTATTTATTATGAATATTGGTATCATTAATAATATTTTGAAATATATGCGATATGGATTTATCAGGTTAGTCAATTTAATTTTATAAGTTGTCTAAGAATATAAGTGAATATGTTCAAAACTCTAATTTTGGATTTTGGATAAGGATTTGAATATTAATACAATTATAATTGTATTTTAGTATGATAAGTATGTACTAAATGTGTGTAATGTTAACTATTGATCAGATATAGCATAGCATTAGAAAATCCTAATATTAAAATTGCTAAACCCTAATTTAAAATTTAAATAGGAAGCTAAGAATGATTAATAATGGTGTTTATGAGATTAAAGAGATATGTTATTGATTATAAACCTAATTAGGGAAACCCTAACGATTAATTAGAAATCCTAATTGTTAAGTTAAAAACCCTAACGTTCAATTAGGGAAAACCTAATTGTTAATTTAACAATTTTAATGTTAATTAGGAAATCTTAATCCTAATTTGCAAGCCCTAATATAATTAGAAAACCCTAATTTCTAATTTAGAAAGCATAATTTTCTATTTTAAACCCTAATTAGAAAATCCTAAAAATTAATTAGTAAAACCTAAGGGTTAGTCAAATTACTTGTATGCCATTAAAATTGTAGGCAAACTGACCAAAGTGCCCTTTTTAGCATTCTTTAATAGGAAAGTGTGTGAATCTTGCCAAAATATTAGTAAGTCACCAACTCTAGATACACCATGTGCTCATATATCTCAGTCAAATCTGATCTAAGGTGACACCTTACAACATCTAGATACATTGCATCATATTTGAGTGATTAAAGAGAGAGAAAATCAACAAACAAGTCTCATTTGTATCCTAACACTCAACCAAGCCCCTCTCTCTCTAAAGCCACGAAATGCATACTTGGATCAGTCCCTAATCAAATCCTTAGCACCCCAATATGAATTTAGGAAGCCAATATTCAAGCTTGATCAAAGAGAGGTATAACCCTAAATCCAAAATTTAATATAGTATGCTAAGTTAAATATTGTGTTTTTGTGTTTAAACATATGTTATAGGATGTTATTTAGTGATCGATGATGTTATATCATAGATCCATAACATAAAAGTACTCGAAAATCATGTTTTCAAAACTGTCAAGAACCCTAGATTTATGGCCTGAGAAACGAATGTAAGAGGCCATAGATCTAGATCTGTTTATGATTTTACTTGTTTGATGTATTAGATTTGTAGTGTGATAGGATGGTTGTGATCTGTAAGTGGAATCATGGTTATATGATGTCCAGATTACAAGATATTGATGGTCAAAGTGGGTTGACCGACCATGACTTAACATTCCTAGGTAACCCAGAATTTACCCAGATGGGTCTGACAACATGTTCACGGGCTCTAATCTTGCATGTGTTAAATGATTTGATTGTGTTAGTGTATCAAAGTTATAGTATGGTATATGGACTACAGAATCATGGACTTACATCACTTAAATAACAAATAGAATCAAAATAGTGGACAGTCAAACTAGGTTGACCGAATGTCTTATATATATATATATATATATATATATATATATATATATATATATATGACATATCCGTTCTGTTGAGGCATTTCAATTGAATGTTTATGTGAACTGTAGCACCGTGTAGCACCATCTGTCGGGTTGGAAGATACCCGGATTTGGGGGCGTCACAGGTTGCCATCAAAGCATTAGGTTATAAAACTTAAGGGGGGGAAATAAAACCTTAAGTCATATGCTTAAGAAAAGTCAGAGAATAAAAGATGGAAGATAACCTTATAAAATGCATTATATATGTTATGTGTTTTATTCTACTGACGTTTACTAATCAAACTTTTGTGTTGTTGTAGATGTCAGGAGAAAATAGAAAAGTGCAGGTAGTTAGTGAAGGATCGGTAAACCAGATAAAAATCATACCGAACCCTATAGCAGCAAATCCCGAGATAGTAGTGGTTGAGTCTGGAGACTCAGAGAGCCTAGACTATATGTTCGTGTTTGATGATATGCTGGAGGAAGAGGTGGAGGCAGTATCCTTCAACCCGGTAGCTATAGCAGCTGAGATGGCTCCGGGGGAGTCAATGATGTCCCTTTTCATGACAGTGTTGGATAGAAACATCCACTACTGTCATGAGGTTAAGGAGCTGAAAGCAGAGCTCCAGGCGGTGATAGAAGACAAGACGAACGTGGAGTCCATGTGGGAACAGGAGCATGATGAAAGGGTTTTGGCTAAGGACAAGGTCCATGAGCTGAAACAGGAGGTCTTTGAGCTTAGGAGTGAGCTAAAGACCAAAAAGCAGAAAATAGGGAGAATGTCCTATATTCATAGGAGTTCTCATGAGGACTTCCAGTTGCAGGTAGCTGGTTATCCCGTAGAGACAGGGCAGGCGCATCATACTATTAGCCGTGATATTATTGTCGGTCTTGCCAAGGTGGATTTCGAGAATGCCTTAAGGCAGATGTGATCTAGTAGTGGCTAGAGTAGTTAGATATGTAAATATTTTGTGTCTAGTACTGACGTAAAACCCTCTTTTGTATAATCAAGGGTAATCTTTTGTAAATCCCAATTTTTGGAAAGTAATTGCGGGAAAGTTTTGTAATCAGCTTAGTCTGTGTAATGTAACCAATGTAGTATTATACTACAAGAAATCAATATAAGCTTTCATTTTCGGAACATGTTGAATAATGAATGTTGGAGTTATTGTTTAAAATTGAATAATAACTAATTAACAGTAAATGAATAATAACGAAGTGTGTGTTGATTGTAACAGCAAAATGCCGCCAAGAAGCGTATCGTGGAATCAAGCAAACGTAAATCAACCGGAGGAAGGTTCGGTTAACCCTATGCAGGAATTTTTGAACCTTTTAACCGCAGCGTTTAATCAAACTGGGGCTAATATCCCCGTAAATCCTGGTATAGTACGAGCTACTACATTCAATGACTTTAAGAGTGTGGGTCCGCCGGAGTTTAAAGGAACTACGGACCCTATCGAAGCCCAAACATGGGTGAGAGAGATCGAGAAGGCATTTGTGATAGCAAATGTTGACGAGGCTTAGAAGGTTACTTTTGCAACCTATATGATGAAAGGAGAGGCCAACTTTTGGTGGGAGGCCAATCAGGCAAGGGCCGAAATAGATGTTATCACGTGGGAGAGGTTCAAGGAAATATTTTACGAGAACTACTTCCCTACGAGCATACAGGGAAGGATGGAGATGCGGTTTCTAGAGTTGAAACAAGGGGACATGACGGTTCCCTAATACGCCGCCAAGTTTAATGAACTGGCAAGGTTCGCTCCACACCAAGTGGATACTAAGGTGAGAAAAGCTCGACGATTCGAGCAGGGCTTGAAACCCTGGCTATATAACCGTATTTCTGTATTCCAAAGTACTTCCTTTGGAGTCGTTTTAGAGAAAGCAATAATTGCCGAAGGTGGTAGCGAGGCGTTGAGCCAATACCACAAGGATAAGAAAAGCAAGGGGAAGGTGGATGGAGGAGTAAAGCTTGAAGGTGCCAGCGGGAATGGCGAGGATTATAAGAGGAAGGTAGTTAGCTTTAGGAATACCGAAGTGAAACAAGGAGACCCTAAGAGAAGGATGAAGGCCTGCAAAACCTGTGGGAAGACTCACTTAGGAGTTTGTCTCAAGGGTAAGGTCGTGTGTTATAACTGCGGACAGGAGGGGCATATTGCGCCTAACTGTCCGAGTCCAAAGAAAAATCATGGATGCTTTGTGTGTGGGTCAACTGACCACATGGCAAAGAACTGCCCGAAGAAGGGGACAACCGGTAATAAGGGCACCAATAGTGGTAAGTTAACTATTGGGGGTCCAGCGCAGCTGGGTAGGCCGATGGCTCATACCTTTAACATGACCGTCCAAGATGTGATGGCCTCAGGGGACGTAGTCCCAGGTATTATTCCGATCAACGATCTTAATGCATACGTGTTATTTGACTCGGGTGCTACTTGTTCGTTTATCGCATGTGATTTTGCTAGATGATTAGGATTACTTCCCGAAAAATTGCCCATACCTTTAAACATTAAGGTAGCAAACGAAGAGATAATTCATGTTGAAGATATTCATAAGAGTTGTTGCGTAGACATTCGAGGTTGTAAATTATCGGTAGATTTGATACCGATAAAGTTAGGGGAATTCGACGTAATCCTCGGAAAGGACTGGTTGGTTAACCATGGGGCAATTATAGACTGTCAACAGAAATGCGTAAATATTAAAACGTTAAGACAACCTCAAGTAATATTTTACGGTAATAAATCGTCCGGACGTTCGTGTTATCTTACCATGACACAAACTAGAAAACTATTGAGGAAGGGGTGTGTAGGTTATTTGTGCCATGTTGTCGATACCCAGAGAGTAGGAGCGACCATGGAACAAATACCTATAGTGAGTGAATTCATGGATGTATTTCCGAGTGAGTTGTCGGGTCTTCCATCCGATAGAGAGACCGAGTTCGTGATAGACATTGTGCCCGTAATTTTATTGAGAACTTTAGATAAGTGTGTTATATTTTATACGTCATTTAATAGTTATATTTGGTGAATCAAATAGGGTGCGGCGAACCCAACTTTGGAAGGGTGTTTTGCCACTATCATACAAGATTTCCAATGACATACAACTTCGTGTTACCATAAGATAGGGTTGTACACATCCACTTGCTGAGTATATCTACGAGCACTACCTATACAATCTTGGAGTTTGGTTGAAATATAATTCTCAATTGGAGACAATGGAGATAATTATATGCCAAGAGAAGACTCACCATTGGAAAGAACATGATAGTAATCTTCTCGTTTTTCTTTGGGGTCTATTGGGTCAGCCAAGGATAATTCTCTAGTCATATGATATCTATTATAACTTAGATGCATGGCCTCCCATCACTACACCAAAAATGGCCTCTGGTGAATGAAAAATCCTTCACAAAACATATTATATCACTCACAAGTAATTTATTGCGAAGAAATATTTCCTTCACACGATTGCTCGCATTAGACCTCCTCGCAATTGGGTATCATTTGCTAAGTAGTAACTAAATATTTTTTGTGAAGGATATATTGTGAATAACTTTTTTATTCACAAATTGTATTTTGGTAATGGAATATTGTTATTTAGTGAAAGATTGGTTTCCTTCACAAATAATTTTTTAAGAAGGACTATTTGAAATTAGTGAATAACTTGATTCCCTCACAAATAATATATTATGAAGAACAAATTTATTTAACGACAGAATATTTTCCTTCACTAATTATAAATTGAGAATCTTTCTTCAAATTAGTGAGAAAAAAATTCCTTCACAAATTATAAATTTGTAAATAAATAATTAATTGCTAAATAATCAAAATTCATTTAAAATTATAATTAATTTTTAAAGCGTTGATTTCATATTTATTATTATAATTAATCTCTATAAGAAATATTAAATATATATTTCAAGTAAATATAAATATTGTCATACTTTTTTCAAACTAATTGATAAGCTAATGCATAAAGAGCTAATAAAATTAAAACTTCACATATAAATATATCATAATACTCGAGTCACAATAACTACAAAATTTATTATTGTATCTTAGTCTTGTACCTACAAAATTTATTAACTAACATAAGAAAACTGAAAGACTAACAATGAACTAGAAGGAATAAAATGTGACATGTTAGATCCACTTCATCATCATTTTTTTCAAGAAAACCAAGGTTGGGTATGTAAACTTCATGCTGCAAAAGAAACACCAAAATTCAATTTCAATAAGACGAGAAATAAGAAAAGGTGAAACTGGCGAGTTTAAATTAAAAAAATAAAATAAAATAAAAACCTCATTTGGCAACAGACAATGATCCTAAACTAGTACAGAGAACTCACCATGAAACTGGAGTTGGCTGCACAACTACTTTCTCTAGCTGCAGTTACATAAAGTGAAAATTGTTAAATATGAAAAAATAGGAAGATAGTTAATTTGGTAAAAAAATTTAAGGGGGATAAAACAAAAGGAATAGGAAATGAGGAAATTTCTCTAGATGCTACACCAAAGTTATGTTGAGGCTAATAGAGTTATGCATGAAATAGTAGGATAAAGGAGAGATGTTGATCCACACCACAAAAACATATGCTATATTTGTATGAATTTCTAGAGCACATAACAATATATAATATGTCTTAGTTTATTGAATAATTGAATGAAAATAAATGTATGATAAGACGAATTCAAAACCTTTTCCATACTGAGTTTGTGAAACAAAATCTAACCTGTAACAGAAAGATTGACTAAGCCTACAAAGCAGACATCAAAAGTGGACAAAGGTTAGTACAAGTAAAATGTTATAAGTGAGCCAAATAATTTACAAATGAAGTGAAAAACTAAGGAAGAATATCACAATTATCGATGATGGATAGATCACATATTGAGAAAAAATAAATACCGCAAAGAGTTTTCATCCAAACCTAAAAAAAAAGGTAATCAAATCAAATTGGAGAGCCTGCGGAGATCAAATAATTTAACAGTCTTATCTGTGGATTAGGAATCGGCACTGGTTGAACATAATGGTGTTGTCGTTACGTAAAATATTGCAAGATAAAATTAGAATTTATAATTTTGCAACAAGAAAATGTTAACAACTTGTACAACTATGTATCATATGATTTAAATAATGACACTTTGTATGTAACGCAGGATGTAGCTTTTTGTTGTGTATCGCCCAATACAGATAGACAATACCCTAAGAATATTCTTATGCAAGTCGGTGAATCCCTAGAATCTAGACTCATGGATTCTTCTAGGGATTTTTCAGTAGTTTCTTTAATGATAAATTTAGAACGTAATAATAATACTATACTACACTAACTAATATAATGCTTTATATACTAGTACTGTACACAATAACCCTACGTATACTTGAAGGATGTGCACAGAACTAAATAACCAATTCATAAATTAAGAAAATCATGAAAAAGAAAACAAAAAAGCAGTAATAGGCTAATAGCTATGGATATTTATTTAGGATGCAAGTAGTGTGAAAGAATGTGTTCTTTGGGCTAAAACTTTAATTGCTTTTCCCAAACAGCCTTTAAGGACGAGAAAATGACACTTCGTGATGGGAACTTTTAGCCTGCTGCAGTTTTTCATGATTTTGTGAAGATACAGATTTATTGCTTATGGTTATGAAAAGAGATGTGTAACAGATATTAAAATACCAACTCTGGTGCCAAATATCCAGTGGTCCCCAACACCCGTGTTGAAATCTGACTGTTGATCTTGTCTGAGCCTGTCTGAGCCTATCTTAGCCAAACCGAAATCTGACACCTTAGCTCTAAAATTTTGATCCAAGAGAATGTTACTGCACTTGAAATCACGGTGAATTATGGATGGTGTTGTGTGTTCATGCAGGAACTCAAGAGTTCTAGCGTAGTTGAGTGCTATTCTTAAACGGGTACCCCAACTTAATGGCTGAGCTCGATTGTGAGGAGTATGGAGGTGGTGTTCCAGAGTACCATTGGGCATAGACCTGACAATATAGTTGGTTAAGTGTCGGGTCAACCCATATTAACTGGAACCAAATGGGTTGGTTAACTATTTTTTTTATATTTGGATTGGTTAAAGTTTGGAACCATATTTTAAAAAAGAAATATAGTTCCAACCCGGTTAACCATTTTTCGACCCATATTTTATTTTAAATCCAAATCAAAAATTCTTTCAACCCATATTTACATATTCAAGAAGCTCAACTATCCACTCACTCACCCCACCTAACCCACCCTGCACCCATACCCACCCACACACACCCACACCCACATCCACCCCCACACCCAAACCCAAAAAAAATAATATTATGTGATTATGTATACACCCCTTACCCCTACTCCTCCCACCCCACCCCAATCCGTCCACCCCTACCCCACTCATGCACCCACACACGCACCCCACCCACCCACGCATCCACCCCCACCCACCTACCCATCCCCACCCCACCCACCGCCACGCCACTCTACCCACTCCTACCCCACCCCACCCACCCCCATACCCCCACCCACCCACCCCACCCCCACCCACCCCATTCCACCCACCCTAACCCTACCCCCACCCTACCTACCCCTACTCACCCCCACCCCCACCAACTAATCCACCCCCACCCTACCCCACCCACCCACCCCTACCCCCTACACCCGCTCACCCCACCCCACCCAACGCCACCCACCCACCCACCCACGCCACCCCTACCCCACCTACCCCCACTCACCCACACCCCACCCATCCCCACCCCCTACCCCCACTCACCCCGCCCCACCCACCCATCTACCCACCCCATAACCTATCTACCCACCACCCACCTATCCTACCCCTCACCCCACCCCCACCCTCACCCTACCCACGCCACCGCCACCGCCACCCTAGCCCCCCAAAATAAATAATATTATGTGATTATGTATACATCCTTTACCCTCCACCCACCCCCACCCAAAAAAAATAATATTATTTGATTATGTATACATCTCTTACCCCCTACCCCCACCCTCACCCCACCCCACCTCCACCCAAAAAAAATAATATGTATACACCACCCACCCCACCCCATCCATATTAAAAGTTCATTTAAAAGTTCTGTTTAAATGTCAAAACATCTTTAAAATGGTTAATATGGTTATTATGATTTTTAACCATAACCATATGGTTCCAACCCATATAACCCATATTAAAAATGGTTAATATAGTTTTGGTTCTTAAATAGTACCATAACCATATTTTGAAAACCAAAACCAACCCATAATCATATTTTGCCAGGCTTAATTGGGCATGAATTCAAATATTAGGAGTCGGTGGTGTTGATCTGCACAGTAGCCAAGAAGTTCCATCAAGTATGGAGAGCGCAAGCGGCTGAGTAACTCCACCTTCCAAGAAGATTAAAAGAGAACAAAAGAGAAGGAAGTAAGGATTATTTCTTTTTGTCAGTTTGTTGCATAGCAATGTGCATTATTGAATAGGATTATTAATGCAAGAACATGAGAATGCAGAGCAGCTAAATGAGTGCATAAGGGTGAGACAGAATGAGCTTAATTTAAGTACATTCCTGACGGTTATAAATTTTGTGTATCTCAACACACACACGCAGACCCATGGATCTAAGTCAACACCAAGCAGAATACTCTTTTAAAATTTAATTGATATCAGATTTCAGGACATATGGCAGACTAGAACTTTGCATCTGCATCCTGTATTATTTATTTAGTCCTCTCTCTTTCTCATATTGCAGCTAACTTGGTCTTTCATAGTAAATTAACTGGCATAGACCCTATTTTATACAGCTCAAATGTCTGTACAAGTTCAATATCAAGAAAAATCCTCATATGCTCGTCAATCGAACTTATTTACATTCCTCAAGAAATCAGAAAATATAACCTAATTAATTAGTCCATCTTCCTCTCACTATTTCCATGATTCAAACAAAGATATACATGCACAAACATTTTTCATATACAATCAATGCTGCATTTGGGAGCACAGATTTCACAATCGATACAGAATAATTAAGCTAAAATTTCAACAACTCAGCCCAAGTTCTAATTCCACCACATGAATTCAATGTAATGAATCATATCCTAAGATCACTTCGGTAATTGATGAGTGCATATTATTCATTTGTTTTGATTCCATTATATTTAGTTTTATTGCATGTTTCATGTGTATATGAGCTTATTAAGGTGTTTAATGATTTCAGGAGGAATTGGAGCTGAAATGAGGAAAAAAGAAAAATTGCAGGGTTTTTAGCATTAAGTTGGATGCATGGTCTTGGCTTGGGACTTGGATTTTATTGTAGAGCTCTTTCTTAGCTTTCTGGAACATCTTGAATCGTCCCATTCGGAGTTCATATGAAAAAGTTATGATCTTTTTACTAGACGGAAGTTGAACCTCAAAGTTTTGAAGTTGGAATTTGCTCAACAGTCACTTGAAGCCCAATTGCGATCTTGATCTAGCCAGAATCTGTCAAATCTCAAATAATGAAAGTTGTAGATCTCGTCGATATCTTCGTTTTGATAGGTAGCAGGCCCCGTAACTCTTCCCGGATCAAAAGTTATGCTCATTTTACCAAAGGATGTCGCAGTAGAAAATAGAAATTCGCCCCAGCGAATTTGAGCGCGAAAATTGGAAAATCTTGAATTTTTGGAAAGTTTCTAAATGCATATTTTGACAGATTTCAACATGGAATGGGATCTTTATTTCTATTAGCTTTAGGATTTACTTTAGACTAAGATTTATTTCCAAATTAGATTCTATTTCTGTATGGAAACTAGTTATGATTTGTAATTCCTTTTAGGATTTGGATTTTTACTTTCCATAGGATTTAGGACTTTGTCTAGCACTATAAATAGATGATGATAGTCAGGATTTTATTCATTCAATCATCTACTACATTATCTCATCTACAACATTGGAGGATTGAAGACATGAGCTAAGTTCTTTTTATTCAGTTCTAAGGGATGTTGAACCTTATTTATAATTAATGGTTAATTGAGTATTCATTATTTATTCCTTCTCACATGAAATTCATTCTTGATAATCTAATTTAATTTCTGAATGATATTTGGCTTAACTGATTTGATTTCTGCAGGATTGAGTTGGTTAACAAATATCATATGCTAGATCAAGGAATAATATTACGTGTAGTTGATATTGTTTCTAATCATAAGTAGTAATTAGTAATACATGATTGTGGACAAGCTTTTGAGTATTGCTATGATTATCAAAAGACAAGTTAAACAATCCGAGCTTATGTGTTTGTTGCTTGGAATAGTCTAATTCCCTAGTTCTAGTTCTTAATGCTGCTATTATATTAAATCTAGAGAGCTTGTTCTAGGTTATATAATTGTTAGAATCTTGTGAAGAGCTTGTTTCGTTGAGTGACAATCTAAGGAGAATTTCGGGTAGCAGAGCTTGTTGTTACCTAGGGCTATTAGTTTCATTGAAGGGTAAATAATGTTACACTTGATTAATCTATTATTGTAAAAAGGTGATACTGAACTAAAGAACTGAAGCTTTTTATTCATTGTTTATTCTTATTAGTTTATTCTTGTTAATTTAATTAATTAATTCAAAATCCCCTTTTCATTAGAAATTATAGGATAAATATAAAATAAATCACTCTGTGGGATCGATCCTTGCTTACTACTGTGCTAATTGTTTAAATTTATAAAGTGAACGTGAGGTTAATTTAGGAGTGTAAACGACAGCTTTCAAATTTTTGCACCGTTGCCGGAGAGTTACTTGTTTTTGTTTATTCTTTGTTTTCGTTTATTTTTATTATTTTCTATTTCTTTCTATTTTATGACTCAATCCTCTCACTCTATTGACTTAAATTTTGATCAAGAGATAGAGAAAACTGCAAATATAAAAGAAGCTCTTGTTCCATCACTTGAAGTGGAAGAGATGGCGGTGCCACAAAATAACAGAACTTTGAAAGAACTGGCTACTCCTGATCTGACTCAACCATCTTTTTGTATTGAGTATCCTACTTTAGATGTTGCTTTTGAACTTAACTCTAGACTAATTCATCTTTTACCTACTTTTCGTGGTCTTACAGGTGAAAATTCATATAAGCATCTAAAGGAGTTCCATGTGGTGTGTTCCACGATGAAAGGACAAGGTGTAGTAGAGGAACATATCAAGCTTAGACTTTTTCCATTCTCATTAGCAGATTTGACTAAAGACTGGTTATACTATCTACCTTTAGGATCAATACAATCATGGACCGATATGCAAAAGTTATTCTTGGAGAGGTATTTTCCTGCATCAAGAGTTACCGATATAAGAAAGGAGATATGTTGAATCAAGCAATTCAATGGAGAGAATCTCTATGAGTATTGGGAAAGGTTCAAGAAGTTGTGTTCCAGTTGTCCACCTCATGGAATTGATGAACATTACTTGATCCAGTACTTCTATGAGGGGTTGCTACCAATGGAAAGAAGCATGATTGATGCAGCAAGTGGAGGAGCACTGGTAGACAAGACTCCAGAAGCGACAAGGAACTTAATTGCAAACATGGCAGCTAACTCACAGCAGTATAGAACTAAGATGGATCACACACCACAAAAGGTAAATGGGGTAAGCATGAGAGACTTGGAGCAGCAGATTTCTGATTTAACTGCTTTGGTTCGACAAATAGCTGCAAGGAATACGCAAGTTATTCAGCAAGCTCAACCTCAGTACCACACAGAAAACCAAGAAGCACTTGTCAATTCTGGGACATCTATAGAGGATATGTTCAAGGCATTCATGATCCAAACACAACAGTTCATGAGTCAGACAAGAACCTCTGTTCAAGATTTTAGGGACCAAGTTGGTCAGCTTGCAACCACAGTAGGAAGGTCACTTTCTCAAACTGTTGAAAATGTAAGTGCCATAACATTGAGATGTGGTGCAGAGGATCAGCAGCAAAGAAAGTCAATACAAAACAAGTCAGACAATAGTGAAACAAACAGCAGTGATGTACTCAAGCATAAATTTCCACCTCTTTCAGCTTATGAACCGAAACTACCTTTTCCCCAATTTCTAACAAGGAATTGAAAAGTTGGAAAGAATTCAACGTGGTGGTATACAGAGTCTAATGAAAAATTCCTAGATGAAATCTCGAATAGGGAACAAGAACTTAAAGATGATGAAGAGTTCACTAGTGGTAACCAGTTGGAAGTGCTTGAGGCTACTACTGAATTTGAAGAAAAAATCAGGTATTCAAAGTCTGAAAAGGATGAACAAGAGGAAGAGGAGAGCAATTTGATAAGTTTTGCAAATATTTACAAAGAGGATATAGAGGATACATCTGTGCAAACAATAAAAAAACTACATGATACATACCATGGGACCTTAACTATGGAATTGGATGAGGCACATGGCCAGTTCAGCATATATGAAGTTAAAAGGTATCTTGGTAATATTAATTCTATTTTTCTACTGATGTTGTTGACTCTATAATGTAGGAATCTTTTGATCAAATACAATTACATAGAAGCTGTTAATGAAGAAAAATCAGGATCTGAAGGATGCTCCTAATGAAGAATTGAAGCTGTTACCAGTCCACTTGAAGTTCACAAGTCCAATTACATAGAATGAGAAGGATGATGTCAAGCCAATGACAATAAACAAGGGCAGCTGCTTGGGAAGCAACCCAAGATCTCAGATTTGATTTTTCTATCCCTTCACTTTTTAGTTTTTTTTATTACATGTTAGCTAGTAGTATTTTCTTCTTTGCATGATTTTCTTACATTGGGGACAATGTAAGGTTTGAGTGTGGGGGGAAGATTTAAGTTTTTATTTTATTTAGGAATATTGATCTGATTTTGATGGGAAATTTAAAAAATTAATGCTTTTGAAACTTTTTGACAATTTTGGTTCCATAATTCTATTTGGTTATATGTTAAAAAGATTAAAGTCAAAGATTGAAAATCAATGCTAAAATTTAGAATCTGTTTGATGCTTAATTTATTAATGAATGATGACAACTAAGCCATAATCCATAGTAATTGATTTGAATTGAATTTGTGATACATGAGTACTTGAATATGATAAGCATGTTTATTTGGCTAAGTTATTTGTAGAGTTGTCTATGTGCACTGATTTCACGACTTAGAACTGTTTAACTTACTTATGTTGTGCAGAACCATGTGAAAAAATGATGAATGAAAAAAAAACAGAAGAAAAAAAAATTGAAAATCTGCTTCAATGTCCATTGTGCGAAATAACTGGGTATCTAAGCCTCAAGAAGTATTAGTATTCACGCTGAAAAGTGCGATGGATAAAAGCAGCTTGACTAGTCGACTTTTGTGGCCTTTGTTACTTGAATAAGTAAGCCTTAGGGGTGTCTCTACACCTAGCGCCCTAAGATCATCTGGTTTGGGAGTCGTTGGTAGAAAGTTCGCTAATGGGTAACTCTGAAAAGCCTAAGAAAAGGAGACATTGCACATGTCAAGAAAAGAAAAAAAGTATACAAAAAAAAAGAAGCATGAAAATACATTCATCTGTGCTAAAAAGAAGGTTTTATGAAAAAACTTAAAAAACCAGAAAAATTTGTTCTTGGTTGCAAGTCAGTGTGCACGGTTTTTGCTCCATGGTAACTAAGTTAAGTAAGTATGATGATTTTGGAAAAGTTACTTATGTGGTTATAGTTTGATTTAATAAAATTCATTGATGAAATGGTAAGGTTGGTAATTGTGAGTTGATTGATAAGGCGTTGATTAGATTTTTGCAAATTTAGTGTTAATAATCATGATTTGTACCTTGAAATCTTTTGACATGATGATTGAATAGAATTTTTCTGGAAATTAAACTTTTGGTTTACACGAGGACGTGTAAAAGGCTAAGTGTGGGGGAATTTGATGAGTGCATATTATTCATTTATTTTGATTCCATTATATTTAGTTTTATTACATGTTTCATGTGTATATGAGCTTATTAAGGTGTTTAATGATTTCAGGAGGAATTGGAGCTGAAATGAGGAAAAAAGGAAAATTGCAGGGTTTTTAGCATTAAGTTGGATGCTTGGTCTTGGCTTGGGACTTGGATTTTATTGTAGAGCTCTTTCCTAGCTTTCTGGAACATCTTGAATCGTCTCATTCGGAGTTCATATGAAAAAGTTATGATCTTTTTACCAGACGAAAGTTGAACCTCAAAGTTTGGAAGTTGGAATTTGCATAGCAGTCACTTGAAGCCCAATTTCGATCTTGATCTAGCCAGAATATGTCAAATCTCAAAGAATAAAAGTTGTAGATCTCGTCGATATCTTCGTTTTGATAGGTAGCAGGCCATGTAACTCTTCCCGGATCAAAAGTTATGCTCATTTCACCAAAGGACGTCGCAGTAGAAAATGAAAATTCGCCCAAGCGAATTTGAGCGCGAAAATTGAAAAATCTTGAATTTTTGGAAAGTTTCTAAATGCATATTTTAGCAGATTTCAACACGGAATGGGATCATTATTTCTATTAGCTTTAGGATTTACTTTAGACTAAGATTTATTTCCAAATTAGATTCTATTTCTGTATGGAAACTAGTTATGATTTGTAATTCATTTTAGGATTTGAATTTCTACTTCCCATAGGATTTAGGACTTTGTCTAGCACTATAAATAGATGATGATAGTCAGGATTTTATTCATTCAATCATCTACTACATTATCTCATCTACAACATTGGAGGATTGAAGACATGAGCTAAGTTCTTTTTATTCAGTTCTAAGGGATGTTGAACCTTATTTATAATTAATGGTTAATTGAGTATTCATTATTTATTCCTTCTCACATGAAATTCATTCTTGATAATCTGATTTAATTTCTGAATGCTATTTGGCTTAACTGATTTGATTTCTGCAGGATTGAGTTGGTTAACAAATATCATATGCTAGATCAAGGAATAATATTACGTGTACTTGATATTGTTTCTAATCATAAGTAGTAATTAGTAATACATGATTGTGGACAAGCTTTTGAGTATTGCTATGATTATCAGAAGACAAGTTAAACAATCCGAGCTTATGTGTTTGTTGCTTGGAATAGTCTAATTCCCTAGTTCTTAATGCTGCTATTGTATTAAATCTAGAGAGCTTGTTCTAGGTTATATAATTGTTAGAATCTTGTGAAGAGCTTATTTCGTTGAGTGACACTCTAAGGAGAATTTCAGGTAGCAGAGCTTGTTGTTACCTAGGGCTATTAGTTTCATTGAAGGCTAAATAATGTTAACACTTGATTAATCTATTATTGTAAAAAGGTGATACTGAACTAAAGAACTGAAGCTTTTTATTCATTATTTATTCTTATTAGTTTATTCTTGTTAATTTAATTAATTAATTCAAAATCCCCTTTTCATTAGAAATCATAGGATAAATATAAAATAAATCACTCTCTGTGGGATCGGTCCTTGCTTACTACTGTGCTAATTATTTAAATTTGTAAAGTGAAAGTGAGGTTAATTTAGGAGTGTAAACGACAGCTCCCAGTAATCATAAAAAAATGAAAAATAAAACTCTTAATAACAAACTTACACACATCCAATATAAAATATGAGTAAAAGTACTCATTTTCTTTCTCAAACTAATCAAGTCCCAAACACCCAATTTGACAAAGATACTGAAAGAAACTAAATCGATGTGGCCATCAAATTGTCGAATACCTTCGGTTTTTAATTGATACACACAACTATGTTACACACTCTTCATAATTCAATTTCCAGGCAGCATAGGCTAAACTAAGCCTCGCATATTAAAAAAACTCTGTAGTATACATCAATAAAGGCTTCATTTTCCCCACTTCAAGAAAGGTCATTACATATCAAACAGACATTGAAACAGATTTTTAGCATCTAAACAACTATAACTAATTAAACTTTAAACAGCAATACAATACTGGACAAGTCCGCAAAAACCCAGCAAAGATAAATGAGGAAAAACAGTAAACCCATGTGACCAAATTCACAATAACCAAACATTATACAAATCTAATAGATAAAAAGGAGTAATCTTTAGTTCTTTACCCTCTATCACACACTACTATAATTAAATTCTGAAGCATTTACTTCAAACTAGATACCCCAAAACTCCCAATTTTTTAATTGTTTTTACTTGCATAAAGTAGACAAATTTATTAATTCCCAATTCAACAAATGTGATAAAAATCCATAAATAACCAACAGATGATGGAGAAGGGTCAAATGTACCTGCCACACATTTTGCTATAGCTAGACAAATAGCACAAAAGTTACTCATGTCCAAATTATAAGATGATGGAGAAGGGTCAAATGTACCTGCAAATGATTCATCAATATCTCTTCAAACGCAGTCCGATCAGCCCCTATTTCATAGGATCTAATAGAGAAGTTTTGACGGAAAACCATTCTATCCTGAACAATTCTCCCCAAACCAAAAGGGTCAGTGAGCATATCAGGCCGCTTTGGCTTCCAATCAAGCATCATCCATTGCTTCCCAATCTGTGCTTTTCGATGCCTTGAATGCTCGAAGGTAAAAAATTTGTCAAAATACGAAAGTAGAGAAATCTCAATGAGAAAAGGAGCAACAACTGATTTTTTCAAGGGCTTGATGAGCCCCGAATTTGATATTCACAATTGAGATATTGATACATAGCCACATGATTTGGTGTTTTGTAGGCTCGATTGGCTTAGAGAAAAGGGAGATTAGGGCGATTTCTAAGGTTAGCGCTTCTCGTACATGGCGGAGGAGGAGGTATATTGATGGAGCAGGTTGAGGCTAGTCCATCTATGATCTAGTTGAAACATCTGATTTTGGCTAAGGAAAAGAGCCAATTGATCTCTTCCTTTCCTCTCCAGCCGAACCACGCACGCTTACACCAACTGAAACACTGAAGACCAACTCTGTTCCACACGCACATAAGAATACTGATATGTTCCAAAAAAAAAGTTAATAACATTTTTTAAAAAAAACAAATCTTTTATAAGTAATATTATAATAAGTTGCTTAAAAATGTAATAATTATAAGTAAATTTACTACTCTAAAAAATTTAACTTATTTATATTCACCATAATTAATTCTAAAAATTATTTAGAACAAAATAGCGACTAATTTTATCTCTCATAAAAAACTTCTGAACAATAATATATAGTGAGTAATAATTCATTCATTAATATATTTTTTCCTCGCAATATTTCATCAGAAATTTGAGCAAAAAAATCCTTCTATCACCTCAATTTTGAGAGAAAAAAAATAAAAATTGTGAAGGATTTTTCTTTCGCTTTCGCTAATCACTATATTATCACTAAATATTTTTCCTTCACCGTTCTTCGCTAAACAACTCCTCATGTGAAGGAATAAATTCCTTCACAAATTTTTCTAAGCTACATCCCTATTTTGGTGTAGTGCATGTACAAAGGTTTCCTTGAACATTTTTTAAATATTTTAATTTTAAAATAGTTATTGATTGTATCTTTATGTAAGGTGTCATTGTGACATGATATCCAAGGTTGGGATAAGAGTCACAGTTGGTAAATATTTGTATTTAAACTCACAGTTTATGTGTTGTCGTATTTCACACGACAATTGTAATAATAAAGTTGTAGTTATTTTTTGTACCATGTATTTGGCGACTCAGAATGGGTTGGGTGGAATGGACCTATTTTGGGGCGTCACAATTGGTATCAAAGCTTAGGGATATAATCTCTGGCGGAGATCGGGAAATAGAACTAGGAGGGGAGAGACGAATAAATTCTTCACTAGTGTGTCCTACCTAAGCTGAATTTTTTTACTTAAGTTGACAAATTGTGATATGTCAATTAACCTTTATTTTGAAGCTGTATTCTAGAATGCTATCTGAAATACAGGAGATTAGCAATAGAGAAATCATAAGTACAGGGAAGATGGAATCTGAAATGAAAGCAAAGTATTCTCAATTCTTTGAAATATCAGGTACGTAAATTTCGTGGACGAAATTTCATAAGGGGGGAGATTGTAAGACCCGAATTTTATGAAATAAAAGTATTCAACTTTTCTATTTAGTAAATAGTTAAATTGATAAAAGTTTAAAGTTAAGGGTGATATATGTAAAATTTTTAAAATAAGCAAGTGGTTATAAAATACTCATTATTGTCGAGGAATATTCGTTTGGTCGTGGAATATTCTTCCGACGGCGCAGCCATTTGCGGGCCCCGTGACGAAAAATTGTCGAATGAAGAAAACGACAATAATGAGTTTTTTAAAAAAATAACAGTGTAATTGTTACAGTTAACACTGTTAGAATACCCGGTGGTTAAAATAAAGTAATACGCGTTGTTACACAGTAGCACACGATATTGCACATTATTTTATATTATTATTATTTCAATAATTGTTATTACACAGTATTTCAAATTATCAGATCAATAATTTATATTATTTGAATAATATTTTTAGATAGCATTATTGGCAATGTCTAAGAAAGTTCTATCTAGGAGAGTTTATTTAATTGCGCGCCAGTAAGGAGAAATCTTTATTGGAAGACCCACTCTTTCCTAGGAACGACCTGGTTGTTATTATTATGATTCTGTAATATTAGTTGTGAATAATTAATTATTGATATATATAATAAGGAAAATATTTATTTTATGTGGATATAAATGGAGAAATTTTTAGAATAGTGATAATTGTTGAAAATTGATATTTTATCTTTTTCTGATAAAATAATTCATTCAAATATATTATTATATTACAATGCGATAATATAATAATATAATAATGATGATATTTTATAATGAATGTGTGATATATGAATAAATAAGGAGGAAGAGTATTTTTGTTACAATAAATGCTAAAGACATGTTAAACATGTTGGTGGATCCCATTTTTGACTGAAATTTGATTATAGCCTGCAAAATCGTCCGTTTGTAGATTTTAGTCAATTTCTGTTTAGAATTTAGAAAAACTTAAAGCTATAAAGTTGTAGAGAATTAAATTTTCTATAGAATGCACATAAGATTCGAATTTTTCTGATAAATGGTTTATTTATTATGAATTATTGAAGTTCTAGAATAATTGATTTTTGAAGTTTAAATTTTTTTTTAAAGAAAAACGTTTTTATTATGTTGGTGGTCCCCACTTGTATTGAAAATGTGTTGAGTTCAAATTTTTCAAAGTGGGAGGAAAATTTTTATAAATATTAATATTTTATTAAATTTTCTACTTTTGTGTTCTAAGTATTTTCCTATAAATAGGGTGCTTAGGTTATAATTAAAAAGTACACCAGAAACAGATGCTTTCTCTCTCTATATTATCGAGCGTATTTTTGTTAGTATTTAGATATTTTGAGTGTTGCTATACGGTGCAAGTTTTCTTCAACGTTATATCCGATATTTCAGTCAGAAGTACTGTTCTTTTGAAGTAAGGGATTGTAAAGGATGGTAAGGGATGCTGTATTTTTTTCGTAAATGATGTTATTTCTTTTAATATCATTATACCAAAATATTGATATGAATTTCATTGTGAAATTTTTACCTTTTCGTGTCGGTGTTACTATTCACGTATACAGCACTATTCATGTATATAGCACTATTTACGTATACGACATTATTTACGTATTCGGTACTATATACGAATACGGGTTACTATTCACGAGTTACTATTCACGAGTTACTTATTCACGGGGTACTATTCATGATAAAATTGGTTTCTTTTTCTAACCAAATTATCGTTGATTTATGAATCTTACTCTTGAAATTAAATCCATATTTTGATTATATTATTTTTATAACATTTTTATACTCATGGTGATGAAATTTCTCTTTCACTTGAGTATAAAGATGGGTAGATTATTAGTATGCTCGTGACTATGGGTTCTCTTTGGTTAGTAGTGCAAAGATGAATTGTTGACTAGTATGACCATGATCTTTGATGTTTCAGATAAAGACATGTGATGAAAATTATCTTCGTCATGGACACCTTTACGTGGCACTATCTAGATGCACATTTGCGGATTGTATTACTATCCTCCTTTCGGAAGATGGGTCGAATTGCACCACAAATATTGTTTACCCAGAAGTTTTATTATGATATTCTTACGACAAGTAAATGGTATAGTTTAAACAAGTTTATTTCTACTAAATTATGTAATCTTTTCAACATTACAACTTTTAATTTTACAATGAGGTTCATTCTTTGTAGGATTAGAGTGAATTTGTCAAGGTTCAACAATAAATAATATTTAATTGAATAACAATCTCAAGAGGTATACAATAGAACAAGTATTGTATAACAGAATCATACTTTAAAAAGATAAATAATCTTTAATATAACAAACTGAACTGGATTTATAAACTTGAATAATGATAACAAGTAGGGTTAGGAAACTTGTCTCGCGCGTAGATTACACTTTAATTATACACGTTCTTCGATATAATCCTACATATCATTTCCATTCACAACTCTAGTTAATTATAATGTAACTAGTCATCATAAGTTCATTCTTTTTGTCTAACTCGGATTACGACTATACTTAGTCAATTTATCATACTTATTGTCACACAATTTACACTTCACGAATAATAAGTTAATTATGCATTCAATCATTCAATTCACACAAAAATGTGTTATTGACATGTTAAGAATTTATTCTAGCACCTCATTATATGTCTAACATGTTTTCATGTTCATTAGATTAAGTTACTAACACATTGCTAGACTTGAGCATTTAAAAAAATTCATTTCTGGACCATTCTGCTAAGTGGCGCTGCGGCGCCACTATTATACTGGTTCTTGGCGCTGCGGCGCGGGAAATAGGCATGGAGTTGGCGCCGCGGCGCGAAACTCTAGTTTTTGAATTTCCAGTTCGCGAAAAACACAGAATCAGGCGAAATTATCATTACATGATCATTAAAATCATCAAATTAAACATACCCACATACTAGAATTCGTACATAATCATTACCCAACCTTTATAAAGTTATTTTAACCAATAAAAACACATAATTATAGAATTAAAACATGCAATTTCACTGTTCTTGATGTTCTTGAAGGTTTTGAACTCAAAACATAAAAATCAACACTACTGATTCGTTATAATACCAAATCCATCCATTTAAAGTTTGGTCTCTTCGTATCAATATGCATAATAACATATAAGTGTAAATTTATGATATAACCCATGATAGACGTATCAAATTTGGTACGTAAGGCCATATGGCCATATTTTGTACTCTGTAATTTTATAGCAACAATATACGACATATTTTATGAAATTGATGTTATGGTTAACATACAATATATAGAAAAATATGATATGAAAACATCTTCACACATACACAAACCCATAATCATACCCTTTTTCCCATTTACATAGTTTTTAACAAAACGTGAAGTCATTTTCTAAAAAAAAAACTTAAACGACGTAATAAAAATTGGGTTGAGGAATTTACCCCAAAGCGATGAGTGTAGATTAGTAGGCTCAGATGCTTTTCAATCCCTCAGTCTCAATCTCCTTCACAATCTCTCAAATTTTCTCTGACAATTTCTCAAACCCTCTCTGACTATTTTTCTAAACTTAGATATTAAAAGAAGAAGAGTACGTATATAACAAAGAAACAGACGTAGTTGTGGTCAGTTAACCCGATCATGGGTTAACTGCCCTCAACCTCCCTTAAAGCTTTGTTTGGCAAGCCTAAAATGGCTCAAAATCATTTAATTTAATAAATCTTTTTATCCTATAGTTTATTTCATGTCACATCCAATTACAAAATAATCAAATATCATATTTACTTTAATTTAAATAAAATATGATAATTTCTCATTAATTCACATAGTCACATAATTAATTTCTTATTTAATAATTATGTCAAATTATTAAATTTCTAATTAATTATTACGTTAATTAACATAAAATTATGCTTATTAAATATTTCATTTAATTCAATAAGCTCACATAAATTTATACTTTGAATAATAAAATTCTCTACATTAATTTAATAAATATAACACATATAATTAAATTAATCTACCACAATTGTATCAATTAATTATTTAATCTAATAATTAAATCATCAAAAAATATTTATTTAATTCAATAAATATTAAAAATTAAATTATAAAATCTCGTTCGTCACATCTTTCCCCCCTTAAAAGAATTTTGTCCCCAGAATCACGACTCAAAAAAAATTCGACCAGTTACATTCTCCCCCTCCCCCCTTACAAAGATTATGTCCCCAAAATCGCTTACACATAATTTAAGTAAATAAATGAGGGTAATTCTTCATTATATTTTCTTTTAGTTCCCACGTAGCTTCTTCAGCATTGTGGTTCCTCTAAATTACCTTAACAGAAGGTATTACTTTATTTCTGAGAACTTGTTTTTTTTGTCGACAATTTGAACAAGAATTTCTTCGTAAGATAAGTCTTTTTCAAAATATAGGGGTTCGTATTCAATTACATGCTTGTAATCGAGTTTGTAGGGTCGTAATATAGAAACATGGAAGACGTTGCAGACATTCTCGAGTGCTAGAGGTAAGGCTACCTCATACGCAACTTCTCCGATTCTTCGCAGTACTTCAAATGGTCTAATGAATCTTGGGCTTAATTTCCCTTTCTTTCCGAACCTGATCTTTCCTTTTTAGGGAGAGACCTTCAAAAACACATAACTACCGGATTCAAACTCAACATTTTTACGATGTGGATCACCGTATTTTTTTTGTCTATCTTGATCTGCTACTAGTCGTGTTCGGATCACTTTAACTATCTCTGTTGTCTGTTGTACCAATTCTAGGCCTAGTAATTGTCTCTCTCCAACTTCATCCCAGTATAGTGGAGTTCTGCACTTTCTACCGTATAATGCTTCATAAGGCAGCATGCCAATACTAGCGTGGTAACTGTTGTTATAGCCGAACTCTACGAGCAGTAGGTGATCATCCCAATTTCATTTAAAGTCCATCACACAAGCTCTTAGCATATCTTCTAATGTCTGAATCGTTCTCTCGCTCTTTCCATCTGCTTGAGGTGGTATGTTGTACTCATCCTCAGTTGCGTACCCATGCATTCCTGTAGATGTTTCCAGAAGTTTGATGTAAAGCGCGAATTCCTATCAGGAATAATTGACACCAGAACTCCGTGTCGCAAAACAATCTCTTTCACATATAACCTCGCCAACTGATCTAAGTTGAATCTAATTTTGATTGGAAGGAAGTGTGCGGATTTCGTCAGTCGGTCAACGATAACCCATACTGCGTCATAGCCTTTCTGAGTCGTCAAAAGGCCAACCACAAAGTCCATTGTAATATGTTCCCATTTTCATTCTGGGATCTCTAGCGGTTGTAGCAACCCACTCGGTCTCTGATGTTCTACTTTTACTTTCTGACAGGTTAGACACTTGGCAACACACTCTGTAACATCTCATTTCAGATTAGGCCACCAAAATGTTGTCGAAGATCTTGGTACATCTTGGTACTACCTGGGTGAATCGAATATCGTGAGCTATGAGCCTCACTCAAAATGTCTTTCTTAATCTCTGGTACTGGCGGTACCCAAATTCTACTTTTAAATCTCAGTATTCCTTCCTTGTCCATCTTAAATCTCGGTTCAGTTCCTTCAGATATCTTCCTTATTACCTTTAGGCATTCATCATTCTGAAGTTGAGCCTCCTTAACTTTATCTAGTAGGGTTGTACCAGATTGCATCTGAAATAGTTCCTCATCTATTTCCATATGATAATTCACTTCTAACTCCAACTTCTCAATTGCTGAAATCAATTCCTTTCTACTTAAGGCATCGGCAACCATGTTTGCCTTACCCGGATTGTATAAAATCTCACAATCGTAGTCCTTAATTAATTCCTACCACCTTCTTTGGTGCATATTTAATTCTTTCTGTGTAAAAATATATTTCAGACTCTTGTGGTCTGTATATATTTCACACTTCTCCCCATAGAGATAGTGCCTCCAGATTTTCAACACAAAAACCTCTGCAGCTAACTCCAAGTCGTGGGTCGGATATCCCTTCATGTAATCCTTCAATTGTCGTGACGCATACGCAATGACTCTGCCGTTTTGCATAAGCACACAACCAAGTCCTTTATGCGACGCATCACTATAAACAACAAATTTTCATGTATCGTCCGGAAGAGACAACACAGGTGCTGAACTCAACCTCTTCTTCAATTCTTGGAAGCTTTCCTCACACTTCTCCGTCCAAATAAATTTCACCGCTTTTCGAGTCAAATTAGTTAACGGAGTTGCGATCTTGGAAAAGTCTTGAATGAATCTTCTGTAATATCATGCCAATCCAAGAAAACTTTGTACTTTCGACGGCGTCCTCGACTGATCCCAATTAATTACTGCTTCAAATTTGGATGGATCTACTGAAATTCCGTCTTTATCGATCACATGCCCAAGAAATTGTACCCGCTCGATCCAGAATTCGCATTTCGAAAACTTGGCATACAACTTCACCCTTCTCAACAATTCCAACGTTAATCTCAAATGTTCTTCATGTTCTTCCTTGGTTTTCGAATATACCAAAATATCATCTATAAATACCACTACGAACTTGTCCAAAAACGGCTTGAACACACCATTCATTAGTCCCATAAATGTTGCAGGAGCATTCGTTAGACCAAATGACATTACTAAAAATTCATACTGACCATATCGTGTTCTGAACGTTGTCTTCGGTACATCCTCTGGTCTCTCCTTTAGTTGATGATAACCACTCCTCAAATCTATCTTGGAAAAATATTTCGCTCCCTTCAATTGATCAAACAGATCATCGATCCTCGGTAATGGATATCTATTCTTAATCGTGACCTTATTCAGTTCTCGGTAATCAATGTAGAGCTGCATCGATCCGTCCTTCTTTTTCACAAACAACACCGACGCTCCCCACGACGATACGCTTGGGTTGAATGTACTTCTTATCCAGTAATTCTTGTAGTTGTACCATTAATTCTTTCATCTCAACTGGTGCCATTCGATATGGTGCCTTTGATATTGGACCCATTCCCAGAGCCAAATCGATCACAAATTTGACCTCTCTATTTGGCGGAAGTCCTGGCAAATCGTCTGGAAATACGTCGGTGAAGTCCCTTACTACAGGTTTCTCGTCTACTTTCGGATTTTCTTTACGACTGTCGACTATGTAAGCTAAATATCCTACACAGCCCTGTCTTAATAACTTTCTGGCCTGCATCATCGTCAGATAACTCGCTTGTCTAGGCGACTTGCTACCATAAAACACAACCTTTGACGAAGTCATAAGGTTAATACACTTCTTTTGGCAATCAATTACAGCCCCGTAATTGAATAACCAGTCCATTCCCAAGATAACATAAAATTGTCCAAGTCGAATAGGGATAAGATCTACGTTCATTACATTACCCTTAATATCCACTCTACAGTTCTTATGCCCGTACTTAACAGGGTTATTATTCTCTCTATTCGTGATTTCTATGTTCATGGGGTGTTCCAACTCATCCTTAGGTAATTCTAAATTCTTAGCAAAATCACCGGATATAAATGAACAAGTAGCACCCGAATCAAATAATACATAAGTATTAACTATATTGATCGGAATGATACCTGACACCACATCACGAGACTGAACTGCATCCTGCACTGTCATATTGATAGTCCTGGTGGTCGGTCGATTGGTTGCGGTTGGTCCTATGATGGTCAGAGTACTTCCACCGCTATTTCCCCAGTTTCCTCCTGATCTTGCCCCTCCAGATCCCTTTTTAGGATAGTCTCTTGCCAAATGATCCTTTGAACCCCAAGTGACGCAGGCACCCTTCTTTGGGTTAGGACAGTTAGGTGCTATGTGGCCTTCCTAACCACAATTGTAGCACACACGTTTACCCTTCATACACACTCCCAAATGAGCTTTCCCGCAGGTCGGGCACACTTCGATCCTTTTCTTCTGGCCTCCTTGTTGGTTCCCGGTTGATGTGTTGTCAGACCACCTTCTCTTCTTATTATTATTACCTCCTCCCGTATTTCTTTCACTAGCCTTGTTATTTCTTTCACTTTCATTCTTTTTCCTCTTCTGATCCTGATTGTATTTGGTTACTACATCGCTTCCACCTTCAGCGAGTATGGCTTTCTCTAGTACCCTAGCGAATATCTTCAACTAAAACATCGATACCTTACTATACAACCAAGGCTTCAGTCCTTATTCGAACCTTCTTGCTTTTCTCTCGTCCGTGTGCACTTGATATGTGGCGAACCTCGCCAACTCGTTGAATCTAGCCGCATAATATGGTACGGACATATTCCCCTGCTTCAACTCCAGAAACCGAACCTCCAATTGGTTCTGCGAGTTGGTCAGGAAATACATCTCGAAAAACATCTCCTTGAACCTCTCCCAGGTAATCATACCTTCTCCTCCACGGACCTTGTTTTCTTGCCACCAATAACTAGCTTCAGATTTCAGAACATTGTAAAAGCGGTCTTCTGGTCCTCTCTAACTCTTGCGACCTCAAAAACCTTCTCCATCTCCATAACCCAAGTTTGAGCTTCAATCGGGTTCATGGAGCCTTTAAACTTTGGCGGTCCCACCGCCTTGAAATCTTTGAATGATGTATTCGGTGGAGCTTGAGGTTGATTATTCATTGCTCCAACTAGTAAGTTCAGTAATTATTGGACGGGATTAGCATTGGCGTTATTGTTGTTATTCGTTGACTCTTCCTGAGCTGGTTGACGGTTTTGTCTTCTTCTTGGCGGCATATTTCTGTTAAAATATATGCTTATTAGATCTTTATTAAATTCTCTAAATAGTTAAGGCTTAACTCAATAATTTAACATAATCACTTAGCACACTTTCTTAAACAAATTGATATATTAATTTAATCAAAAGTTTTAACATCAAATGACAGCATCACTGCTATTTACATCAACTATCCCGAGATTGGAATCTATAGGATTTAAAACATCAAAATATTCCTTCGTTCATAAACACATCGGAATTTACATCTAAATACTAGATAAGTTTTTCACATAATTAAACAAATCCTATCATTGCCTGTTAAGGCACCAAATAGCCTTGCTACGTTCCTCTTCCATGATGCGAGACATCGTCCTACGATCTAGCATGTACGATGGTAGTCCTTCAAACTGGATTGGGTACATCAAAACTCGATCCTGGGCCTCATCCATTGCATTATTAAGTGTAGAGTACGTCTCCCCAAGCTTAGCTATCTTTGCACAAAAACCTCTTCTGCAAGATCAGCACGACGTGATTCTCTTACCCAGCCCTCCTCTGCTATGATCAGCCTTTCTGAGCTTTCCTTCAATTCCGTCTTCAACTTCTCTATCTCTTCAGACTTTTCCTTAATTTTACCCTTCTCGTGGACCAAATCCCATTCCACGTTTCCCACACGTGTGTGAAGAGTCACAATCTCCCTCTCCTTCTGCTCGATGGTAATCTGTTGAATAATCGTCCGCTCAGTCAAATCCCGAACAGTGTCACTTAACTCTACGTTACGGTCATATAGCTCATCGTACATCTCGGCATCGATGGAGTTCGGTGGAAACTCCTCTTCTTCCTCAGGATCCTCCTCTGGATCAGTCTCAGGCTCATGCTCCTGACCAATAATAGTGATCAATGGAGATGGCTCCCTCTATACTAACTGATCCCTGACGACATGAATGTCTCGGGGCTCCTCCTCTATAGGTACTCAGGGTTCCTCCACCCCAGCTCGACTAGCTCCTCTAACATCCGACATCTTGACAACACATTTCAAGTTTTAGTTACTAAGTCGTACTAGTCAGCACATAATTTAGCATATAAGCACATAAAATCTTTTATTATCTTCAATGAATTAAGAAATTCATTTCTTAGAACTCGATAAGAGTTTTCCATCACTATGTTCTTCCTATAAGGCTATTACCTAAGGTTGTTTCCCTACCTAAGGTTCATAACCTACAGCTTTGATACCAACCTGTGACACCCCCAAATCTAGTACTTAAATTTCCACATAACTTGGTGTTCACTATACAAATATCATATATCTATCTACCCATAATAATTGAAAACATTAGTAGATAGAAGTTAATCCTCTCCTTAAGGAGTTACATCATCTGAATTAAATACATCAATCCCAGGTCATACTAACCTTAAATCTTAACTGCGAAAACATAAACAATTTATAGTCTTACACAACATCAACATAAGTCTTAGCGCATAAATTCAACATCACATAAAACAACAAGTCTTCATTTACATCACTTGTTTTTCTTCCCCTTGCCCTTGCTAGCAGAAGGCTCGTCGGATCTTTCGTTCTTAACTACAATGTTATTATTACGCAAGAGTGAGCACAATTTGCCCACAAGTATAATAATGAAATAACAATATAATAACATGCGAGTGAATCAAAGACTTCTGAAATAAAACTCAACTTTTGAATCAAGAATGAATAACAATAATCAAAAGAATTCTGAGGTTCGTAAGACCTTGAACTATGTCATAGCTATCAAGGGTTATACTTGAAACCTAACAGTTATAAGACTATGGACTCTTTTTCTCGTACTTAGGGGGATCAGCCCTTAGTACCATACTATGCACAATATCTTAACGCTAACGCATAAGTAATCCCTATACAGGGTTGTTCATCTCAATTTGATATTAGAGTCCGCACCAAAGGAAGTTTGGTTTGGATAAATCAATAAGGTTCTGAAATTTAGAATGTTCATCAATTATGGACTAGTCGAATCAATAAGGGTTCGCTAGTCTAACAAGGTTCAACAATAAATAATATTTAAATTGAATAACAATCTCAAGAGGTATACAATAGAACAAGTATTGTATAACAGAATCATACTTTGAAAAGATAAATAAACTTTAATATAACAAACTAAACTAGATTTATAAACTTGAATAATGATAACAAGTAGGGTTAGGAAACTTGCCTCGCGCGTAGATTACATTTTAATTATACACGTTCTTCGATATAATCCTACATATCATTTCCATTCACAACTCTAGTTAATTATAATGTAACTAGTCATCATAAGTTCATTCTTTTTGTCTAACTCGGATTAGGACTATACTTAGTCAATTTATCATATTTATTGTCACACAATTTACACTTCACGAATAATAAGTTAATTATGCATTCAATCATTCAATTCACACATAAATGTTTTATTGACATGTTAAGAATTTATTCTAACACCTCATTATATGTCTAACATGTTTTTATGTTCATTAGCTTAAGTTACTAACACATTGCTAAACTTGAGCATTTAAAAAAAATCATTTCTGGACCATTCTGCTAAGTGGCGCTGCGGCCCCACTGTTATACTGGTTCTTGGCGCTGCGGCGCCGTGGCGCTGCAGCTTGAGACATGGCGCTGCGGCGCGAGAAATAGGCATGGAGTTGGCGCCGCGGCGCGAAACTCCAGTTTCTAAATTTTCAGTTCGCGAAGAACACATAATCAGGCAAAATTATCATTATATGATCATTAAATTCATCAAATTAAACATACCCACAAACTAGAATTAGTACATAACAATTACCCAACCTTTATAGAGTGGTTTTAACCAATTAAAACACATAATTACATAATTAAAACATGCAATTTCACTGTTCTTGATGTTCTTGAAGGTTTTGAACTCAAAACATAAAAATCAACACTATGGATTCGTTATAATACTAAATCCATCCATTTAAAGTTTGGTCTCTTCGTATCAACATGCATAATAACATACAAGTGTAAATTTATGATATAACCCATGATAGACGTATCAAATTTGGTACGTAAGGCCATATGGCCATATTTTGTACTCTGTAATTTTATAGCAACAATATACGACGTATTTTATGAAATTGATGTTATGGTTAACATACAATATATAGCAAAATATGATATGAAAACATCTTCACACATACACAAACCCATAATCATACCCCTTTTCCCATTTAAGAGTTTTTAACAAAACGTGAAGCCATTTTCTAAAAAAAAACTTAAACGACGTAATAAAAATTGGGTTGAGGAATTTACCCCAAAGCGAAGAGTGTATATTAGTAGGCTCAGATGCTTTTCAATCCCTCACTCTCAATCTCCTTCACAATCTCTCAAATTTTCTCTGACAATTTCTCAAACTCTCTCTGTCTATTTTTCCAAACTTAGATATTAAAAGAAGAAGAGTACGTATATAATAAAGAAACAGACGTAGTTGTTGTTAGTTAATCCGATCATGGGTTAACTGCCCTCAACCTCCCTTAAAGCTTTGTTTGGCAAGCCTAAAATGGCTCAAAATCATTTAATTTAATAAATCATTTTATCCTATAGTTTATTTCATGTCACATCCGATTACAAAATAATCAAATATCATATTTACTTTAATTTAAATAAAATATGATAATTTCTCATTAATTCACATAGTCACATAATTAATTTCTTATTTAATAATTATGTCAAATTATTAAATTTCTAATTAATTATTACATTAATTAACATAACATTATGCTTATTAAATATTTCATTTAATTCAATAAGCTCACATTAATTTATACTTTAAATAATAAAATTCTCTACATTAATTTAATAAATATAACACATATAATTAAATTAATCTACCATAATTACATCAATTAATTATTTAATCTAATAATTAAATCATCGAAAAATATTTATTTAATTCAATAAATATTAAAAATTAAATTATAAAATCTCGTTCGTCACATCCTCAGACGGACGAACAATCGAAGAGGACTATTCAAACTCTTGAAGATCTATTTAGACTTTGTGTTCTAGACTTCAAAGGAAGTTGGGACAAGTACTTGCTATTGGTGGAATTCTCCTACAACAATAGTTATCAAGCAAGTATATGCATGGCTCTATTTGAGGCGTTGTATGGATAAAAGTGTCGTTCTCCAGTATGCTGAGACGAGATGGATGAAGCAACGTTGTTGGGACCAGAAATGGTACACATAACTACGGAAAAGATTCAAATGATCCGACAATGTATACGAACCTCGCAAGATCGACAAAAGAGTTATGCGGATCTTCATCGAAAGGACGTGGAATTTAATGTTAGGGATCATGTATTGTTACGTGTTGCTCCATGGAATGGAGTTACAAGATTCGGAAAGAGAGGAAAGCTCAATCCACGATTTGTTGGTCCATTTGAGATTCTTGACTGAGTAGGCAATGTGGCCTATAGACTTGCATTACCTCTAAGTATGTCTCGTGTTCATAATATTTTTCACATATTTGTACTTCGTAAATATGTGAAAGACCCAAATCACATTATTGAGTTAGAACAAGACGAGATGGCCAAGGGTTTAACGTACGAGGAGGTACCTATTAAGATATTAGATATGAAGGAGCATGTCCTACGCACAAAGGTTACGAAATTTCATATGGAGGGGAGGTTGTAAGACCCCAGCTTTTTATCGATAAAATAGAATTTCCTCTATTTATTATTTTGAAATAGTAAGAGGTTGATTTGATTAATGTGGTTAGTTATGGGTAAAATACGCAAATATTTTAAATAAGCAAGTAGTTATAAAATGTTTATTGTTGTCGAGGAATATTTGTTTGGTCGTGGAATATTCTTGTTGTCGGAGAATATTCGTACGACGGCGCAGTCATTTGTGGGCCCCATAACGAAAAATTATCGGATGAAGAAAACTACACGAATGAGTTTTTTATATAATAACGGCGTAACGGTTACCTTTAAAACTATTGAAATACCTGGTGGGTAAACTAAAGTAATACGCGCTGTTGCACAGTAACACACGGTATTGCACAATAATTCTAATTATTGATTCTTACGTAAGAAGTCACTACTCAATAATTGTTACAGTAATTACTGTTCAATATTTTATTTTATTGATTTAATAATTGCTACGTTGATATTTTATATTATTGATTCAATAATTGTCATTGCACAATATTTTAAATTATCAGATCAATAATTCATGTTATTTGAATAATATTATTAGATATCATTATTGGCAATGTCTAAGGAAGTTCTGTCTATGAAAGGGGTTTGGTCACCTAATTGCGCGCCAGTAAGGAGAAATCCTTATTGGAAAGCCCTCACTTTCCTTGGAACGACCTGGTTGTCAATATTGTGGTTCTGTAATATTATTTATGAATAATTAATTATTAATGAAAATGATAAGGAAATATTTATTCAATTGGGATATAAATAGAGGAATTTTTAGAAAAGTGACAATTATTAAAACTTGATATTTATCTTTTCTGATAAAATAATTCATTCAAATATATTATTATATTACATTATAAATGTATAATGTGATAATATAATAATGGTGATATTTTTATACTAAATTCACGGTATATAACTAAAATGAGAAGAAATAGAGCAAATTGGGTCCGAATTGATTTTGTTACAATAAATGCTAAAAACATATTTTGTGAGTTGGTGGGCCCCACTTGTTGTTGTAAAATGTTGATTGTTGATTTTTCAAAGTTGGTATATGGAGGTCTTTATCAGTATATTTTTTTGTCAGAGTGGGGGTTTGGAAAAATCATCTGTATGTAAACTTGGGTCATTTTTGGTTCGGAATTTGAAAAAACTTTTTCTACAAAGTTGTGGAGAATTAAATTTTATATGGAATGGACATAAGGTTCATATTTTTCTGATAAAAGGGCTATTTATTGTGAATTATTAAATTTTTGGAAATAAATGTTTTTATTAAAAATATGGGTGGGCCCCACTTTTGTTTTCTGTGGAAAAATGCTAAAATTTCAAAGTGTGGTGTGCGTGAATGGCAAAGGGTGGAAGCCACCGGTAGCAGGTTAGTTAATATTGGTGTTCTAGAATTTTTCTATAAATAGGGTGCTTAGGTTAGAATTGAAAATCACACCAGAATCAGAAGTTTTCTCTCTATAATATCGAGCGTATTTTTGTGAGTATTTAGATACTTTGAGAGTTGATAAGCAGTGCAAGTTTTCTTCAGTATTATATCCGATATTCCAATAAGAAGTGATATTCTTTTGAGGTAAGGGATGTTATTTTTTTTCATAAATGATGTTATTTCTTTTAATATCATTATACTGAAATATTGATATGAATTTTATTGCAAAATTTTTATCTTTTCATAAATTTTTATCATTATACCCCCTTTTCATAAATTTTTTACCTTTTTGTGTCGGGATTACTATTCACGTATGCGACACTATTCACGTATACAACACTATTCACGAATACGACACTATTCACAGAAAAATTAAATTTTGTTGTCTTTGTCCAAGTTGTCTATTATGGTTATTATCTTTGATTGTATCCATGTTTTGATCTTCATTCTTAAATTTTTCTCCACAATTGATTATTATGGAGTATTTTTGAACTTGGATAAACTTAAGTACGAATCCCTAATCTTTGTCCTTTTATCTCACTGGGTTTATTTTCTTTAAAATATTTTTTTATCATCTTCAGTCCTAAATGGTGATATAACTGAATATCTTGGGCCTGTAGTGCAAAGATGAATGATTATCTGATGAATATCTTTGGCCCGTAGTGCAAAGATGGACAGGTGTTAAGATGAACAGGACCAACTGGTGATACAAATGAATATCTTTGGCCCGTAGTGCAAAGATGAATATTTGATTCAAGATGTATATTGATTGATGTCACAGGGATAAAATATTGATGATGGACTTTTAAATCATAGAAGATAGTAGACTTCATTCTCTACTTAACTCTTCTAATGAATTGTTGTTTCCGCTGCGAATATTGATCTAAAACTTGTTGTCCATTATATTTTATCTGATTTATTGAAAGCTAACAATAATTTGTTTTTCATTATCTTAATCATAATATTATTTACTGGGCTAGTTGTTGACGTCGGGATTTTAATTGTCCCTTGTCTATTCTTATTCTTTGGTGTTCTCATGTTAGATGAGATTTGTTTGAAAAAACAAGTTGAAAAAAAGGTCCGACATTTATATGTCAACGATTTGACTGTAAGAGTTGTCAGTTAGTTTTTTAAGTGGTTGTACCAACACAACCGAGAAAATGTTTGCACATTGACCCAGTGATGTGGCACTGCTTAACGGGTCTGTGAAACCGAGATTCATTAGGGTCCAGGGAATTGGTTATGGGGAGGGAAGGTGTTAGGCACCCCCCGACATCCGTGTTGCCACGGTTACCACCACTTTTCAATTAAACTCTTATATGAATGTGTGTGTGTGTGTGTGTGAGTCAATGTGCAATTATTTGGAAGTAGTGTTATGCCTCGTTTGCACCTATATACAAATGGTTTGAATTTATATAAAAAATCAGTTTTAACAATATATAGCAGTGATGTTTTGTAAAAAGAGGTTTTTCAAACCCTTATGCTCAATAGTAATTGAGGTCTTTGATACTTCCATTTTATTATGTGTTCGGCTTGATTGCTTTTATTTTCGAGATGCGAAGCATCTTCGAGAAAATAATATACAAAGCATTGCCAAACTCGTTGTGGGCATGAGAGCCATCTAAGGAAATTCAAACACTTTGAATAATTTACAGGCTGCTTACAGTTGAAAATGTCCATTACGGGAACCGAATCTAGATTCAGTAGACTGAATCGGTGATCACATGATTCCTAGGGTCACATGATGTAGTAATTTATATAAAAGTAGTAAGCAGTTATATATATAAAAGCTGTAAATATATATATACAGACTTGATCAACCACCACGAAGCACCTCTATGGGGAATCGAAAATGTAAATATATAAAAGCGATAAATATATATATAGAGACATGATCAACCATCACAAAGCACCTCCATGGGGAATCAGAAATATAAATAAAGCAATAAATACGATCAACCGCCATGAAGTAAAGTCCAAGCGGGACGAAATGTAAATAAAGCAGTAAAAATGATCAACCGCCACGAAGTAAAGTCCAAGCAGGACGAAATGTAAATAAAGCAGTAAAATGCCACGAAGTAAACTCCAGGCCTGACAGAAATATAAATATATATATATATATATATATATATATATATATATATATATATATATATATATATATATATAGCGGTAAACGTACAGGATATATATCGATCCCAGCTCGGTTTATCTTTTCATCGATTTGTCGCTATATATATATATATATATATATATATATATATATATATATATATATATATATATATATATATATAAGCAGTAAACGCTCAGGATGTAAAATCCAGGCTCATCGAACAAAGTTTGACAACAGTTGATATATATATATATATATATATATATATATATATATATATATATATATACAAAGGAAAATAAAAGCCACAGACCGAAGTCTGGGCATACACACGCAACATGACTCTCAACGTGAAGAACGGTGTGTGCAAAGATGAAAAGAAAGGCTTTAAAGTGTGTAAGAAGGCTTACAGTGGACTGCCAAAGAAGACTTCAATAACTTTAAATGGATGAGCACTCGGCTCCCGCCGGTAAAAATATAACAATATAGAAGCTCACAAGTGTTTAAAATGAGAAAGCACTCAGAGCAAATAGAAGCTCAGTTTAGGTTGTGTACAGAGCAAATTGGACAGGGCTTCCTTGCCTTTTCTCTTTTGAAAATGGCTACACCAAGCCCTCTATTTATAGAGGGCGGAGCCGCAGGTGTACCTGCCATAGCCGGAAATGTACCTGCGACTGCTCAGGGTGCCCCAAGTTTTGTGGATCCCGCCGTCTCGAAGTACGTGCACGCGTGCAACGTGATGTCTGCTCGAACTTTTAGAACTTTAATTTGGGCATCCGATCGGGGTGTATAAGACCTTTTTCGGCATACTTTTGTCGAGAGCTACACAATGACATGGGATTAGAGGTTGTACGAAGTCAGGAAGATGGAACCATGCCCTTGGTCTTCAAGCTTCAAATTCTATCCGGTGTGTTGTCTTGTGCAGTAGTCACTCGAGATTGGCGCTCTTTGGTTCTTATAGGACATTGATGTGTATGTATGTATGAATGTTGAGATGGCACAAAGTGGGATTGGGATGGTAAAATAACGATTCTACCCTTCACTGGGGTTATTTCCGGTTTGAGCTGTTTTAGCGGTTGTTGCTCAGGGTTATCTCTAAGATTGGACTGCTGCAGGTGTTGACCGTCCTCAGTGTTATTTTTAAAATGTACCTTACTTCTCGAGGTTATCTCCGGACTTGGGAAATGAGTGCTTCAGGGCCATTGCCGAGTGTTTGAAGCTGATTGCATGGGTTTGAAACAAGTATTTCTGGAGTTATCTCTAGAACTGCAACTGCATTTCTCGGGGTTATCTCTGACTTTGACGCTATCTTTCCCGGTGTTGTTTTCGGGACTGAGACTGAGTATCTCAGGGTTATCTCCGAGATGACACTGTCTTCTCTGGTGTGATTTCTGGTATTTGAACTACATTCCTAGGGGTTATCTCCGAGGTTGACGCTGAAACTCCCGGTGTTGTTTCTGGGGTTGAGTTTGAAACTTTCGATCGTATTTTTAGGTCCGAGCTGGATGTCTCGGGGTTATCTTCGAGATGGTAATAACTGAATATCCCAGGGTTGTCTCCGGGATTGAACTGAGCTGTCTTCCAAAGTTATCTCTGAAAGACGATTCTGCCCTCCTGTAATGTCAGTAACAGGTATACAGAAAATTTTGAGTGTCTACAGATGCCCCTCTTTATCATATTCATGCAATGCAATGGTGTGGATAGGATAAAGATTACTAGACACTTGAAATGCAGCAAGATAATCATGATGCAATGTACAGTAGCATGATGCAAATGTATATGGTTTGCTGGATTGTTCTCCAACATGGTGGGATGATTGCCGGCTCCCCTTGACTTCTACCGGAATCAGGGTTATTCATGACCACCCTGATAAACTATTTGGACGTATGATCCAAAGTTACCACTAACTTCTAGGATGTTGACGTTGGGATTGTCACCAAAGCCCTTAATCCTTGGTACATATCTACACTAAAGATGTATCTCTCACGTATAAGAGACTCTTTGAGGATGTGTTCTGTCTGTTGAGGATATGTATAACATATTCCATCATCGGTCCTCCCCGATGAGGATGCTTTGTTAGAGTTACTGCCAACAGTCTGTGCTGTCAGGATTGCCTGACCCTAGCTGAAATGTATATCAACGGATGAAATCCTTGTTGGGAAAATGTCAAGGCTGCTTGACCTTTGTTGACGTGTTCATTAACGAATGAAATCATCGGATGGCTTCCAATGCTTCGATGGGTTTACTTGCCATCGGCTGAAGTGATGTCAAGGTTGCTTGACCTTCGTTGACATGTGCATCAACGGTTGGCAATGCGTGATACCCCCGCCGGGGAATGGTACTTTGGTAGATGAAGATGCGTGATACCCCCGCTGGGGATATGTACTTCGACATATGAAAATGCGTGACACCCCCGCCTGGGAATCTTCTTGATCTTCGCTGATGTGTGCATCAACGACTGAAATCATTGGATGGCTTCTGATGCTTCGTTGGATTTACTTGCCAACGGCTGAAGTGATGTCAAGGTTGCTTGACCTCCGTTGACATGTGCATCAACGGATGCAAATGCGTGATACCCCCGCTGGGGAAGGTAAACATCAACAGATGACAATGCATGATACCCCCACCGGGGAATGTATACTTGAGAATGTGTGATGCCCCCACCGGGGAATGTGCATCAACGGATGAAAATGCGTGATACCCCCACCAGGGAATGTGTACCTAACAATGACGAGCCCAAACTGACGGCATTGGACCTTTGTGCGGTATTGCCGAATGCGTTTGAGCGAATACTAATGAATGATATGAAAGCCACAATCTGGCCCTGGAAAACCAGGATTTCAGGCTATTCTGCTCAATCGCGTAGCGTTTTTATCCTTGACTTGGCCTTTTCAGCTTATGAGAACTCCTTTGCAACTCAAACTGGACCGAGCTGGAGGGGTGGGCCCCACCCAAGGGAGCCACAGGTACACCTGCTATAGTCGTAGGTGGACCTGCGACTATCCGTGGATGTCCTTAAATGGGCTAGTTGCTTTCACAAGTCATTTTTAAGTTGCACCGCAAAGGAAATCTAAGAGCTCTTCTTCAGATCTGCTGAGTTCGGGTGTCTTTCTGCAAATTCTGTCATCGTACAAGTGTTCTACACTGTCCTGGTAACGTATGCATGCCTTTTTTTCCAGTTTTTATCCGTTGGAAAATGACTTTTTATATGAAATGCGTTTAAACACATAGTAGTGAATATGTATGCTCATATGCCTTGATAAAATATATTCAATATAGTAAATGTTAGTATTAAACTATGCTGAACATAATGATGTAAAAAAATTGACTTTTGAAACAGTCAAATTGGCACCTTTTTCTGCTATTTCTTATCCTATTTGAGGACAAATGAGCCAAGGTGGTAGTGCAAAGTAATCCTGGTATTTAGGCTACCCTTATGGATTGATGACTTTGACATTTAAATATATATAATATGTATATGACTGTGGGCAGGTGTGATACTGAATGGCCACCTAGTCATGCCTATGTACATATGGATAGTTCTATTTATAGAGGAAACTATGGCAAAAAAATTTAAAATGTAGGCATTAGGAAGTCATGTATTTTAACTCTTCTGTAGGCGTATGTTAAAATAATGCATGCATGCATATAGTCATTAAATGCATTTTGAAAAGCTCCAGGTTTAGAAAATACCACACCCTTTCTGAGGTGATTTGGAGACTTGTGTCCAGATATTATTGATCCAGATCAGCAGAGCAGTTCCCACAGGACCACTTCAGGTGTGCAGAGGAGGGCTTCTAAAGTGCCTCGACCCCGTTCAGTTAGACAGCCTCGTCGTCTGGTGGAGGCGGTAATTCGTCTTATCCAGGTTGATGTACCGGATGTCGTGAATGAGGAGGAAAAGGATGTACCGGTAGCAGCTCCAGCTCCTGCTGCTCATATTCCCCGTAGGGATTTCCCAGGTATCTAGGTGGCTATCCCAGATCTTCTAGGTGATTTGAGTCGTCACCCCTCAGTTTACTTGCATGCAAATGAGGTAAAAGCTGGATTTGATCTTCCTTTTTCCTATTGAGGAGGATTAAGGATTTTGATATTGATTTGCATGCGATATAGGTCCCCGACTTTACACAGTCTTAAGGGAACTGGTTCAGTATACACTCCCTGTATCAGGCTCTGCATCTAGATTATCGAGGTATAGTGCATGATTGGGGCTTTGGGGCGTTCTTTTCCATTCTTCCCCGTCGTTGTCCCTGGAGTTATCTCAGGGCATTGTCTGAGCACTGGTTTTATCAGACTAAGTCTCTCCATTTGTTGGATTGTGAGGTGATGATGACGCTGATGAATTGGCGATTTATCACCGGTATGGAGTTTGAAGGGGTGCCAGTGCCATGTACGGCGGATATTACCCCGACTGCCGTCAGATCCTTGTTGGGAGTTCCGGCTGAGGCGATCAAGGGTAGGATCGTCCGTACGGGTCCTTTGACCGTTGATGCTATGAGTGGGCTATTGAGTGAACCCATGCCCGTTGATGTGAGAGTCAGAGATCGCATTCTTCGGAGATTGTTCCTGGTTATCATCAGGGGTTATTTCATAGCAGATAATTCTTCATCAGTGTTATTCACTTTGATCAGGGCCACGTGGGAGGTGGACCGTATTGGAGAGTATGATTGGGGTTTCTACACCTTCGCCTACTTCCTTAGGGGAATGCGCATGCGTTCGCAGGGCTTGACCGAGGCTTGGCTAGAATTTTACCCATTTCTGTTGGTGAGTATTTCTCTTTTGATTTCCCATGTATAGGTTAAGAGTATTCACTGACAGCAGATGTTTTGCCTTTATGTTGGCAGTTTTGGGCCTATGAGAGGCTTTCATGTTTGCGTCCTGTGAGTGTGTTAGCTTTAGATACCTATCCACGAGGACAGTGATGTCATCACTCCATTTTGGCGAAGGTTCCTGTAGTGGAGGGTTTCACCCATTGTCGCTTACAGTTGGAGCTGTTGACAGCCGATATCATCACTTGGGTTCCCTACTCTAGGGAACATTTGACCATTGGGTTTGAGGATGGATTCCCGATTGGTGTCGAGCACGTGATATCCACTCGTAGGATTCTTCTCTTCACGAATGGAGGATGAGAACTCTATTTAGGAGAGCGTGCTATTAGGAGCACCATATAAGAGATTCGTGTACCGATCTTGCTTCTTGCCAGGCGTTATTGGTATGTGTTGCAGTCACCCACCGATGACATCCCATTGATGAGTATGGACGAATATGCTTTATCAGAGGGTTCACATACTCAGGATTCATTCCATCACTGGTGGTCCCCTCGTACCATTGGATCCTAGACCCGCGCCACTCAGTTTATGGGGGATATGGTTCCTGGATCCGTGATGATGGCAAATTGGCTGACCTGTGTTTGAGATCCGACTCATGTGACACAAATTGATCGTTTGACCCGGCAGTTGGACCGTGCACATTTTTTCATCCGGCACTTGGGTAGAGATCCTTCAGAGGTAGATACTTTTGATCCTTCTAGCTCAGGCACTGGCCCCTCAGGTGACCCGTAGGGCTTTACTGGTGCAGATCCTCCCTTATATAGGCTTGACATCCTTGTTGATAGAGATCCAATGACTCAGAAGGAGTTACATCAGGTGGACAGGATTGACGATGTAGATATTAATACCATTGTCTTCTTCGGATGTATAGTCTCGTTATCTCTTTTGATAGGCCTCTATTAGATATTGGGTGGTTGTGCCTCATTCTCGCTATATCTTTTGATAGGCCTCTGTTAGTAGTAGGGCATCTGTGCCCCATTTTCCTATATTTTTAGCTATACAGAGATGATGTATATGGATGATGATGTACTTAGGAATGTATGTATTATTTTCTATTCCCTACATCATATTGCCATCTATTATCTGTCATGCATTTATCATGTTATGCATATATATGTATGTCCAGAAATATTTAGCATTGACCCCTGGATGGTTTTATGATACGACATACACAGATGTCTTCTTCGACAGTCAGCCGCATAGATCATACCCTACCAGTATTGGTGGCATCCCGTCTGAGGTCGTGGTATGATAGTATGTCACCTACAGATAGGGTGACTGTAGATCAGCTATTACAGCATTCTATGATCCTCTTGATGTTTCAGGTTCCCGCAGGCATTGTGGAGGGTATGCTGGAGCATTGGATACCGGAGAGACAGGTTTTCTATTTTGGTACCCAGGAGTTGGCTCCTACATTGAAGGAGTGCGAGCGGTTGACAGCTTTTCCCTTAGACAGACCTTGCGCTCATATGGTTGTCAGAGATATGCGTCGACAGTTTATGACCCTCACCGGGTTACGGTGTAGAGTAGTAGAGGTTAAGATTACATCCAGCCATGTATTGCCCCAGCGCTTCCTGATAGATAGATTTGGCTCGGTGGACAACGCACAAATTTTGGGATTTCACCTCACCAAAGGATCAGTGGCATTTAGCCAGAGTGGATGTACTCGTGATGTGCGTGGTGGCGTATGTGTACATGCCACGGTATATGGACGAGATGGACATAGGTGTCATCATGGCAGTGAGAGCTCTCTGGGAGGGTCATACCATCATCCCGATGATCTTGATGGAGACGTTAAGGTCGGCCATGCTCTGCAGTACCTACCCTGTAGGGGTATTTACAGGCAGTGCGGTCATGCTATACGTGTTTTTTATGTCACACTTGAGACTGATTGGCACTTTTCGCCGACACGGTTACTGCTTTACCCATGATATAGCTATGTCTTACTCCTTTTAGACATCGGTGTGTACAGACGATATATCTTGGTTGGTATTCTTGGCAGGGATTAGAGATCCATTTGGCATCCTGTCGTGTTCAGGGCTCAGCTCACCCTATAGCCTCATTACTCACGCTCCTGGCATAGATTATCTCCCTCTGGCTGGTTTGAGGGGCATGACTACCTACCACCCACTGGCTGTGATGTCACAGTTTGTCCAGTTCCAGGACTTTCATCCTTTTGATGGGGCGTTAGGTCAGTGTTTAGCTTTTCACCACTTATCAGCAGAGGACCGATCCCGGGTGTATGCTTGTTAGGATCAACGTGAGATAGCTGCTTTTTCTGTTAGCCATCCAGGCTATTCGCCAGAGTATTCTGCGTGGATGGAGGTAGACACTTCATCGACTGCAGAAGTATCCACAGTGTCGAGTATTGATTCAGATGGTGGAGAGCCCATGGAGGACATTGATTCCCACACCGAGGAGGAGCCATTCCCTAGGTTGCCAGCAGCTCTTTTAGATTCTCCAAGTACTAGCACTGTCGTGATCCAGCATTCAGCACAGTATTTTGAGCAGAGTCTTGATCTCATGACCTTCGAGAGGGATCAGGCTAGAGCCCTGATGTTGACAGCTCTTGATGGGAGAGATGTCGCTCTATTAGAGAGGGATGAGGCATTAGCACATAGAGATGACGCTATTGAGGAGCGGGATGAGGCCAAATCAGCCAGAGATGCAGTGATAGTTGAGCGAGATGTTGCTATATCTGCCCGGGATGTAGCCATTACAAATAGTACCACAATGAGGTCCCTTACTACTGGCATGATCGCAGAGATGAGCACGTATATTAATGAGCACCGCGTCACCATGCAGATGGTTGTAGATCTATTAGCTCGTGTGGATACCCTTGTGCAGGAGACCACAGCGTTACCTCCTTCTTCTGAGAGAGATGTCATGTTGGGCTTGATAGCTCGCATATACACTGATTTGTAGATGGGCTTGTATTTTCCTTCACAGACTAGCTTAGCCATTTTGTCACGTACAGTTCATATTGTATATATCAAACAACATTATATATAGCAGGGAAATATATTTTTTGATCACTTTCCTTTTAGTTATGCCTTGTTGCTTGCTTGATTTTTTCCTATTTCTTTAGGGCTTGTGATCTAGATGTATTCTGAATTCCTCCTTGGTGGATGGACATTGAGTTGTCTTAGGATATTTCATAATGGATCGTTGATCTATGTGTTTTTCCTACCATTTTTGGTGTCTTGGGACTAGTTTCTGTATGGAGATGTGGAGAGGAGTGTGACTTTCCTCTCCGAGATCGATCGCACCACAGATGGTCGCCAATACTCCTATATAAGAGGAGCCCAGTTAGTTCCATCTCTTATGGATTGGTGTTTCTCTTTGAGGAACAATCGCAGCTTAGATGGTCGCCGATCCTCCCATTTAGGGGGAGGTCAGGTAGTTCCATCCCTTTGGTCTGTAGCCGATGAAATTGCATGGATTGAAGGTTGATCCCAGTACCGCTGACAAGTGTTTGTGTTTCTGTAAGGGGTTAGACCAAACCATGATTGGCTGCCTACGTACTCCTGTTGAAGAGGAGATCAGGTCTGCATAGTTCGAACCTGGTGTAAGAGGTTCAACTCTGTATGTGGCAAAAAGGGTGTAAAAATATTTTTGTTGTTTTTGTTTTTGTAAGGAAAAAGGGTGTAGAAATGTTTTTGTTATTTTTGTTTTATTGCGACCGAACTATATAAAATATGGCTACCTATGTATTCCCATGTATCAAGGAGATCAGGTCAGCGTAGTTCGCCCCATGTTCAGGACGGTTTGCAGCCAATGAAAAGTTTGATCCCATGTTCAGGACAAACTGTGAGTGAGAAAGTTTAATCCCATGTACAGGACAAACTGCAGGTGTGAAAAGTTTTATCCATTGTAGGATAAAACTGCGGGTGTGAAAGGTTCAATCCCTGGTGGGATAACCAGAGTTGAGTAAGCGTTCAAAACCAAGTTAAAAGAAGGATCTGGCGATCCGAAACCAGGCTGCTGGTTAGAAAAGTGTTTTTGTCCCTAGTGGGGCAGATGAGTGTGAAGAGAAGTTGTATGTAGTGGAGGGTTAGAAAACCTGAAATAACTAGGGAGATCTGATGATCCAAAACCAGGATGTTTTCTTGATGGTAACCTCAGACATAGTACCGTTTCACGGTGTCTGCGTTGATAAGCTGTGGAAATTCATCGCCATCCATTTCCTGTAATCTGAGAGCACCTCCTGTCAATACCTCCTTGACAACAAACAGGCCTTACCAGTTCGAGGCGAATTTTCCCTTAGACTGATCTTAGTTATCAATGATCTTCTTCAAAACCAAGTCATGTTGTTTAAACTGCCTTAGTCAGACTTTTTTATTGTAGGACCTGGCGATCCTTTGTTGATATAACTGACCGTGGAAGATAGCAGTGGCACGCCTTTCGTCTATTAGAGACAATTGGTGATACCTATCTTGTACCCATTGGTCTTTATCCAGCTGAGCGTCTATCAACACTCTGAGGGATTCCATTTCCACTTTTATGGGGAGCACTGCTTCCATCCCATAGGTTAATGCATAGGGGGTTGCCCCAGTGGAAGTGCGCATTGACGTTCTGTAGGCTAACAAAGTCAGAGGTAATAAGTCATGCCATCCTTTGTGGTTGGAGGACATCTTCTGCATGATCTTCTTGATGTTTTTGTTAGCTACTTCAACAACACCATTCATCTTTGGACAGTAGATGACGGAGTTAAGATGTTTGATGTGGAATTTACTGCATAACTCCTCCATCATTTTGTTGTTGAGGTTCTTAGCATTGTCTGATACAATTACCTCTGGTTGTCCATATCGACAAATGACCTTATTTCTTATGAAAGCAATGATGACTTCTTTGGTAACCCTTGGGAAGGAGGCTGCTTCTACCCACTTGGTGAAGTAGTCAATCATGGTGAAGATAAACCGATGCCCATTATTGGCTTTGGGCTCGATGGGCCCAATCACGCCCATTCCCCACATTGAGAAGGGCTAAGGCAAACTCATATTGTGGAGCTCCCTCGGAGGGGCTTAGATAGCATTCCCATGTGTTAGTTCCTAGTAGGCACATAATAGATCTAGAAGGGAGGGTTGAATAGATCCTTTTAATTTTAAATAATTTTCTCATTTATTTTTTGATGCTAGTAAATTAGCATATGACAAATATAAGAATCTTTTCAAGCACAACGAAATAAGTAAAAGATTCCCTTCATTGATATATTCATAATCATACATACATTATTCTTAGAGTTAGTTCGGTGGTAAGCAGTTAATACATACATAGCAGTTATAGCAGTTAGGTGCATAATGTAAATGACATAAAGTAAAAGACACAAGGAATTTTAAGTGGTTCAGAGACTCAAGCTCCTAATCCACTCTTCTGCTTTCAACTAGCAAGAATTCCACTAAGGAAGGGAAGCACCCTGAATCACTAAGATTCCTTCAAGGCCAGTAGCCTTGGGACTTCAGTTCACTAAGAACTCTTCAAGGCCAGCAGCCTTGGAACTTCTCTAGTTCCCTAGGAACTCTTCAAGCCCAGCAGGCTTGGAACTTTATTTAGTCCCTCCGGACAAGTACCCCTCAGGCCCTGGCTTCTTGTTGATGTTGTTTGTTGTTGTTGTTGGTGCTGAGCTGCTAAGATGTCTTTAGGCTTGAACATCTTTTGTACTTAGCAGCTTGGTGTGGTCCTCTTTGCATTTTACTTTGAGTCTAGACCACCTCTTCTTTGGTGCAGCTGATCTTCATTCTGTTCGGCTCATCTTCATGTGATGTCAGCTGTGCACCATCACCATTTCTTGAACCAATCTTGATTTGATGGCAGACACAGTTCTGCACTTGCTCTAGTTCAGCTTTAGGTTCATGGTGATTCATAGAGTGGCTCTCAAAATCTGCTTTGTGCTTTGCCACTCTTTTGAATGCTATCTTCTTGTCCTTCTCAGCTCTTAGCTTAGATGCCAATTTAAGTGGCATTCTCATTTTTGTTGAGTGAAGCTTTGGTCTATTCAAGTCCTTCTTCAAAGATGATTCACTTCCACCTTTGTAGTCTCACTGTCACTCACTACAACAAAAAGGCTTATCAGGGACCGCATATAGTCGCAGATGGGTATCAGCGACCGGATGCAGTGGCTAATCGTAGTCGCAGAAAATCTTGTCGCTAAAATGACATCAGCGACCAACAATAGCGACCGCATTTTTAGCGACCGCAATCAGCGACCTCAGCTGTCGCTATTCTGACTCATGCTGAGTCATGTGTCAGACGTGATGTGGCACACGTGTCAACGACCGGTAATAGCGACCGCAGGCAGTCGCTGAAGTAGAAGCACCTTACTCGGTCGCTAATACTGTAGCAGCGACCGCGTGCGGTCGCTGACTTTGTTTTTTTTTTTTTTAAATATTTTTCCTGTTTTATTGATTTCCCAAAAATAACCTGCTTTGTACCTGCTTTTTATCCCAACACACAGCAGTATATATAAGCATCCATCCATCCATGATAACTACTATATGATAAACATCCATCCATACATACAGTCCAAAGAATGAATCTAAATCAACACAACACAATACAATCGTAAACATCCATATAATCGAATCGTAAACCAATACAGTCCAAAGATAAGTAGTTTAAAAGATTACAAGGCTTTAAAAATCTAAAAAACAAGTCTAACAAGGCTTTACAAATCTAACATGCATGACTGGTCTAGCTCTTCATGGATCATTCAAATTAGTACCCTGTAATTAACAAAAGAATAAAACATATATGTTACATGTGTTGATACTGCTATGACTTGGGGAAAGCTAAATAATAGACAATGTACGTAATGAAACATTAAAAGTACCTGGTCGCTACCCTGATGCTGTGATGCTGCTGCTTCCGCCACTGCCTTCGCCAAGTCATCAGGATTCAGAGAATGCAAATGCCCGCCCAGTATAAGAAGAAGATCACGATTTTGACAGATCGCTCTCACACAGTCAGCAGGAGTATGATAGGTTGGATGACCTGATGACTGTGTAGACTGGGTAGCAGAGCTGCCTGTGCCACTGATGGTCGGGCGTCGTCTTTGTCCTTGGCCTTTAACATAATTTTTCTTCACGACGGACGCCCTCTCCCACAATTCTTGATCAATCGCCGGACGCGGGGTGCCTTCAAGATAGCGCTCGTTCATTAAGCCCTTATAAGTGTCCTGTCAGAAGGTTAACAAATAAATAGGTAAAAATAAATACGAAATGCTAAAAAACATGACTATAATATGTTTAAAGTTGACTTATTACCGCTATCTGAACAGCATTAGGCAGACCATCACGGGTGGCCACATACACATCCAGCCAATTGATAGGTTGACCTTAAGACTCATACTCCTACAGTTCATGTTCTCATATTAATATGTAAACATATGATATTTTAGCTACAAAACATGACTGTAAACATAAAGACAAATAACTAAGCCAATAAGCTTGTTATACATACGTACCCTAGCAGCAATATGTTGCAGCTGAGATATACTACCGCCCTTGTACGTGCCTTTTGCCTTTTCGCCTTCAGATACACCTGAGGATCTGTTCGAGGCGGCAGTCTTACGTCTCTTGACCCAGCTCTCAGCTCTCTACTGCTCACACATCTGCACCCATATGGGATGTGTGCACCACCAGGGACAATGCTCATGCATATACTACTCACCCTGTCCTGGATGGTTAATCTCATCATTGTGCAGGGCTTTCTGTCGTTCTTTGTTTAGATTATCTTTAGTCCAGACGGTGCACTTCTGCCAGAACAGTGCCTGAATAACTGATGCATGTGCGTCGTCCCATCTATACCGCTTCTGTAAATAAAACAACAATAATAATATTAAAACTATTATATTACCATAATCCAACATTACTAAACTATTAGTTGATTAACTATATATTATCTATCAGAGTGATTAAATAAATATACTTGAAATTCAGCCCAAACTGCATCCTTATGGGCGAGAGGTGTGCTCGCCCATGTAATCACTGGCGTAGGCCAGTTCTGTAAGCATAATTGTGAAATGCACTTCACAATTTTATTATCTTGAAAATCACTACAATATACAATAATTTACATTAAAATATATTTATAACAATGGAAATATTAAACCCTTATATATACACGATGTTTAACTTACGTGCTTTCTGGAGGAGGACGGATCTGTATAAGAATGCGATCATCCAAATTAGCCGGGGCCTTCGGCACATGATTAGGGCCCCGACCCAACCCGCGCTTTCGTGCAACAGGTTCAGAAGACATCTATAAATAAAAAAAATTAGGATGTTAGTATGAAATTATGAATGACAATTAATTGTATGAAATAGTTTAATACGATTACCATAAGTGAAAGGTACATAAACATGACTACAAAATAGTTAACTACAACAACTACAAATGATATAGTTAAGGATATAGAGAACATTCCTATATAGAGAACATAAATGAAAGGTACATAATTATGAACTAAACATGAACATGAACATAAACATACATTTTGTACAATTAAAACTAAACATACATTTTAATGAAAATCGTTGTCTGATGAGTCAGAATCATTTTGTACAAGTATCGGAGATTCATAACCATCTTCTTCAGATTCTGTGTCAGTGTCAGTCAATAACTCTTCCTCAATATCACTGTCATCTTGCACAATAACTGTCTCGGGATCCAATTCATCAGGTTCATCTCCACCCTCTAACTGGATTACATCATTGTTGCCCTCTATATTTATTATAGGAGGTCTCTGAAGCATTTCCTCTTGGTAGAAATCCCCGTCTATTACTTGGACACGACTACGCGCGGGAGTATGAATTACAACTTGCCAATCTGTAGGCAGTCTATCCCTTTTCCTAACTGGACTAGGAGTGTAGTATACTTGTATTGTTTGAGTTGGTAATACAAACGGTTCGTTGGAGTACGCAGACCTATGGAGGTCAATATCGAGGATTCCATGTCTGTCAACACGTATCCCTTTTTCTGAATCAAACCAATGGCACTTGAACAAGTGAATATGCCCCCGTACGTGCCCTTGTACGACAACTCTACGATTTCCTCCAACTCTCCATAAAAGGCACGACCAAGCTCATTGTAACAATCTCCTTGGACACACACTCCAGAGTTCGTTGTTCTTTTACCGTGCCCATATGCCTTTGTGTGAAATTCACAACCATTTATTTTGTAACCATTGCGGGTGACTTGGTCCCTGTCTGGTCCCATAGCTAGGACTTGTACATTAGCCGGAATCGTTGATCCCTTAGTCAAAGCCTACAAAAACTCCATCTTATTAAATGAAGTCATAGTTAACATGGAGTGTATATATATATATATATATATATATATATATATATATATATATATATATATATATATATATATATATTACGTGCTTAAAAATTGAACTTACTTTGTCCTTTAGCCAAAGTGCAAAGTTTTTATCCCGATTGATTTGAATATCTTTATCAGTTATGCCGGGATGCTTCACTTTTAACTCGTCATCGTACAATCTATACCATGTTATAAACATTAACATATTGGAATAAATTGTCAACTTAAAAGATAAATTATCAAGTTTACATGTGTACCTCACAAATTCGTCAATCTCATCGCAATTGAGAAGAATGTAAGTATGTGCAGCATGTAATTCTTGCTCAGAGAGGAATATGCGCTTCCCTTTTCCATAAGCGCGGCCCGATAGACCAAATACAGATAGTCGACCATTTAGTTCAACATTTCCCCCATCATCATGTCTCGATACTCAATTGGCCTTTGTCAAGAGTTCGTTCGGAAAATAGTCTGAGACAAACGTAGATATCTCATCGAAACTGTATGCCTCGCATATCGACCCCTCGACATAAGATTCATAGGGGTAGAATATGAATCATTACATTATGTATGGTCTGCATATGCTGCGTATATCAAGATTGCAGAAGAAGGCATACTATTAGTTCCTTAATGTGGGACTATTAGTCCTATTAGTCCCTTATGTGGGATATATCTTGCTTTAAGTACGGTTCTAACGTATGTTTCAGTTTCCAAGTGAATGAGATGTTGGACCACCACTGTGAGTTATTTAAATAAAAAAGTTTCAAGCGCTGCGTGTACATTTCTTCATAATTGAAGATGGCTCTAGTAAGGTTTATATTCTTGAATAATTGCTTGTGATGGGTGGGTTGACTGATACGTCTGTCATCTACAATTTTTATGGTTTTTTCAATATATCTGATCTCCTATAATTGCAAGAAATATAGTAAAAGTTGCATAATAGTGGTCAATGCACTTGCAATACAAGTAATCAACCATGAAGAGTGTTTTGCCAAAGAAAAGTGGCCCTTTTGTCAACAAGTATTTTCTCCTCATTGTTTTCTTTTTTGTTATTCAATCCAACCCTTTTGTCACTTCAAATTCCATTGCACCCGACGAATATAGTTCCTTTAAGGAGGAGTTGAATTCCTCTTATGCCTTACTAAATTTATACTCTCTCTCTGCCTCAAAATGATAATCCACCATCAAAAGTCAAATATTTAGAAAGTTAATATTTTCAACATTAACATAACCAATTGTCAACATCATAATCAAACAATGATGAATGAAGCACATTAATTTTAACAGTAGCCTCATTTTTGGACATCATAAAGGAGAAATTGAAGTCCAATTTTCAGACAGAGAAAGTATAACTTCTGTTCATCTTTCAATTTAATAAGTAACTAGTATGCAATTATTTCCACCCACAAGCAATGATTTTTAAATACGGTAATATTACACAGGAAACATCAATTTTAAGAAAGAATAGTAATTTAGAAACCTTAAAATGAAACATTAAGCTCACACAAACTATCAATTAGGGGTTCAAATCCAATCATTTTTATTTACAGTTATTACTTCAATCTCATAGACTCTTACCATTCAATCAGCATTAACAGACAGTTTAATTTAGGGATTAATTGGGGGTTACCGGTGGTGGTGCAGCGGTGGTGCGGCAGTTGTGCAGCGGTGGTGCGACAGTGGTGCAGCGATGGCGCGGTGGTGGTCGGCAGTGGTCAGCAATGGTCGGCAGTCTCCCTCCCTCTTCTCTTCTCCCCTTACTCCCTCTTCTCCTTCGTCTGCATTCCCTCTTTTCTTTATTTTTTGTACTGATCGAGCGAACCTGAATCCGATTAAGTTTATTAGCATCAGCGACCGCCATCCGCGACCACATGCGGTCGCTACTTTTTAATGATGTGGACATATCAGCGACCGCATGTGGTCGCTGATACAGATTGGTCGCCGCGCCAAAGTTTCGCACCAAATTTTAGGAGGGAAATTATTCTCAGCGACCGATCAGCGACGGCATGCGGTCGCTGATATATACTAGCGACGAGAATCCTTATCGATCGCAGATATCGGTCGCTAGTACTATTATCAGCGACCAGATAGTGCGGTCGCTGATATCATTGGTCGCAGATGGCCATTTTTCTTGTAGTGACTGAGACTTGTTCTGTTAAGCTCAGGTGGAACTCATAGAGTCAACATTATAGCATTCTAACAACTCAACGATTCTGTAACATAGCAATCATCAACAACTCTTGATCGTTGAAGCTGTGGCTTATTTATACTCCTTCCCAATCTTCCCGTTGAGAAGTAACCGTTGAAAGCTCTTTGATATGCTTTGCAAATCTCGAGTTATTTGATATAGATTGCAGATGTGACATGACATCTTTTTCTGACTTTCTGATACTACAGTCTACTGTTTCACCTACCCCGTCAGAAATGTTACTTTGATGTCTTGGGCAGATCGACGACTTTATTTCCTCCTTCTGATATCTCGATCAGAGGTTGTCCTTTTGCATCGATGCTCTCAATAAGCTCTTATCTGACTATTACTCTTCAGATTGAACCGCTGCCAATGGCTCAATCTTCAGATGACCAAACTCTACGATTCTGATGCATGCTTTCTTGGACTTGATTGTAGTGTCTTCGTTGACTGTTGCTCATTGACATGTAGAGACAACATTACGATCTTTGGAGAGTGTTCATTTGATCTTCAGTGTAGAACACCTCTTCCTCTTATTGTGCAGTGCTTCAATGCTTCTGTTTGCCTTGACTGTTCTCAGACACTGATGGCTTGATTCCTTGTTCTGGCCCCTTCTGAATACCAAGACACTTCATATTTATGGCGTGTCCAGCTCGCTTTCTCCTTATGATCTCCCGTTCACTTATCATCAATGGACTGACCCAATGCTTAATCATTTTAGCCTTGTTCTTCAGAGGCTGACCAGTATCTCTGTGTACACTCCATCAGTTCTTTCTTTGTTTGGCAAACACTATGATCCTGGTTGTTTCTAAGATCGTTGCCTTCTATTCACTTGACAGCTAATGCACTTGCTGACTTTCCGTAGTCAGTTATTGAAGTCTTATTCTAATCAACTTGTGGAAGACTTCATCTCGAATGACTTCCCAACTCAATATGAATACTGATTGGGTTGGTGCTTAGATCTTCTGTTAGCTTGCATGTCATTCGTTGAGTGCTCTCTGGTTTCCTTTTGGTTGTATGTAACATTGCAGCTTGGACCAGAGGCTTCATTTCTTTGGATATTCTGGGAGTGCTCATTTGTTGAGAATCGTATTTGCTCTACGATTCTGCCTTGGCATTGTGAGCACTTCGGTTGAAGTCTTAGTTCTGCACTCTACGAATCAGCTTCGGCTGTACAGACACTACGACTCTGAGATCAGATCTTGACGCTCTATAATTTCTATCATTATGTTTGTAGTCTTCATCTGAACTTGCTCGACTACGATCTCTACCTCAGATATGAACAGTAGACTCTACGACTCAGAGTGTAGTCTACGATCCTTGACTTGGCTTCAGCATCAGTGGACTCTACGACTCAGAGTGTAGTCTATGATTCTTGATTTGGCTTAGGTAGATGCTCGGTCGGCTCGTAGGCAGACTGTCTCTACGATTCAGCATACTACGGCTCCGAGGAAGTACTACTCGACACACTACGATCCTTCTTTGTCTCCCCTGGCAGTCTACGAACTCCGAGATCTACTATCTTGCAGACTATGATTCTGCGTCGATAGCTCTCGAGTTTTCCTTGACTCTCCTGGTAGACTATGATTTTGGGTGCAGTGCTTGATGATCAGACAAGCCTATCTATTGCATCATAAGATCAACCTAACATGCTTGATCTTTCTATATTTATAGTCCTTGTACATTATTTCTTTTTAAGAACTTTACAAAGCCATTTTGCTTATGTAGGATCAACCCAACATATTTAATCAATTCATTATAAGTCCTTGTACACATGTTTTTGTTCTCTATCAAAGTACTTTACAGTTTTTCTCAATGCAAGCATACTTGCATATTAATTCATATATATCATAATCAAATCATATATAAATAGGAATAGCATTCTCATACTTATTCCTGACAATCTCCCCATATTTGATTATGACAAAAACTACATGTTATGAATGAATCTTATATACAATGAGCAGCTGTATTTCTAAAACAGATAAGCATTAATGTCATTCACAATAATATGGAATTTAATAAACTATGACATTTTATATCCTGGATCCAGAACATACCTAACTAGTTAGAGATGTACCTCTTTGGCTCCATGTATGTTTTCAGGATGTCTGTTGATCAGCTATTTATCTATTTAATAATCATGCTCCTGCTCCCCCTAGGATGATGACTTGTTGTCTTTGCTCTACTCCCCTTCAGACTCATGATCTTCTTTCTTAATATACTCCCCCTCAGACTCTACGACCATATGATCATCATATTTTGGCTCCCCCTCAGATGATGGTTCTGCTTCGGCAGCTGTTGTCTTCTTCTTTGCCTTCTTATCTTCACTTCTTCTGCTCCCCTTGCTCTTCCTTGAATGCCTCTGACTCTTCCTCTTTCTATGCCTCTTTTTCTCCCCCTTTTTGTCATTAATCATTTGAGAGAGCTGCTCCATGTTGGATATTAGTTGCTCCATCAGGTAAGATGAGTTGCCAACCTTAATCTTGAGTTCTTGTTGACTCAACTCAAGTTGTAGAGAGAAAGACTGATTCATGTTGTCAATCTTGTCAGAGAGGACTTGGATTTACTCTTCATTGGCCATCTGTGCTCATAGAGCTTCTGCTTTCTGATCATTTATGGCCTTCAGATAGATGTGATCTCTCTCTTTGAGTTTGAGAGATACATCAACCGTGGTGGCTTGGAGTCTGTCTTGAACTGAGTTATTTTCTGCTGCTGTCAACATATTTGACTCTACATTGATTAGAGATATCTTCTCAGCCAGCTCAGTAAAATTTTTCAACAGCTCCTGCTCCATAGGAATTTGGGCATCTGGTTTGGTAGCCTTTTGTTGAAAACAAGAGTGGACTCTACGATTTTCATCTTTGGACAGATTTTTAAAAGCATTGAGAATCTGAAAAATCGTTGAGTACCAATCGCTATTGGAGGATGAAGGAATGTCAGATAGCTATGCTTAGGCAGATGGAGGCTTCTTATTTTGGACTTGATCAATATCAATGGTAGAGTCGACAGACTCTACAATCATCTCCTCGGCCATATACCTTCTGCCTTCAGAGTCCACTCTACGATCATAAGAAATGTAGTGATTTCCAACATGTCGATAGACTTTGAAGTGGGGCTGGTCTTTGATCATTTTGGTTGCAAACTTCTCCACCCTTGGGAAGTTCTGAGCCACCTGCTCCAGGCTTGGAAACTGAGAGTAGCACCAACTAAAGTAGCTTTCATCTCTTTCAGTATGTGCCTTTAACCAAGGCATCCATTGGAAAAACCATCTCATCAGCAGATCATCAAGGTTGTAGAGGATAGTAGCGCAGTCCATCTCCATGTTCTTCCAGTTTTTAAACACTTCAAATGCAGTCATCCTCACAACCTTGAGCTGTTCATTTCTACAGTTTATCCATCTTTCTGGAGGTACTTCTGGTGGTTCATCAAAGACTTCCACCACTATTCTCCTGGTGATTTTTGCTGAAGAAAGAACAGGGTAGAATTATGGTTCCTCTAATTCCTGATTTGCAGAGCTGAATCCTTCTCCATTTCTTCTCTTTCTGAGCTTGAAACATTCTGACTTCTTTCATCGGATTCATCAGTGAATCCTTCTTGTTGATTTTCATTTCCAGAATCTTCTTCAGCATCATCTTCCTTGGGTTCTGCTTCTTCATCACTAGTCCCATCTTCAGCACTTTTCTTCTTTGATTCAGATTCATCATCACTTACTTCAATAATTGCAGTGGAGGATTCATCTTGCTTCTTTGAGACAAACTTAGCAAGTAGTTTGTAGCTCTTTCTTTTCCTTGGAGGTTCAGCTATAGAAGAGACAGACTTTTCTTCTTCTTCAGATTCTGAAGCCTCTGAATCATCAGACAGACTTCCTTGATGTTCAGCGTTGGCAGGGGCATGTCCTTCTTCTTCGGACTCAGCATCGTTTGACCCATCCTGTGGGCTAGTTAGAGCATTTGCATTTGAAGATGCAGTTAGGTCATCTTGTAGCTTTTCTTTTTCATCATAGTGAATGCTCTGATAGTTAGCAATAGGACTTGCATACTCTTCTTTATCATCAGATTTTACAATTTCTTTCATTAATCCAGCTTCACTTTCATTGCTGGATTTGCTCTTTGAGGACTCTGACTTGAGTCTGTCAGTTCCCTTCTCTTCTTCTGACTCTACGTCTACTTCTTTGTCAGATGGACTTTCTTGGGGAACTGAGGCTGGCTTGTTTACCAACTTAGCTTTCTTGCTTGATGGCCCTTGAAGCAGTCTGTTGCTTCTTCTCTTTTTGGTCTCTCGTGCAGTTAAGACCTTTTCACCTTCATCTTTGTCTCCAGTGGAGAGATTTTTTGGTAGGGCTTCAGTTTTCTTCACACCCTTGGATCTCTTCCTTACTGGTGTGGCTGCTACTGGTGCAGAGTCACCAGATTTAGAACTTTCCACCTCATTCGCCTTTCTCTTCTTTACACAGACTTTGTTGCTGCTCCCAGTAGTTGTTAGTCTCCTGTTCTGCTTTGGGTTCTTCTTCTAATTTATGAACAACTGAGGAGACATCACTTTGTGAACATTCAAGGGCTGTAACGACCCCAAAATAGGTCCATTCCATCCAACCTATTCTGAGTCGTCAAATACATGGTATAGAAAATAACTGTAACTTTATTACAACAATTGTCGTGCAAAATACAACAACACATATGCTATAAGTTTGGATACAAATATATACCAAATGTGACTCATGTTCCAACCGTGGATATCACCTCACAATGACACCTTACATAAAGGTATAATCAAAAACTGTTTTAGAAATTAGAATCATTGGGAAGTGCTCAAGGAAACCTTCGTACATGGGAGGCCACGCGTCTAGGTTATGATAGATATCATATGGCCACAGAATTATCCTTGGTTGACCCAATAGACCCCAAATAAAAACGAGAAGATTACTATCATATTCTTCCCAATGGTGAGTCTTCTCTTGACTTATCATTATCTCCACTGTCTCTAATTGAGAATTATACTTCAAACAAACACCAAGATTATATAGGTAGTGCTCGTATATATACTCAGCAAGTGGATGAGCACATCCCTGTCTTATGATGACACGAGGTTGTATGTCGTTAGACATCTTGTATGATAGTGGCAAACCACCCTTCCAACGTTGGGTACACCTTACCCTATTGGATTCACCAAATATAACTACTAAATGATGACCACCGTTCTATTCCCTTGTTACCCCCGCTCGACCCAGCTACACTCTTATTACCTGAAAGGAATTGTGAAGCAAAAGGGTGAGCACAACTAGCTCAGTAAAGAATATCATGACTAAAGATAATTCAATTATCAATAGCCTTCATCAACAATAAATCAGATATTTATAACATATGGTAAATGATAAAAATTTCAACCATAGTTGCAGCGGAACGAGCAATCCATTAGAAGAGTCAAATAGACTATAAAGTCTATTATCTTCTCCATGTTAAAAATCCACCAATAATATTTTATCCATGTAACATCACTCAACAGTTCCTTTCCACAATCATATGAATAACTCATAATCATAATTGTGACTATAAATTTTTCTTCGCACCCAGGACGAAGAATATTTTCATCACCTGTCTTTACCTGAAACATCAAAGATCATGGTTATACCAAATCACAGTTCCTGTTTATAATCATACTAACAAATCCATCTTTGCACTACGGGCCAAAGATATTAATCAACAAACCATCTTTGCACTACGGGCCAAAGATATTCAACAACAGTTCATCTTTGCACTACAGGCCAAAGATATTCATCAACATGCCATCTTTGCACTACATGCCAAAGATATTCATCAACAATTCATATTTGCACTACAGGCCAAATATATTCATATCTCAAAGAAATATATAATCATTTCAGAATTTATATACACGGTAATTATAACCATGTTAATCAATTCATCTTTACACTTAAGCTAAAGATATTCAATTGTAAATTCAATGGTCATGATCATACCAGTCACAATTCAACTTTGCACTACAGGCCAAAGAGAACCCTAGTCATGATCATACCAATAATCTACCCATCTTTACACTCCAGTGAAAGAGAAATTCAACATCAGGGTTATAAAAATGTTATATATGATAATAAAATCAATATAATCAACATATAGATTTAATCTCAAGAGTAATATTCATAAATCAACTATAATTTGGTTAGTAAAAGAAACCAATTTTGTCGTGAATAGTAACTCGTGAATAGTAACTCATGAATAGTAACACCGACTCAAAAAGGTAGAAATTCCACAATAAAATCCATACCAATATTTCGGTATAATGATATTGAAAGAATAACATTACTTAAATTTATAAACAATTTATTTTAATTGTTTACACTTTACTAATTAATGCATTTAATCATCATAAAATGCCAATTCTTACAATTTCATCATCAATAACCAAAATCTTCATCAAAAATCTGCATATATCTCATATAGGATTCTCAAGCCATAAAATCCTATTTTCCAATTTTCTTTCTTCACAAAACATATTTAATTCATTTACTCATAACTAGACCATTTTCATGAAAAATACCAAATCAGTTCCAAAAATATTTCTTTTCTGGGATTTAGCATAATATAGTCCCATAGTGAACATATATTTTTCTCAGAATTTTTAAAAGTCATTTACTATTTTTCATATGGCCAAAACAGCCGAATATTTAGACATTTATCAAAAATTATACTTTTGTCCAAAAATTCTGAAATTAACAGAGTTTACTTCCATCATATACATGTACTCCCAATAAAAATTTCATCAATTTTGGAGTTAACCACAAGAAATTATAAGCAGTTACTTTTAAAATAGTCTTTTCTCATAAAATTCATAACTCTCAATCTATACATCCAAAAATCACCATTTTTGGACACAATCAATAAAACTCATCAAAATATCATTTCAAATTTTTCCAGAATTTTTGAAGTTCAGAAAAATTACGAAACTGAAAAACATAACAACCCTTAAAATCCCTTACTATCCCTTACCTCAAAAGAGCAGTACTTCTGATCGGTATAAGGCTGAAGGAAACTTGCACTGATGAATAGAAACTCACCAAGTATCTAAAAACTCACAAAATATACTTCATAATATAGAGAGAGAAAGAGAGAAAGCTTATGTTTCTGGTGTGTTTTTCAATTCTAACTTAGCCCTCTATTTATAGGAAAATTTTGGTAGGTTTGACCTGCAACCTGATGGCTTTACCTGCTACTATTCCCACCCACCACATTTGAAATATAATTCAGCACATTTCTTCACCAACCACAAGTGGGGCCCACCAATTCTAGAATTTTCCACCAAAATGATAAACTCTGAAAATTCAACAATTTCTGAACCAGTCATCTCGTAAAATTCATAATAAATCATACGTTCATTTTTAACGGTTCAAAATTTGTGGACATATACTCAACTTATATATGTATAACATATCCAAAAATTACCACGATCCAACGGTCGGATTAAAAATTATAACCCCCGCAAAATATCTCAAAAAACCCTGATTTTTAATACCTCCATTCCGACAAAAATACGGATAAAAATCTCAACATTAACTCCTTCATTTTTAACCACAAAAATATATCCCTCATTTATATCCACATAAAATAAATATTTTCTTATCATATGAATCAATAATTAATTATTCACAAATAATATTACAGAATCACATTTATGACAACCAGGCCGTTCCCAGGAAAGAGGGGGCTTTCCAATAAGAATTTCTCCTTACTGGCGCGCAATTAGATGACCAAACCTCTCCTTAGACAGAACTTTCTAGACATTGCCAATAATGTTATCTAATAATATTATTTAAATAATATGAATTATTGATCTGATAATGGAAAATACTGTGCATCAACAATTATTGAACAACAATAATATAAAATTTCAACGTAGCAATTATTGAATCAATAAAATAAAATATTGAACAGTAATTACTGTAACAATTATTGAGTATTGCCTTCTTACGTAAGAATCAATAATTTCAAAAATACTATGCAATACTGTGTGCTACTGTGCAATAACGCGTATTACTTTATTTTAACCACCGGGTATTTCAACAGTGTTAACGGTAACAACTACGCCGTTATTTGTAAAAACTCAAATTTGTCGTTTTCTTCATCCGACAGTTATTCTGTTATGGGGCCCACAAATAGTTGCGCCGTCGTACGAATATTCCCCGACAGAAAGAATATTCCACGACCAAACGAATATTCCTCGACAACAATGATTATTTTATAACCACTTGCTTATTTTGAAAAAAATTCATATATCACCCTTAACTTTAATATTTATCAATTTAACCATTTACTGAATAGTAATTATAAGAAAAATTGAATACTTTTATTTCATAAAATTCGGGGTCTTACAATCTCCCCTCCTTATGAAATTTCGTCCCCGAAATTTACGTACCTGGCATTTCAAAGAATTGAGAATACCTTCCTTTCATTTCAGATTCCATCTTTCCTGTCATCATAATTTCTCCATTGCTCATCTCCTGTATTTCAAATATCATTCTAGAATACAGCTTCAAAACAAGGGTTAATTTAACAAATTAACATATCACATAATATCCCAATATTATGACTGACCAACAAATAAGCTTAGATAGGACACACTAGCGAAGGATTTACTCATCTCTCCCCTCCTAGTTATGTTTCCCGATCTCCGCCAGAGATCATATCCCTAAGCTCTGATACCAAATTGTAACTCTGGACACCAACCTATGTCAGCACCTTACATTGATACCTATCAGTTTGCCACCGCAGAACGGCGTCCCCTACGGAGAGTCTGGCTTCGGTGCATCCCCCATCAACAGGAAGTCACCAGCGAGAGGCTCGGGGCTCTTTACTTATAGCTCTGATACCAAATGTAACGACCCCAAAATAGGTCCATTCCATCCAACCTATTCTGAGTCGTCAAATACATGGTATAGAAAATAACTGTAACTTTATTACAACAATTGTCATGCAAAATACAACAACACATATGCTGTGAGTTTGGATACAAATATATACCAAATGTGACTCATGTTCCAACCGTGGACATCACCTCACAATGACACCTTACATAAAGGTATAGTCAAAAACTGTTTTAGAAATTAGAATCTTTGGGAAGTGCTCAAGGAAACCTTCGTACATGGGAGGCCACGCGTCTAGGTTATGATAGATATCATATGGCCACAGAATTATCCTTGGTTGACCCAATAGACCCCAAAGAAAAACGAGAAGATTACTATCATATTCTTCCCAATGGTGAGTCTTCTCTTGACTTATCATTATCTCCACTGTCTCTAATTGAGAATTATACTTCAAACAAACACCAAGATTATATAGGTAGTGCTCGTATATATACTCAGCAAGTGGATGAGCACATCCCTGTCTTATGATGACACGAGGTTGTATGTCGTTAGACATCTTGTATGATAGTGGCAAACCACCCTTCCAACGTTGGGTACACCTTACCCTATTGGATTCACCAAATATAACTACTAAATGATGACCACCGTTCTATTCCCTTGTTACCCCGCTCGACCCAGCTACACTCTTATTACCTGAAAGGAATTGTGAAGCAAAAGGGTGAGCACAACTAGCTCAGTAAAGAATATCATGACTAAAGATAATTCAATTATCAATAGCCTTCATCAACAATAAATCAGAGATTTAGAACATATGGTAAATGATAAAAATTTCAACCATAGTTGCAGCGGAACGAGCAATCCATTAGAAGAGTCAAATAGACTATAAAGTCTATTATCTTCTCCATGTTAAAAATCCACCAACAATATTTTATCCATGTAACATCACTCAACAGTTCCTTTCCACAATCATATGAATAACTCATAATCATAATTGTGACTATAAATTTTTCTTCGCACCCAGGACGAAGAATATTTTCATCACCTGTCTTTACCTGAAACATCAAAGATCATGGTTATACCAAATCACAGTTCCTGTTTATAATCATACTAACAAATCCATCTTTGCACTACGGGCCAAAGATATTCATCAACAAACCATCTTTGCACTACGGGCCAAAGATATTCAACAACAGTTCATCTTTGCACTACAGGCCAAAGATATTCATCAACATGCCATCTTTGCACTACATGCCAAAGATATTCATCAACAATTCATATTTGCACTACAGGCCAAATATATTCATATCTCAAAGAAATATATAATCATTTCAGAATTTATATACACGGTAATTATAACCATGTTAATCAATTCATCTTTACACTTAAGCTAAAGATATTCAATTATAAATTCAATGGTCATGATCATACCAGTCACAATTCAACTTTGCACTACAGGCCAAAGAGAACCCTAGTCATGATCATACCAATAATCTACCCATCTTTACACTCCAGTGAAAGAGAAATTCAACATCAGGGTTATAAAAATGTTATATATGATAATAAAATCAATATAATCAACATATAGATTTAATCTCAAGAGTAATATTCATAAATCAACTATAATTTGGTTAGTAAAAGAAACCAATTTTGTCGTGAATAGTAACTCGTGAATAGTAACTCGTGAATAGTAACTCATGAATAGTAACACCGACTCAAAAAGGTAGAAATTCCACAATAAAATTCATACCAATATTTCGGTATAATGATATTGAAAGAATAACATTACTTAAATTTATAAACAATTTATTTTAATTGTTTACACTTTACTAATTAATGCATTTAATCATCATAAAATGCCAACTCTTACAATTTCATCATCAATAACCAAAACCCTCATCAAAAATCTGCATATACCTCATATAGGATTCTCAAGCCATAAAATCCTATTTTCCAATTTTCTTTCTTCACAAAACATATTTAATTCATTTACTCATAACTAGACCATTTTCATGAAAAATACCAAATCAGTTCCAAAAATATTTCTTTTCTGGGATTTAGCATAATATAGTCCCATAGTGAACATATATTTTTCTCAGAATTTTTAAAAGTCATTTACTATTTTTCATATGGCCAAAACAGCCGAATATTTAGACATTTATCAAAAATTATACTTTTGTCCAAAAATTCTGAAATTACAGAGTATACTTCTATCATATACATGTACTCCCAATAAAAATTTCATCAATTTTGGAGTTAACCACAAGAAATTATAAGCAGTTACTTTTAAAATAGTCTTTTCTCATAAAATTCATAACTCTCAATCTATACATCCAAAAATCACCATTTTTGGACACAATCAATAAAACTCATCAAAATATCATTTCAAATTTTTCCAGAATTTTTGAAGTTCAGAAAAATTACGAAACTGAAAAACATAACAACCCTTAAAATCCCTTACTATCCCTTACCTCAAAAGAGCAGTACTTCTGATCGGTATAAGGCTGAAGGAAACTTGCACTGATGAATAGAAACTCACCAAGTATCTAAAAACTCACAAAATATACTTCATAATATAGAGAGAGAAAGAGAGAAAGCTTATGTTTCTGGTGTGATTTTCAATTCTAACTTAGCCCTCTATTTATAGGAAAATTTTGGTAGGTTTGACCTGCAACCTGATGGCTTTACCTGCTACTATTCCCACCCACCACATTTGAAATATAATTCAGCACATTTCTTCACCAACCACAAGTGGGGCCCACCAATTCTAGAATTTTCCACCAAAATGATAAACTCCGAAAATTCAACAATTTCTGAACCAGTCATCTCGTAAAATTCATAATAAATCATACGTTCATTTTTAACGGTTCAAAATTTGTGGACATATACTCAACTTATATATGTATAACATATCCAAAAATTACCACGATCCAACGGTCGGATTAAAAATTATAACCCCCGCAAAATATCTCAAAAACCCTGATTTTTAATACCTCCATTCCGACAAAAATACGGATAAAAATCTCAACATTAACTCCTTCATTTTTAACCACAAAAATATATCCCTCATTTATATCCACATAAAATAAATATTTTCTTATCATATGAATCAATAATTAATTATTCACAAATAATATTACAGAATCACATTTATGACAACCAGGCCGTTCCCAGGAAAGAGGGGGCTTTCCAATAAGAATTTCTCCTTACTGGCGCGCAATTAGATGACCAAACCTCTCCTTAGACAGAACTTTCTAGACATTGCCAATAATGTTATCTAATAATATTATTCAAATAATATGAATTATTGATCTGATAATGGAAAATACTGTGCAGCAACAATTATTGAACAACAATAATATAAAATTTCAACGTAGCAATTATTGAATCAATAAAATAAAATATTGAACAGTAATTACTGTAACAATTATTGAGTAGTGCCTTCTTACGTAAGAATCAATAATTTCAAAAATACTATGCAATACCGTGTGCTACTGTGCAATAACGCGTATTACTGTATTTTAACCACCGGGTATTTCAACAGTGTTAACGGTAACAACTACGCCGTTATTTGTAAAAACTCAAATTTGTCGTTTTCTTCATCCGACAGTTATTCTGTTATGGGGCCCACAAATAGCTGCGCCGTCGTACGAATATTCCCCGACAGAAAGAATATTCCACGACCAAACGAATATTCCCCGACAACAATGATTATTTTATAACCACTTGCTTATTTTGAAAAAAATTCATATATCACCCTTAACTTTAATATTTATCAATTTAACCATTTACTGAATAGTAATTATAAGAAAAATTGAATACTTTTATTTCATAAAATTCGGGGTCTTACAATCTCCCCTCCTTATGAAATTTCGTCCCCGAAATTTACGTACCTGGCATTTCAAAGAATTGAGAATACCTTCCTTTCATTTCAGATTCCATCTTTCCTGTCATCATAATTTCTCCATTGCTCATCTCCTGTATTTCAAATATCATTCTAGAATACAGCTTCAAAACAAGGGTTAATTTAACAAATTAACATATCACATAATATCCCAATATTATGACTGACCAACAAATAAGCTTAGATAGGACACACTAGCGAAGGATTTACTCATCTCTCCCCTCCTAGTTATGTTTCCCGATCTCCGCCAGAGATCATATCCCTAAGCTCTGATACCAAATTGTAACTCTGGACACCAACCTATGTCAGCACCTTACATTGATACCTATCAGTTTGCCACCGCAGAACGGCGTCCCCTACGGAGAGTCTGGCTTCGGTGCATCCCCCATCAACAGGAAGTCACCAGCGAGAGGCTCGGGGCTCTTTACTTATAGCTCTGATACCAAATGTAACGACCCCAAAATAGGTCCATTCCATCCAACCTATTCTGAGTCGTCAAATACATGGTATAGAAAATAACTGTAACTTTATTACAACAATTGTCATGCAAAATACAACAACACATATGCTATAAGTTTGGATACAAATATATACCAAATGTGACTCATGCTCCAACCGTGGATATCACCTCACAATGACACCTTACATAAAGGTATAGTCAAAAACTGTTTTAGAAATTAGAATCATTGGGAAGTGCTCAAGGAAACCTTCGTACATGGGAGGCCACGCGTCTAGGTTATGATAGATATCATATGGCCACAGAATTATCCTTGGTTGACCCAATAGACCCCAAATAAAAACGAGAAGATTACTATCATATTCTTCCCAATGGTGAGTCTTCTCTTGACTTATCATTATCTCCACTGTCTCTAATTGAGAATTATAGTTCAAACAAACACCAAGATTATATAGGTAGTGCTCGTATATATACTCAGCAAGTGGATGAGCACATCCCTGTCTTATGATGACACGAGGTTGTATGTCGTTAGACATCTTGTATGATAGTGGCAAACCACCCTTCCAACGTTGGGTACACCTTACCCTATTGGATTCACCAAATATAACTACTAAATGATGACCACCGTTCTATTCCCTTGTTACCCCCGCTCGACCCAGCTACACTCTTATTACCTGAAAGGAATTGTGAAGCAAAAGGGTGAGCACAACTAGCTCAGTAAAGAATATCATGACTAAAGATAATTCAATTATCAATAGCCTTCATCAACAATAAATCAGAGATTTAGAACATATGGTAAATGATAAAAATTTCAACCATAGTTGCAGCGGAACGAGCAATCCATTAGAAGAGTCAAATAGACTATAAAGTCTATTATCTTCTCCATGTTAAAAATCCACCAATAATATTTTATCCATGTAACATCACTCAACAGTTCCTTTCCACAATCATATGAATAACTCATAATCATAATTGTGACTATAAATTTTTCTTCGCACCCAGGACGAAGAATATTTTCATCACCTGTCTTTACCTGAAACATCAAAGATCATGGTTATACCAAATCACAGTTCCTGTTTATAATCATACTAACAAATCCATCTTTGCACTACGGGCCAAAGATATTAATCAACAAACCATCTTTGCACTACGGGCCAAAGATATTCAACAACAGTTCATCTTTGCACTACAGGCCAAAGATATTCATCAACATGCCATCTTTGCACTACATGCCAAAGATATTCATCAACAATTCATATTTGCACTACAGGCCAAATATATTCATATCTCAAAGAAATATATAATCATTTCAGAATTTATATACAATAATTATAACCATGTTAATCAATTCATCTTTACACTTAAGCTAAAGATATTCAATTGTAAATTCAATGGTCATGATCATACCAGTCACAATTCAACTTTGCACTACAGGCCAAAGAGAACCCTAGTCATGATCATACCAATAATCTACCCATCTTTACACTCCAGTGAAAGAGAAATTCAACATCAGGGTTATAAAAATGTTATATATGATAATAAAATCAATATAATCAACATATAGATTTAATCTCAAGAGTAATATTCATAAATCAACTATAATTTGGTTAGTAAAAGAAACCAATTTTGTCGTGAATAGTAACTCGTGAATAGTAACTCGTGAATAGTAACTCATGAATAGTAACACCGACTCAAAAAGGTAGAAATTCCACAATAAAATTCATACCAATATTTCGGTATAATGATATTGAAAGAATAACATTACTTAAATTTATAAACAATTTATTTTAATTGTTTACACTTTACTAATTAATGCATTTAATCATCATAAAATGCCAATTCTTACAATTTCATCATCAATAACCAAAATCTTCATCAAAAATCTGCATATATCTCATATAGGATTCTCAAGCCATAAAATCCTATTTTCCAATTTTCTTTCTTCACAAAACATATTTAATTCATTTACTCATAACTAGACCATTTTCATGAAAAATACCAAATCAGTTCCAAAAATATTTCTTTTCTGGGATTTAGCATAATATAGTCCCATAGTGAACATATATTTTTCTCAGAATTTTTAAAAGTCATTTACTATTTTTCATATGGCCAAAACAGCCGAATATTTAGACATTTATCAAAAATTATACTTTTGTCCAAAAATTCTGAAATTAACAGAGTTTACTTCCATCATATACATGTACTCCCAATAAAAATTTCATCAATTTTGGAGTTAACCACAAGAAATTATAAGCAGTTACTTTTAAAATAGTCTTTTCTCATAAAATTCATAACTCTCAATCTATACATCCAAAAATCACCATTTTTGGACACAATCAATAAAACTCATCAAAATATCATTTCAAATTTTTCCAGAATTTTTGAAGTTCAGAAAAATTACGAAACTGAAAAACATAACAACCCTTAAAATCCCTTACTATCCCTTACCTCAAAAGAGCAGTACTTCTGATCGGTATAAGGCTGAAGGAAACTTGCACTGATGAATAGAAACTCACCAAGTATCTAAAAACTCACAAAATATACTTCATAATATAGAGAGAGAAAGAGAGAAAGCTTATGTTTCTGGTGTGATTTTCAATTCTAACTTAGCCCTCTATTTATAGGAAAATTTTGGTAGGTTTGACCTGCAACCTGATGGCTTTACCTGCTACTATTCCCACCCACCACATTTGAAATATAATTCAGCACATTTCTTCACCAACCACAAGTGGGGCCCACCAATTCTAGAATTTTCCACCAAAATGATAAACTCTGAAAATTCAACAATTTCTGAACCAGTCATCTCGTAAAATTCATAATAAATCATACGTTCATTTTTAACGGTTCAAAATTTGTGGACATATACTCAACTTATATATGTATAACATATCCAAAAATTACCACGATCCAACGGTCGGATTAAAAATTATAACCCCCGCAAAATATCTCAAAAAACCCTGATTTTTAATACCTCCATTCCGACAAAAATACGGATAAAAATCTCAACATTAACTCCTTCATTTTTAACCACAAAAATATATCCCTCATTTATATCCACATAAAATAAATATTTTCTTATCATATGAATCAATAATTAATTATTCACAAATAATATTACAGAATCACATTTATGACAACCAGGCCGTTCCCAGGAAAGAGGGGGCTTTCCAATAAGAATTTCTCCTTACTGGCGCGCAATTAGATGACCAAACCTCTCCTTAGACAGAACTTTCTAGACATTGCCAATAATGTTATCTAATAATATTATTTAAATAATATGAATTATTGATCTGATAATGGAAAATACTGTGCATCAACAATTATTGAACAACAATAATATAAAATTTCAACGTAGCAATTATTGAATCAATAAAATAAAATATTGAACAGTAATTACTGTAACAATTATTGAGTATTGCCTTCTTACGTAAGAATCAATAATTTCAAAAATACTATGCAATACTGTGTGCTACTGTGCAATAACGCGTATTACTTTATTTTAACCACCGGGTATTTCAACAGTGTTAACGGTAACAACTACGCCGTTATTTGTAAAAACTCAAATTTGTCATTTTCTTCATCCGACAGTTATTCTGTTATGGGACCCACAAATAGTTGCGCCGTCGTACGAATATTCCCCGACAGAAAGAATATTCCACGACCAAACGAATATTCCTCGACAACAATGATTATTTTATAACCACTTGCTTATTTTGAAAAAAATTCATATATCACCCTTAACTTTAATATTTATCAATTTAACCATTTACTGAATAGTAATTATAAGAAAAATTGAATACTTTTATTTCATAAAATTCGGGGTCTTACAAGGGCTCTCCCTCATCATCCTTGATTTTTCTTCCTAGCTTCTTCTTCATCACAATGCTCAGCAGTCTTCCATGAAAGACCTTAGTCAGGGGTCTATATGTAGACTTCTTTATCTCAGTCCTTTCCACTCATTTGGAGATCTGATCGAACAAGATAGCTCCAAAGTTTATTCACTTCTTCAGAACTATTGCAGACATAATCTTCAAATGCTGATCAAGCACAGTGTCATGTGCAGTATCCTTGCATAGTATACATTTGCCCACTATCTCAGCAAAGAACTCAAACTCCTCTGAAAACTCCTTCTTTTTCATGTCCTTCAGACTAGGGTTTTTTTGGTACCCCATGATCTCCTTTGCTTGTTCCGTATCGATCTCATCAAGGCTTTTCAGTCCTTGGTTAGGAAAGCCTAAACATTGATTGAAGTCAGAAGATTTCAGCTTTAGAGACTGACCTTTGACCTTGGTAGAAAGGGTTCCGAAATTTATGGAAGCATTTGAGTTTAGCATATATTCGAGTACTTGCCTCAAGGCATTCTAAGAATCCAGCCTTCTTCACAAGTTCAAGAATGTCTCTGAACTTCTTGTCGAATTTCTCAAATGACTTGGTTCCGAGCTGAATGTCAATGATTACTTGCCAATCTACCATTTTAATAGTTCAAGGAATATGGGTATATGATTCAGAGAGATTTATGAGATATAGTTGATTGTGATTTGGGAAAGGCTTTGGAGGGTTAATGGATTTAGGCTTTGAAGAGAATTCTAGGGTGTGAAAATGGAGGGAGAGAGGTTCGATAGTTTCTGATAACTGTTTACAGATTTTGAATTTATCTTTTTGGTAGCTCCTTCTAACTCTACATAAGCATAGATGTGTCAACCAACCATTGGTTGCACGATGCCCAGTAATGAGATGTAACTCCCCCATTACCTCTTCAGTTTAATGTTCCTTCTTAAAATAAATAGGCGGTAGTGACGTGGATTGACCGTTGACCATTTTGGTTCGTAGAGTAGCATGGTAAGGCAGCTGTGGACTCTACGTTTTCCTTTGTTGACTCAATGATCATCTTTTGAGAGAGGCTACAGTGGATGGTTTTGACATTACTCCTCATTTTGAAACTGCATGACTTAACCATTGATGTACTTTATGAAGGGTTGGGGACTCTACTTCTGAGATGAATCTTTAAGAAATCTTTCCAACCAGCATCAGACCTTGTCTCCTCATACTCTAAATGATTGAGCAACTGTCCAGTTCTTTCAAGCTCCTCATAAGCTAGTGTATCTTCTGGTAAGACTGCTATCGTTGAGTCTTCTTCTACGATCGTTGAGGTTGCACCATGATCATTGAGTTTTCTTCAAACTCTACTCTACGATCATTGACTGTCTTGGACATTGAGATGAACTTGACTAAGCAATCCTTCTGGGTTAAGGTAGCTCAGGAAGGGCCAACCTCTTAGAGTGAACTAAGGGTCAGGTTTGTCCCTGAGGCGCTTTCCAGATGAAATACTTTAGAAGTGATTTGTACTGATATCTCATTTGACCTTTTCTACTGGGGAGATCCTCTACCAACTTTTGGACATTTGCATTGGTTGTAGTCGTGGTGTCCTCCTACTCTTACACTACGATCAGATGTTTGATCGTAGGCACTCCACGATTTTAAGTTGGGTGGCTGATAGGTTATCAGTAGTACATTTTGAGACGTTCCTACTGACTATGGATCTTTATTTAGTTCATCAGCCATAAAGTTTTGGGACTTTGTAGCTGGTACATTACTTTATAGTATATCTCAGTGATGTTGTTCCTTAACCGATCACTGCTCCCTCATAGTTGATACTGTCTTCTCAGAAGAATGTGATACTGTCTTCTCAAGAGTGCTCATTTGTTGAGAATCGTATTTTCTCTATGATTCTACCTTGGCATTGTGAGCACTTCTATTGAAGTCTTAGTTCTGCACTCTACAAATCAGCTTTGGTTGTGCAGACACTAAGGCTCCGAGATCAGATCTTGACGCTCTACGATTTTTATCCTTGTGTTTGAAGTCTTCATTTGATCTTGCTCGACTATAATCTCTGCCTCAGATATGATCAGTAGACTCTCCGACTCAGAGTATAGTCTATAATTCTTGACTTGACTTAGGAAGATGCTCGTTAGGCTCGTAGGCAGGTTGTCTCTACGATTCTGAATATAGCTTCCTCAGTAGACTATGGCTCCGAGGAAGTACTACTCGACACACTACGATCCTTCTTCGTCTCCTCTGGCAGTCTACGAACTCCGAGATCTACTATCTTGCAGACTACGATTCTGCCTCGATAGCTCTCGAGTTTTCCTTGACTATCCTGGCAGACTACGATTTTTGGTGCAGTGCTCGACGATCAGACAAGCCTATCTATTACATCATAAGATCAACCTAACATGCTTGATCTTTCTATATTTATAGTCCTTGTACATCATTTCTTTTTAAAGACTTTACAAAGCTATTTTGCTTATGTAGGATCATCCTAACATATTTGATCAATTCATTCTAAGTCCTTTTACACATGTTTCTGTTCTCTATCAAAGGACTATACAGCTTTTCTCAATGCAAGCATACTTACATATTCATTCATATATATCATAATCAAATCATATATAAATAGGAATAACATTCTCATACTTATTCCCGACACCATGAATTTGGCACTGATAGCATCTCCTGACGTGGTCCTCACAGTCAGCCTTGAGAGAGAGAGAGCAAGTAACGCCCTGTTCTGAGGATTTTCTTAACAAGTAGGGGGCACTCATGTGTGGGCCACATACTCCACTATAGATATCATCCATGAGCCTCTGAGCTTGGTCCTTGTCCAGACATCTGAAGAGACCTAATCCTGCATTTCTTTTATATAGTGCATCCCCGCTCAGGTAGAATTTCATAGCCAGTCAATGGATCTGCCTTCTTTCAGTCGGGCTCGCCCCAGCGGGTGTAGATCCATCTTGCTAGTACTTTTTGATATGCTGATACCAAGGGTGTTGGATGGGAGGTAGCTCATCTGATACTTCTCTAATTTAATTTCCATAGGCTGGAGCCTTTTGTTGGGCAAATGTGAGGGTTGGCATGTCTTCCTTGTCGTGTATGTTGATCAAGGAGGCCAAGGTTGCTAGTGCATCCGCAAAATCATTGTTATTCCGAGGAATGTGGAGGATGGATATTTCTTCAAACTCCGAAAGCCATCTGTAGAACATGCCGATGGTAAGGCAGCAAATGTAGACCTTTAGTGTGATAGATTCATGTGGTTTGTCTGATTACCAACTCAAAATCTCCAAAGACAATTAACCGTCTGATAATCATTGATTGGGCAAGTTTTAGCCCCATGATACAGCCTTTATACTCAGTTGTATTATTGGTGTTGGCAAACTGCAATTTGACTGCGACAGGATGCTGCTCCCCCATAACGGATACTAGAACTGCTCCAGCCCCAGAACCTTCTGTAAGACCCCAACTTATTAATTAATAAAATCAAATTTCCTCTAATTATTATTGTGAATAATGTGGTGTCAATTTGATATAATATTTTGGTTATGGGTGAAATGTGCAAATTTTGCAAAATAAACAAGTGGTTATAAAATATTCATTGTTGTCGGGGAATATTCGTTTGGTCGTGAAATATTCTTTCTGTCGGGAAATATTCGTACGACGGCGCAACCATTTGTGGGCCCCATAACAGAATAACTGTCGGATGAAGAAAACGGCAAAATTGAGTTTTTATAAATAACGGCGTAGTTGTTACCGTTAACACTGTTGGAATACCCGGTGGTTAAAATACAGTAATACGCGTGGTTGCACAGTAGCACACTGTTTTGCACAGTATTTTTGAATTATTGATCCTTACGTAAGAAGACACTATTCAATAATTGTTATAGAAGTTACTGTTCAATATTTTATTTTATTGATTCAATAATTGCTGCGTTGATATTTTATACTATTGTTGTTTCAATAATTGTTACTGAACAGTATTTCCCATTATCAGATCAATAATTCATATTATTTGAATAATATTATTAGATAGCATTATTGGCAATGTCTAGAAAGTTCTGTCTAAGGAGAGGTTTGGTCACCTAATTGCGCGTCAATAAGGAGAAATCCGTATTGGAAAGCCCCCTCTTTCCTGGGAACGGCCTAGTTGTCATAATTGTGATTCTATAATATTATTTGTGAATAATTAATTATTGATTTATATGATAAGGAAATATTTATTTGATATGGATATAAATGATGGATTTATTTATATGGTTATTATTGAAGGAGTTTATGTTGAGGTGTTTTATCAGTATTTTTGTCGGAATAGAGGTATTAAAAATTAAATCAGTGTTTTTGAGTTATATTGCGTGAGTTATAATTTTTAATCCGACCGTTGGATCGTTGTGATTTTTGGATATGTTATACATATATAAGTTGAGTATATGTCCACAAATTTTGAACCGTTAAAAATGAACGTATGATTTGTAATGAATTTTAAGAGGTGACTAATTCAGAAATTAGGTTTATAAATGATTTTGGTAGACAATTCTAGAATTGAGTGGGCCCCACTTGTGGTTGGTGAATGTGATAATCCGAGATTTCGAATAATCAAAAATTTGCGAATAATTTTTTTTTATTAATATTAATATTAATTATCATTTATTTGACAAGTATCGGTGGTACGTGTATCGAGGAAGTCAATTTGTGTATTGACTAATAAAATTAGAGTAGAGTTGTGCTTAACAGCTTTAGAAATCCTAATTTTAATTTCTGGAAAAGGATTCGATAGAAAATATAATTAAAATAATTATATTTATGAGTATGTGTTTGTACTAAATAGAATTTTGATCAATGATTGATCGGATAAGGTTTAAAAATTATAAACCCTAATAAGAGATTAGAAACCCTAATATCAGGATTAGAAACCATAACGTAGTGTTAGAAACCCTAACCGAAAGCCGGGAAACCCTAATTTTAAATTCAGGAATCCTAAACCCTAAATTAGGAAATCCTAATCCTAATTGGCAAGCCTATTGTGTGTATTAAACTTTAATATGATTAGAAAGCCCTAATTATATTTTAGTTATCTTAATTTCTATTTTATAAACCCTATTTGTAATTTAAAAAATTTATTTTTCTAATTAAAACCCTAATTCGTGGGTTATAAACCCTAATGATCATTTTGACCCTAATTGCTAAATTAAGCAATTTTAATTAGGAATATTAATCCTAATTAGCAAGATTGAATTTTATGATTAGGAAATATTATCATAATTATTGAATCCTAATTATAATTTTGGAAAATTAATTTTTCTATTTTGAAAACCGAAATTCGAAAATTTTGGAAAGTAAATTAAAAATCTAGGGTTCAAGCCCTAAACCCTAAAGGGTTCAAACCCTAAATCCTAAGGGTTTGTACAAATGACAAAAATGCCCTTTTGTTTATTTAGTAAGCTAACTTGCAATTTTGGCTTAACTTTAGTTGGTCACCAACTATTTTGACATTTGTGACTTAAAATCTCAGCCAATTCAGCCTCTTAGTGACATCACATTACATCTAGCAACTTCATATCACAATATATAAAGATTGGGAGAGAGAAAGTGTTCATATTTTGCCTTATTTTCCAACCTAGCTCTCACCAACTCTCTCTCTCTCTCTTCATATCCGAAAATAGCAAGTAATTCAGTCCCAATTTCAGTTCCTAGATCATCTAATAACATATTGGAGAGCTTAGATCAAGAATTAAAAGCTAGAAGGTATAAACCTAATTTTACTTTTGATCCATGTTGCTAAGAAAATTTTTGTGTTTTTGTGTTTAGAATCTTGCTAATGGATGTTTTATGAAGATCTATGACGATCTATCATGAATCCATAGCATCAAAGTGCCTTATAAATGAGTTTTACAAAATCTGTTCTTGAGCTCTAAAGTTGTCTGACAAGCAAATGTCAGTTGGCTTAGATCTTCATGTATTCATGTTATGAGTTGTTTTAAAGCTTTTATATGTAGCCTGACATGTTGTCTTTAAACTGAAAAAGCTATCAGAGTCATAAGAGGTCTGGATTCGAAGATATAATCGGTCAAAACCCGTTGACCAGGCATGACCGAGTATATTCTGGGTAACCCAGAAAGTTGGATTTTAGCGTCTGACAATTTTTGTGAGGCCCGAATCTGACAGGTCTTAGGTTGTCTGATGTTGTGTTTATAACCATGTTGTAGCCTATAAGATGAACTCTAGATCCATACTTGTATAACATTAAATCAGTAAATATATCGATCGTGGCAGGTAGTCAAAGTAGGTCATTCGGCCACGAATTGAATTTCTGAAAATTCCAGAAAATGTTTTGCACGAACTTTCTGACCATGTTTGACCGAACTTTATATTGTGATGTTGTTGTTTTCGGACTTATTTGTTGTTATATTAATATTCCTTGACACAAGTACTATACATTTGAACCTTGATATCGATCATTTGGTGAACAGAACATAGAGTTAATCGAGCATGAAACTCACCACTCGAACTGCCTGGGTTTCTGGAAAACCCAGGAGTAGTCTGACAATGACTTTAGGTGGCCAGATCTTCTTGTTATGATGTGATATGACTTATATAAGGATTGTTAATTGAATTCTTACATTCTTACTACATGATCAAAGTGTAAGATAGTTCAGAACATGATCCAACTGTGATTTAGGTGTGGTCAAACCATGACCCTTGTTAAGCTAAGCTGTCAGTGTTCTTGAGCTCAAGAACACCAACAGCGACACTTTCTGTCGCTAGAGACCAACAGCGACAGTTTTAATTATTTTATTTTCTGAATTTTCGAAAAAAGATTAAAAAATAGAAATAAATTCTAAAAATTATCAAAAATGGTTTTAAAATTTATTTTAAATTATGAAAAATAATTTTTGACCAATTAGAATATTTTTTTAATATTTATAATTATTTAAATATTAAAAGTATTTAATTTATTTAATTAGTGTATTAAATAAATTAGAGAAAAATGATTTAATATTATGAAAAATAATTTTAAATAAGAATAATGTATTTAAAAATATTTTGAGTTATAAAATGTGACTTTTAATATTTTTAGAGAATTTTCATTAATAATTTAATATTAATGATATTAGATTTATTTAATTACTAAATTAAATAAATAAGTTAAAAATGATTTTAATGATTTAAAAATCATTTTAAATAAGAATAAAGTGTTAGAAAATATTTTAAATTATAAAATAAAATTTTCAATATTTTTGGAGAATTCTCATTAATAAATAATATTTGATTTATTTGATTATGATATTAAATAAATGAATTAAAAATAATTTTATTGATTTAAAAATCATTTAAAAGTGAGAAAAATATTTTAAAAATATTTTAAGTTATAATTAATGACTTTTAATATTTTGATAATAATTATATTAATATTTAAATATTAATGGAGATGATTTAAAAATGATTTTAATTACTTTAAAAATCATTTAAGTAGAATATTGATGATTTAAAAATATTTTAAGTTATTAATAATATCATTAAATATTAATAATGATAAGATTATTTGGTAATTAAATCATTTAAAATGATTTAAGTGTTTGAAAAATTGTTATAAATTATAATAATTGTTTATAAATTATTAAAAGCTTTCGAAAAATATTATAAACGATATTTGACTTATCTAAAATAATATTGAAGCTTAGAGACCAAGTTTAATTGATAATCAATGTGTTAATTGTCGAATAGGGTGACCAGAACACCGAGAATGGACCGAGGTCCAACCAGACCGAAATAGTTAGACTGGATAAATGTTTATATAGGTTATAAACACTGATGTGATTATGTGGTAATGTGCCTAGGAGAAGTTTGACTGTAGAATACAGTGTTACGTGTTATAGATGATTGTGCTAATTGTGAGACCGACATTATTGATTATAGGTCTTACGAACGCAGTTAATTATATTGTGTAGCTGTAATCAACGCGAAAGGCAAGTTTCCTAACTCAACCTTGAGTTGTATTCATTCAATTATTTTAATGGTTAATTATTGATAATTATACTATGTCCAGGGAATTTATTGTTGATTATTCGCAGTTAGTGCACGATTAAAATTCAAATTGATTTACTGATTCAAAAAAATATATATTCGTAGAATTACTGTTGTTGGATATTTATATCTGTAGAACTAATATTGACAGTACAGATAATTTCTGTTTATTGTCAAATTATATTGAGAAATGTCTTAGCTAATTATTCTGGCTAGACGAACAATTGTTAGAACTTGATAAATACGAGAAGAGAAATCAATTGTTATTGATAGATCGATGCCAATTGTTTCTGCTATATCGATAAGTAGATAGAATTTGAAATTATAGTATTTCGTTGTTAAATCAAAATCTTGATTCTGAGACTGAGAAGGACAACCTTTTATATAAAGGGAACATTTTATGTCGTATATTCGACCATTGCGCGCTGTTAAGTATTATGCATAATATAGGGTACAAGGAGTTGGCCGGGTCTAAGTACTTGCAGAGGGATATGATTTAATCTTTATGGTTATCTGATACACCTGGGTATATTAAAGTCCAATCTTTGATAGTTACTCGAGAAGATAAGTTCTAGATCTAGTGTGATCACTCAGCATAAATCTAGAAAACATTCCACTTTGCTATTGCGTAGAATTAATTCTTGATTATTCAATAGAATATCGTAGAAACTTTGAATTAAATATTAATGTAATTATTATCAAAATATTAAAAGTCATTAATTATAACTTAAAATATTTTTAAAACATTTTTCTCACTTTTAAATGATTTTTAATTCAATAAAATTATTTTTAATTCATTTATTTAATATCATAATTAAATAAATCGAATATTATTTATTAATGAGAATTCTCTAAAAATATTGAAAATTGTATTTTATAATTTAAAATATTTTCTAACACTTTATTCTTATTTAAAATGATTTTTAAATCATTAAAATCATTTTTAACTTATTTATTTAATTTAGTAATTAAATAAATCTAATATCATTAATATTAAATTATTAATGAAAATTCTCTAAAAATATTAAAAGTCACATTTTATAACTCAAAATATTTTTAAATACATTATTCTTATTTAAAATTATTTTTCATAATATTAAATCATTTTTCTCTAATTTATTTAATACACTAATTAAATAAATTAAATACTTTTAATATTTAAATAATTATAAATATTAAAAAATATTCTAATTGGTCAAAAATTATTTTTCATAATTTAAAATAATTTTTAAAACTATTTTTGGTAATTTTTAGAATTTATTTCTATTTTTTAATCATTTTCCAGAAATTCAGAAAATAAAATAATTAAAACCGTCGATGTTGGTCTCTAGCGACAGAAAGCGTCGCTGTTGGTGTTTTTGAGCTCAAGAACACTGACAGCTTAGCTTAACAAGGGTCATGGTTTGACCACACCTAAATCACAGTTGGATCATGTTCTGAACTATCTTACACTTTGATCATGTAGTAGGAATGTAAGAATTCAATTAACAATCCTTATCTAAGTCATATCACATCATAACAAGAAGATCTGGCCACCTAAAGTCATTATCAGACTACTCCTGGGTTTTCTAGAAACCTAGGCAGTTCGAGTGGTGAGTTTCATGCTCGATTAACTCTATGTTCTGTTCACCAAATGATCGATATCAAGGTTCAAATGTATAGTACTTGTGTCAAGGAATATTAATATAACAACAAATAAGTCCGAAAACAACAAAATCACAATATTTCGTTGTTAAATCAAAATCTTGATTCTGAAACTGAGAAGAACAACCTTTTATACAAAGGGAACATTTTGGGTCGTATATTCCACCATTGCGCGCTGCTAAGTATTATGCATAATATAGGGTACAAGGAGTTGGCCGGCTCTAAGTAATTGCAGAGGGGTATGATTTAATCTTTATGGTTATCTGATACGCCTGCGTATGTATCAAAGTAAATCTTTGATAGATACCCGATAAAATAAGTTCTAAGATCTGGTGGGATCACTCAGCATAAATCTGGAAATTATTCCACTTTGTTATTGCTTAGAATTGATTCTTGATTATTCAATAGAATATTGTAGAAACTTTGAAAGCATTGTACTCTTTCATTATCAAATTATTACGTTGCCTAGAATACGAGAAGAATTGTTATTGAATAACGATTTGTTCAGCTATTTCAAAGTTCACTGAACTTTAGCTTCATTCTATCAAAATAGATAGTCTGTTCTTGTTGATTCATATACCTTTATTGTATGTCTTAACTTGCGGGGCAAACTTGTTGCTCACCCTTTGTGACGCCCCCAAAATAGGTATACAACACCCATTCTGAGTCGCCAAATACATGGTACAGAAACCAAACTACAACTTCAATAATACAATTGTCGTGCAAAATACGACAACACATACTGTGAGTTTAAATACAAATATTGTCTTCTGGACAATATCCACACTCAAATAAATCCTCATTACAATTATTCAAACACTATTTTACAGAAATAGTGAGGACTGCTAAAATATCTTTCTAGAACCATCACTCCATACCCCGACTAGATCCTGCTATGTTCTCACCTCCTGAGAAGAAAAATGGAACAAAAAAGAAAAGGGGTGAGCTCAACTAGCCCAGTAAAGAATATTATGACTAAGATAATATACAATAAATTATCGTTAGTCTTCAACAGGGAAAAATCTGATAGAATATAATCGACAACAAGTTTTAGATCAACAACTGCAGCGGAAACAACAAACCATTAGAAGAGTCAAGTAGAGAAAGAATTCTACTATCTTCTAAGATTTAAAAGTCCATCATCAATATTTTTATCCCTGTAACATCAATTAATAATCATCTTTATCCAAATATTAATCTTTGCACTACAGGCCAAAGATATTCATTTGTATCACATGTCAGTCATGTTCATCTCAACACCTGTTCATCTTTGCACTACAGGCCAAAGATATTCATCTAGTAATCATACATCTTTGCACTACAGGCCAAAGATATTCAGTAATATCATCATTTAGGACTGAGGATGATGAAAAATATCTTAAAGAGAACGAATCCAGTGAGACAGAAGGACAAATATTAGGGATTCGTATAACAGTTTATCCAGGATCAATAATACTTCATAATAATCAATTGTGAAGCAGAATTCAAAAATAAAGATCAAAACATGGATACAATCAAAGATAGTAACCATAATAGACATCTTGGATAAAAAGGAAAAATTTTTATTTTTCGGTGAATAGTGCCGTATTCGTGAATAGTACCGTATACGTGAATAGTGTCGTATACGTGAATAGTAACCTCGACACAAAAAGTCTCAAAATTGATAAAAACTCATATCAATATTTCAGCATAATGATATTGAAGAAAATAATATCATTTAAGAAGAAAATAATATCCCTTACCTCAAAATATCAGTACTTCTGGTCGGAATACCGGTATAAGGCTGAAAGAAACTTGCTCTGATGAATAAAAACTCTCAAAGTATCTAAATACTCACAAAATACACTCAATAATCTAGAGAGAGAAAGAGAGAAAACTTGTTTCTGGTGTGATTTTCAATTCTAACTTAGCCCTCTATTTATAGGAAAATATTAGCACGCCGAAGCAGACTTAACCTGCAACCTGATGGCTTTACCTGCTACTATTCTCACCCACCACATTTGAATAAAAATCTCAGCACATTTTTTCACCAACCAAGAGTGGGGCCCACCAATTTTAGAATTTTCCATCAAAATGATAAACTCCAAAAATTTAACAATTTCTGAACCAGTCATCTCGTAAAATTCATAATAAATCATACGTTCATTTTTAATGGTTCAAAATTTGTGGACATATACTCAACTTATATATGTATAACATATCCAAAAATTACCACGATCCAACGGTCGGATTAAAAATTATAACCCCCGTAAAATATCTCAAAAACCCTAATTTTTAATACCTCCATTCCGACAAAAATACTGATAAAAACCTCAATATTAACTCCTTCATTTTTAACCACAAAAATATATCCCTCATTTATGTCCACATAAAATAAATATTTCCTTATCATATGAATCAATAATTAATTATTCACAAATAATATTACAGAATCACATTTATGACAATCAGGCCGTTCCCAGGAAAGAGGGGGCTTTCCAATAAGGATTTCTCCTTACAGGCGCGCAATTAGATGACCAAACCTCTCCTTAGACAGAACTTTCTAGACATTATCAATAATGTTATCTAATAATATTATTCTAAATAATATGAATTATTGATCTGATAATGGAAAATACTGTGCAGCAACAATTATTGAAACAACAATAATATAAAATATCAACGCAATAATTATTGAATCAATAAAATAAAATATTGAACAATAACTACCGTAACAATTATTGAGTAGTGCCTTCTTACGTAAAAATCAATAATTGGTGCAATACCGTGTGCTACTGTATTTTAACCACCGGGTATTCTAACAGTATTAACGGTAACAACTACGCCGTTATTTATAAATAACTTATACTTGTCATTTTCTTCATCCAATCGCTTTCCGTTATGGGGCCCACACAAGACTGCGCCGTAGTACGAATATTTCCCGACAACAAGAATATTCCACAACCAAACGAATATTCTCCGACAAAATGAATATTTTATAACCACTTGTTTATTTTGCAAAATTTGCACATTTCACCCATAACCAAAGTATTATATCAAATTAACCCCTTATTATTCACAATAATATTTAGAGAAAATTTGATTTTATTTATTAATAAGTTGGGGTCTTACAACCTCCCCTCCTTATGAAATTTCGTCCTCGAAATTGACGTACGTACCTGATGTTTCGAAAAGGTGAGGATACCTCGCTTTCATTTCTGATTCCAACTTCCAGGTCATTTCTTCAATAGCATGGTTTCTCCACAAAACCTTAACTTGTGGTATAACTTTCGTGCGTAGGACATGCTCTTTCCTATCTAAGATCTTAACAGGTACCTCCTCGTACGTTAAATCTTCAGCTATCTCGTCTGGTTCTAACTCAATAATGTGGTTTGGGTCGTCCACATATTTACGTAACATCGATACCTGAAAAATGTTATGAACACGCGACATACTTAGCGTTAAGGCGAGTCTATAGGCCACAGTTCCTACTCGATCGAGGATTTCAAATAAATCGAATGCTTGAGCTTTCTTCTCTTCATCAACTCTTACTTCTAGAATAACACATTCTTACACCTTCTTCTTTATATTCATCAACTCCAGGTTTGTATCTTGAGCGGCTTTAACGTTATCGATTAAAGTCGATTTTACTCGTATATCATCACGTGGGTCCCTAGAGTCATTAACTCTATCTCTATCATTTATAAATTATACAAAATAGGTCTTTGTGTTCAACAATATCGCACTCGTACTCGCGTACAATCTTCTACTCAACGCGTCAGCTACCACGTTCGCTTTTCCAGGATGATATTGGATGGTATGATCGTAATCTTTCAACAGCTCGAGCCAACGTCGCTGCCGCATGTTGAGTTCCTTTTGGGTGAAGAAATATTTAAGGCTTTTATGATCTGTATAGATCTCCACTTTCTCCCCATACAGGTAGTGTCTCCAGATCTTCAACGCAAAAATGACCGCTGCCAACTCCAAATCATGAGTAGGATAATTCCTCTCATATTCTTTGAGTTGTCGTGAGGCATAGGCTATGACTTTCCCATGTTGCATGAGAACACATCCTAACCCTTTGACTGAAGCATCGCTGTAGATAACAAATCCATCTGAACCAGATGATATTGTCAGAACAGGCGCCGAAATGAGTCTCCTCTTGAGTTCTTAGAAACTCTTCTCGCATTCTTCACTCCATACGAATTTTGTATCTTTCTGAGTCAGCTAAGTTAACGGAGTAGCGATTCGAGAAAATCCTTCCACGAATCTCCGATAGTAACCAGTTAAGCCTAGAAAGCTACGTACTTTGGTCACCGACTTCAGTTGCTCTCAATTGTGATTCATATCCCAATCTTGGATAGCACGTCACAATGGCACCTATTGTTTGACCACTACACAAATATAGAGTCCCTTACGGAGAGTCTGGCTTTGGTGCATTCCACAAAGGAAGTCACCAGATAAAGGCTCGGGTACCAACTTCTATAGTTGGGTTTTTAACTCCTGAAGTTCAATAGGAGCTATTCAATATGAGATTTTAGAAATGGGTTTTGTATTGGGTTAAAGATCAATACAAAAATTCAATATCACGCTCTGGGGGTAGACCATGAAGTTCTTCAGGAAATACATCAGAAAATTCTCTAACAATAGAAATATTATTCAAATTTGACTTGTCTTTGTTCAAATCCATAACATGGGCTAAGAAAGCTTGACATCCGTTTTTCAATAAACGAATAGCTTTGTGGCTTGATATGATAGTGACTGATTTTAGTGGTTTAGTAGTTTGAATTCGATGACAGGTTGGTTAGGAATATGAAAACTAACAACCTTACGAAAACAATCAATTTTGGCATAATGAGTAGTTAACCAATCAATTCCTAAAATCACATCAAAAGAAAGTATCTTTAAAGAGATAAGATCAACAGGTAATGTGATTGTGCCAACTTGGATTAAGCAAGATTTATAAACTGTAGATGTAATGAAAGTTTCTCCTAACGGAGTCTCCACAGATAGGTTAAAGTCTAATTTCTCCAGAGTCAAGTTTAAACGTTGAGCACAAGCAGGAGAGATAAAATAAAAGGGTAGAACCGGTATCTAGTAAGGTATAAACTTCGCAAGAATTTATAATTAACTAACCCGTTATACCTTCGTTCGGGTTCCTCGCGTTTTGGCCAGTCACGACAAACGTTCTTCCAGAAACTGCTGACTTTATTTTGTCCGTATCCGCCTTTGGTGTCACCGTCCCAGCTGGACTTGGTTTCGCTATAGTACAATCTCGAGCGATATGTCCTTCCTTTCCATAATTATAACATACCTTGAACTGTTGTGGGTAGTTTGGACTTATATGTCCCTCCTCTCCGCATCTGTAACATCTAACTGGCGGTCGTTCTCCTCCCCTAGAATTTATTCCTGGTGCTGGTATTGCTGTCGACGTCTTCCTGTCATCGTTAAATCTTCTCTTCTTGTAATTTTCACTTGACTAACCTCTTCTATTATCATGGCCACGATGACCATCCGAGTGGTTACCACTTTTGTCTGTATTTTTTCCTCCTCGCTGGTTCTTATCGCTTCGATGACTGCTGTCACCAGTATGACCCTAGTTGTGGTCCCTCGGTTGTACATACTCATTATCTCGCTCTAATAATTGAGCCATGTTTACAACATTTGAATATAAAGAAAATTTATGAGAGATAAGATATTGCCGAATCTCGGGTTTTAAACCTCTCAGAAACATCCTTATCATTCGTTCCTCATTCTCTACCAAATGAGGTGCAAACCTGGATAACTCTGCAAACTTCGCCTCCTACTGGGACACCGTCATGTTGTTTTGTTCCAGTCTGATAAACTCTACCTCCTTCATATGACGAATACTTTCAGGAAAGTACTTGTCATTGAACAGTTTCTGAAATGTTTCCCAGGACATGTTGAGTGCGTCAGGCTGGGTACGCTTCACAGACTCCCACCAGTAGTCAGCCTCACCGCGGAACATAAAGGTGGCGAATGGAACCTTCTATTCCTCCGTGCATCCCAAGACATCGAATATCTTGGTAATTTGCTTGACCCATGTTTTCGCCATGATCGGATCCGACTTTCCCTTAAATTCTGGTGGTCCCAATTCTTTGAACTGCTTAGCTGTGACAAACCGCGCATTGTTATCATTTCTACCCGTATTCTGCACACGAGTCTCCCTCGTCTGATTTTACATGAACTACAAAAAGCTCCTAAACATTCCATCATTCATCGTTTGCTTGGTAACGTTGTTTACAGGAGGAATATTGCCTTCCTGTTGCACGTTCCCCTGGGTGGTGATTAAAGGTGTCTCCACGGTCTGATTTACTCCATTATTAACGTTCTCAGCTGCCATTCTTAAATACTGTCATAAAACAAGGGTTAATAATAATGTCATATATTATCCCTATACTCTGACCGACCAAATAAACTTAGTCAGGTCATACTAGCGAAGGAATTCCCCGTTTCTCCCCTCCTAGTTCTTGTCTCACATCTCAGCCAGGGTTCATATCCCTAAGCTCTGATACCAACTGTGACGCCCCCAAAATAGGTATACAACACCCATTCTGAGTCGCCAAATACATGGTACAGAAACCAAACTACAACTTCAATAATAAAATTGTCGTGCAAAATACGACAACACATACTGTGAGTTTAAATACAAATATTGTCTTCTGGACAATATCCACACTCAAATAAATTCTCATTACAATTATTCAAACATTATTTTACAGAAATAGTGAGGACTGCTAAAACATCTTTCTAGAACCATCACTACATACCCCGACTAGATCCTGCTATGTTCTCACCTCCTGAGAAGAAAAATGGAACAAAAAAGAAAAGGGGTGATCTCAACTAGCCCAGTAAAGAATATTATGACTAAGATAATATACAATAAATTATCGTTAGTCTTCAACAGGAAAAAATCTGATAGAATATAATCGACAACAAGTTTTAGATCAACAACTGCAGCGGAAACAGCAAACTATTAGAAGAGTCAAGTAGAGAAAGAATTCTACTATCTTCTAAGATTTAAAAGTCCATCATCAATATTTTATCCCTGTAACATCAATTAATAATCATCTTTATCCAAATATTCATCTTTACACTATAGGCTAAAGATATTCATTTGTATCACCTGTCAGTCATGTTCATCTCAACACTTGTTCATCTTTGCACTACAGGCCAAAAGATATTCATCAAGTAATCATACATCTTTGCACTACAGGCCAAAGATATTCAGTAATATAATCATTTAGGACTGAGGATGATGAAAAATATCTTAAAGAGAACGAATCCAGTGAGACAGAAGGACAAATATTAGGGATTCGTATAACAGTTTATCCAAGATCAATAATACTTCATAATAATCAATTGTGAAGCAGAATTCAAAAATAAAGATCAAAACATGGATACAATCAAAGATAGTAACCATAATAGACATCTTGGACAAAAAGGGAAAATTTTTATTTTTCAGTGAATAGTGTCGTATTCATGAATAGTACCGTATACGTGAATAGTGCCGTATACGTGAATAGTAACCCCGACACAAAAAGTTCCAAATTTGATAAAAACTCATATCAATATTTCAGCATAATGATATTGAAGAAAATAATATCATTTAAGAAGAAAATAATATCTCTTACCTCAAAATATCAGTACTTCTGGTCGGAATACCGGTATAAGGCTGAAAGAAATTTGCTCTGATGAATAGAAACTCTCAAAGTATCTAAAACCTCACAAAATACACTCAATAATCTAGAGAGAGAAAGAGAGAAAACTTGTTTCTGGTGTGATTTTCAATTCTAACTTAGCCCTCTATTTATAGAAAAATGTTAGCACGCCGAAGCACACTTAACCTGCAACCTGATGGCTTTACCTGCTACTATTCCCACCCACCACATTTGAATAAAAATCTCAGCACATTTCTTCACCAACCAAGAGTGGGGCCCACCAATTCTAGAATTTTCCATCAAAATGATAAACTCCAAAAATTCAACAATTTCTGAACCAGTCATCTCGTAAAATTCATAATAAATCATACGTTCATTTTTAACGGTTCAAAATTTGTGGACATATACTCAACTTTTATATGTATAACATATCCAAAAATTACCACGATCCAACGGTCGGATTAAAAATTATAACCCCCGCAAAATATCTCAAAAACTCTGATTTTTAATACCTCCATTCCGACAAAAATACTGATAAAAATCTCAACATTAACTCCTTCATTTTTAACCACAAAAATATATCCCTCATTTTTGTCCACATAAAATAAATATTTTCTTGTCATATGAATCAATAATTAATTATTCACAAATAATATTACAGAATCACATTTATGACAATCAGGTCGTTCCCAGGAAAGAGGGGGCTTTCCAATAAGGATTTCTCTTTACTGGTGCGCAATTAGATGACCAAACCTCTCTTTAGACAGAACTTTCTAGACATTGTCAATAATGCTATCTAATAATATTATTCTAAATAATATGAATTATTGATCTGATAATAGAAAATACTGTGCAGCAACAATTATTGAAACAACAATAATATAAAATATCAACGCAACAATTATTGAATCAATAAAATAAAATATTGAACAATAACTACTGTAACAATTATTGAGTAGTGCCTTCTTACGTAAAAATCAATAATTGGTGCAATACCGTGTGCTACTGTATTTTAACCACCGGGTATTCCAACAGTATTAACGGTAACAACTACGCCGTTATTTATAAATAACTTATACTTGTCGTTTTTTTCATCCAATCACTTTCCGTTATGGGGCCCACACAAGGCTGCGCCGTAGTACGAATATTCTCCGACAACAAGAATATTCCACAACCAAACAAATATTCCCCGACAAAATGAATATTTTATAACCACTTGCTTATTTTGCAAAATTTGCACATTTCACCCATAACCAAAGTATTATATCAAATTAACCCCTTATTATTCACAATAATATTTAGAGAAAATTTGATTTTATTCATTAATAAGTAGGGGTCTTACACCCTTGCTATAAATATTAAATTTCAGCTAGCAACGAAGAGGCCAGCGGGTCAAAGAAGATCAAAGGCAAAGGCAAGATGTTGGAGTAGTTATAATGAACAATATTATTATGTTATATTGTATTGTAAACCCTTTTTGTATATCTAAAGGGGTATTTCTGTAATGTTAAGGTTAGTGGACCTGGGACTTATGTATTAATAACTTATGTTAATGACTGATATAATCCTATTTATATTTAAATGGGTAGTTAAATGTTATTTATATTTATATTGTAATGTTAAATGTTATTTAATCTTGCCTTTGCCTTTGATCTTCTTTGACCCGCTGCCCTCTTCGTTCCTAACTGAAATGTTATATTTATAGCAAGGGTGAGCAACAAGTTTGCCCCGCAAGTTAAGACATACAATAAAGGTATATGAATCAACAAGAACAGACTATCTATTTTGATAGAATGAAACTAAAGTTCGGTGAACTTTGAAATAGCTGAACAAATCGTTATTCAATAACAAGTCTTCTCGTATTCTAGGCAACGCAATAATCTGATAATGAAAGAGTACAACGCTTTCAAAGTTTCTACGATATTCTATTGAATAATCAAGAATTAATTCTACGCAATACCAAAGTGGAATGTTTTCCAGATTTATGCTGAGTGATCACACTAGATCTAGAACTTCTCTTCTCGAGTAACTATCAAAGATTGGACTTTGATATACCCAGGTATATCAGATAACCATAAAGATTAAATCATACCCCTCTGCAAGTACTTAGAGCCGGCCAACTCCTTCTACCCTATATTATGCATAATACTTAACGGTGCGCAACGGTCAAATATATGACATAAAATGATCCCTTTATATAAAAGGTTGTCCTTCTCAGTCTCAGAATCAAGATTTTGATTTAACAACGAAATACTGTGATTTCAAATTCTATCTACTTATCGATATAGCCGAAACAATTGGCATCAATCTATCAATAACAATTGATTTCTCTTCTCGTATTTATCAAGTTCTAACAATTGTTCGTCTAGCCAGAATAATTAGCTAAGACATTTTTCAATATAATTTGACAATAAACAGGAATTATCTGTACTGTCAATATTAGTTCTACAGATATAAATATCCAACAACAGTAATTCTACGAATATATATTTTTTCGAATTAGTAATTCAATTTGAATTTTAATCGTGCACTAACTGCGAATAATCAACAATAAATTCCCTGGACATGGTATAATTATCAATAATTAACCATTAAAATAATTGAATGAATATAACTCAAGGTTGAGTTAGGAAACTTGCCTTTCGCGTTGATTACAGCTACACAATATAATTAACTGCGTTCGTAAGACCTATAATCAACAATGTCGGTCTCACAATTAGCACAATTATTTATAACACGTAACACCGTATTCTACAGTCAAACTTCTCCTAGGCACATTACCACATAGCCACATTAGTGTTTATAACCTATATAAACACTTATCCAGTCTAACTATTTCGGTCTGGTTGGATTTTGATCCATTCTCGGTGTTCTGGTCACCCTATCCGATAATTAACACATTGATTGTCAATTAAACTTGGTCTCTAAGCTTCAATATTATTTTAGATAAGTCAAATATCGTTTATAATATTTTTCGGAAGCTTTTAGTAATTTATAAACAATTATTATAATTTATAAAAAAATTTCAAACACTTAAATCATTTTTAAATAATTTAATTATCAAATAATCTTATCATTATTAATATTTAATAATATAAAAATATTAATAACATACTTGTCAAAATATTAAAGTTATTATGAATAACTTAAAATATTTTTAAATCATCAATATTCTACTTAAATGATTTTTAAAGTAATTAAAATCATTTTTAAATCATCACCATTAATATTTAAATATTAATAAACTTATTATCCAAATATTAAAAGTCATTAATTATAACTTAAAATATTTTTAAAACATTTTTCTCACTTCTAAATGATTTTTACATCAATAAAATCATTTTTAATTCATTTATTTAATATCATAAATAAATAATCTAATATCATTAATATTAATTTATTAATGAGAACTCTCCAAAAATATTAAAAATTATATTTTATAATTTAAAATATTTTCTAACACTTTATTCTTATTTAAAATGATTTTTAAATCATTAAAATCATTTTTAATTTATTTATTTAATTTATTAATTAAATCAATCTAATATCATTAATATCAAATTATTAATGAAAATGCTCCAAAAATATTAAAACTCACATTTTATAACTCAAAATATTTTTAAATACATTATTCATATTTAAAATAATTTTTCATAATATTAAATCATTTTTCTCTAATTTATTTAATACACTAATTAAATAAATTAAATACTTTTAATATTTAAATAATTATAAATATTAAAGAAAAATATTCCAATTGGTCAAAAAATATTTTTCATAATTTAAAATAATTTTTAAAACCATTTTTAGTAATTTTTAGAATTTATTTCTATTTTTAAATAATTTTCAGAATATTCAGAAAATTAAAATAATTAAAACCGTCGCTGTAGGCTTTTAGCGACATAAAGCGTCGCTGTTGGTGTTCTTGAGCTCAAGAACACTAACAGCTTAGCTTAACAAGGGTCATGGTTTGACCACACCTAAATCACAGTTGGATCATGTTCTGAACTATCTTACACTTTGATCATGTAGTAGGAATGTAAGAATTCAATTAACAATCCTTATATAAGTCATATCACATCATAGCAAGAAGATCTGGCCACCTAAAGTCATTGTCAGACTACTCCTGGGTTTTCCAGAAACCCAGGCAGTTCGAGTGGTGAGTTTCATGCTCGATTAACTCTATGTTCTGTTCACCAAATGATCGATATCAAGGTTCAAATATATAGTACTTGTGTCAAGGAATATTAATATAACAACAAATAAGTCCGAAAACAACAAAATCACAATATAAAGTTCGGTCAAACATGGTCAGAAAGTTCGTGCAAAACATTTTCTGGAATTTCCAGAAATTCAATTCGTGGCCGAATGGCCTACTTTGACTACCTGCCATGATCGATATATTTACTGATTTAATGTTATACAAGTATGGAACTAGAGTCCATCTTATAGGCTACAACATGGTTATAAACACAACATCAGACAACCTAACACCTGTCAAATCCGGGCCACACAAAAATTGTCAGACGCTAAAATCCAACTTTCTGGGTTACCCATAATATACTCGGTCATGCCCGGTCAACGGGTTTTGACCGATTATATCTTCGAATCCAGACCTCTTATGACTCTGATAGCTTTTTCAATTTAAAGACAACATGTCAGGCTACATATAAAAGCTTTAAAATAACTCATAACATGAATACATGAAGATCTAAGCCAACTGACATTTACTTGTCAGACAACTTTAGAGCTCAAGAACAGATTTTGTAAAACTCATTTTTAAGGCACTTTGATGCTATGGATTCATGATAGATCATCATAGATCTTCATAAAACATCCATTAGCAAGATTCTAAACACAAAAACACAAAAATTTTCTTAGCAACATTGATCAAAAGTAAAATTAGGTTTATACTTTCTAGCTTTTAATTCTTGATCTAAGCTCTCCAATATGTTATTAGATGATCTAGGAACTGAAATTGGGACTGAATTACTTGCAATTTTCGGATATGAAGAGAGAGAGAGAGAGTTGGTGAGAGCTAGGTTGGAAAATAAGGCAAAATATGAACACTTTCTCTCTCCCAATCTTTATATATTGTGATATGAAGTTGCTAGATGTAATGTGCTGTCACTAAGAGGCTGAATTGGCTGAGATTTTAAGTCACAAATGTCAAAATAGTTGGTGACCAACTAAAGTTAAGCCAAAATTGCAAGTTAGCTTACTAAAATAAACAAAAGGGCATTTTTGTCATTTCTAGAATACAATCAATGGCATTCTTGTTTGTACAAACCCTTAGGGTTTAGGGTTTAGGGTTTGAACCCTTTAGGGTTTAGGGCTTGAACCCTAGGTTTTTAATTTACTTTCCAAAATTTTCGAATTTCGATTTTCAAAATAGAAAAATTAATTTTCCAAAATTATAATTAGGATTCAATAATTATGATAATATTTCCTAATCATGAAATTCAATCTTACTAATTAGGATTAATATTCCTAATTAAAATTGCTTAATTTAGCAATTAGGGTCAAAGTGATCATTAGGGTTTATAACCCACGAATTAGGGTTTTAATTAGAAAAATAAATTTTCTAAATTACAAATAGAGTTTGTAAAATAGAAATTAAGATGACTAAAATATAATTAGGGCTTTCTAATCATATTAAAGTTTAATACACATAATAGGCTTGCCAATTAGGATTAGAGTTTCCTAATTTAGGGTTTAAGATTCCCGAATTTAAAATTAGGGTTTCCTGGCTTTCGGTTAGGGTTTCTAATGATACGTTATAGTATCTAATCCCGAGATTAGGGTTTCTAATCTCTTATTAGGGTTTATAATTTTTAAACCTTATCCGATCAATCATTGATCAAAATTCTATTTAGTACAAACACGTACTCATTAATATAATTATTTTAATTATATTTTCTATCGAATCTTTTTCCAAAAATTAGAATTAGAATTTCTAAAGCTGTTAAGCACAACTCTACTCTAATTTTATTAGTCAATACACAAATTGACTTCCTCGATACACGTACCATCGATACTTGTCAAATAAATGATAATTAATATTAATATTAATGATTAAAAAAAAATTATTCGCAAATTTTTAATTATTCGAAATCTCGGGTTATCACAAGAAAGGTGGCAAATGGAACCTTTTGCTCCTCTGAGCATTCCAAGATATCAAATATCTTGGTGATCTGCTTTATCCATGTCTCTGCCTTAAGTGGCTCTGGCTTTCCCAAAAACTCCGATGGTCCTAGCTCCTTGAACTGCTTAGCGGTGACCAACCGTGGGTTGTCAGTGTTTCCACCTGCATTATGAACAAGAGTCTCTCTCGTTTGGTGTTGCATGAATTCTAAAAATCTCCTAAACGTACCGTCGTTTGTCATTTGGTCGGTGTCGTTGTTCACATGAGGATTGTTACTTTCCTGATGCACATTATCCTGAGTATTGATCTGTGGTGACTCAACGGACTCCTGTGCTCCATTGTTATTCTCAACATTCTCGGATGTCATTTTCAAATAATGTCACAAAACAAGGGTTAATTGACATGCAACATATTATCCCTATATTCTGACCGACCAAACAAATACCAAATAAACTTAGTCAGGTCATACTAATGAAGGAATTCCCCGTCTCTCCCCTCCTAGTTCTTGTCTCACATCTCAGCCAGGGATCATATCCCTAAGCTTTGATACCAACTGTGACGACCCCAAAATAGGTATACATCATCCATTCTGAGTCGCCAAATACATGGTACAGAAACAAACACAGCTTCAGTAATACAATTGTCGTACAGAATACGACAACACATATACTATAAGTTTGAATACAAATATTATCTATTAGAGAGTATACAAACTCAAAAGGAGTCCTCATTACAATTATCACACTATTTCACAGAATAGTGAGGACTACTAATGTAACCATCTGGTCCGTCAATCTATTCCCCGACTAGTCCCAGCTATATTCTCATTTCCTGAAGAGAACAGTGAAAGAAAGGGTGAGCTCAACTAGCCTAGTAAGAAATATTATGACTAAGGTAATGTACAACAAATTATCATTAGTCTTCAGCATGGAAAAATCTGATAAAATATAATAGACAACAAGTTTTAGATCAACAGCGAAAAAAATAATCCATTAGAAGAGTCAAGTAGAGCATAAAACCTACTATCTTCTATGATTTAAAAGATTTATCATCAATTTTATTGCTGAGATTCAGCTTAATAAATAATCCACATCATCGAATCATCCCTGCACTACGGGCCAAAGATAATCGTGTTTTCATCAACGGTCATGATCATGCCATAAAATAATTCATCTTTGCACCCTTGGCTGAAGAGAATCCATGGTCATAATCATACCAACAACTGTCCATCAATGCACTACTGGCCAATGAGGACTTTTACCACATCATTTGTAACATTATGGTCATGATTATACCGAATAATCCCTGGTCATAATCATACCAAATCCATCTATGCACTACAGGCCATAGATGACTTTCAACAGAATATAAACATGAGGATGATAACAATGATATAATAATTCAATAAAACAAGGTCAAGGATAAATTTTAAAGATTTATAATTTAATTTATCCAGAAATAAATAACGTCGAAATTGTCAACATGATACTACTTTGTGGAGTAAAATTCAAGAATAATACTCAGTTGGTCATGTTCATCTCAACACCTGTTCATCTTTGCACTATGGGCCAAAGATATTCATCAGGTAATCATTCATCTTTGCATTACAGGCCAAAGATATTCAGTTATATCATCATTTAGGACTGAGGATGATGAAAAATATCTGAAAGAAAACGAATCCAGTGAGATAAAAGAACAAATATTAGGGATTCGTATTATAGTTTATCCAAGTTCAATAATACTCCGAAATAACCAATTTCGAAGCAGAATTCAAAAATAATAATCAAAACATGGATACAATCAAAGATAGTAACCATAATAGCCATCTTGGATAAAAAGAAGAAAATTTCATTTTTCGGGGTGAATAGTGTTGTATTCGTGAATAGTGCCGTATACGTGAATAGTGCCGTATACGTAAATAGTAACCCCGACACAAAAAGTTCCAAATTTGATAAAAAGTTCAGACCAATACTTCGGCATAATGATATTCGAAGAAATAATATCATTTACGAAGAAAATAACATCCCTTACCTCAGAATAACCGTACTTCTGACTGAATTTCAGATATAGTGCTGACAGAAACATGCACTGAATAGCAACTCTCAAAGTATCAAAAAACTAACAAAATACGCTCGAGAATATAGAGAGAGAAAGAGAGAAAACTTATGAATTCTGGTGTGATTTTTAATTCTAACTTAGCCCTCTATTTATAGGAAAATATTAGCACGCCGAAGCAGACTTGACCTGCAACCTGATGGCTTTATCTGCTACTATTGCCACCCACCACATTTGAAATAAAATTCAGCACATTTCTTCACGGTGACAACCCCAAATTCGGGTTACCTGACCCCCGAGTTTGGTGTTCACGATCCACAATATAATATCATTTAACTACCCAGTCATATATAAATAGGAATACATAAGTCATTAACATAAGTTGTTAAAACATAAGTCCCAGGTCCACTAACCTTAACATTACAGAAATACCCCTTTAGATATACAAAATAGGTTTACAATACAATATAACATAATAATATTGCTCATTATAACTACTCCAACATCTTGCCTTTGCCTTTGATCTTCTTTGACCCGTTGGCCTCTTCGTTCCTAGCTGAAATGTTTTATTTATAGCAAGGGTGACAACTAGTTTACCCCGCAAGTTAAGACATACAATAAATGTTTATGAATCAATAAGAACAGACTATCTATTTTGATAGAATGAAACCAAAGTTCGGTCAAACATGGTCAGAAAGTTCGTGCAAAACATTTTCTGGAATTTCCAGAAATTTAATTCGTGGCCGAATGGCCTACTTTGACTACCTGCCACAATCGATATATTTACTGATTTAATGTTATACAACTATGGATCTAGAGTCCATCTTATAGGCTACAACATGGTTATAAACACAACATCAGACAACCTAACACCTATCAGATCCGGGCCTCATAAAAATTGTCAGACGCTAAAATCCAACTTTCTGGGTTACCCAGAATATACTCGGTCATGCCCGGTCAACGGGTTTTGACCGATTATATCTTCGAATCCAGACCTCTTATGACTCTGATAGCTTTTTCAATTTAAAGACAACATGTCAGGCTACATATAAAAGCTTTAAAATAACTCATAACATGAATACATGAAGATCTAAGCCAACTGACATTTACTTGTCAGACAACTTTAGAGCTCAAGAACAGATTTTGTAAAACTCATTTTTAAGGCACTTTGATGCTATGGATTCATGATAGATCATCATAGATCTTCATAAAACATCCATTAGCAAGATTCTAAACACAAAAACACAAAAATTTTCTTAGCAACATTGATCAAAAGTAAAATTAGGTTTATACTTTCTAGCTTTTAATTCTTGATCTAAGCTCTCCAATATGTTATTAGATGATCTAGGAACTGAAATTGGGACTGAATTACTTGCAATTTTCGGATATGAAGAGAGAGAGAGAGAGTTGGTGAGAGCTAGGTTGGAAAATAAGGCAAAATATGAACACTTTCTCTCTCCCAATCTTTATATATTGTGATATGAAGTTGCTAGATGTAATGTGCTGTCACTAAGAGGCTGAATTGGCTGAGATTTTAAGTCACAAATGTCAAAAATTTGGTGACCAACTAAAGTTAAGCCAAAATTGCAAGTTAGCTTACTAAATAAACAAAAGGGCATTTTTGTCATTTTTAGAATACAATCAATGGCATTCTTGTCATTTGTACAAACCCTTAGGGTTTAGGGTTTAGGGTTTAGGGCTTGAACCCTAGGTTTTTAATCTACTTTTCAAAATTTTCGAATTTCGGTTTTCAAAATAGAAAAATTAATTTTCTAAAATTATAATTAGGATTCAATAATTATGATAATATTTCCTAATCATAAAATTTAATCTTGCTAATTAGGATTAATATTCCTAATTAAAATTGCTTAATTTAGCAATTAGGGTCAAAATGATCATTAGGGTTTATAACCCACGAATTAGGGTTTTAATTAGAAAAATAAATTTTCTAAATTACAAATAGGGTTTGTAAAATAGAAATTAAGATAACTAAAATATAATTAGGGCTTTCTAATCATATAGTTTAATACACACAATAGTCTTGCCAATTAGGATTAGGATTTCCTAATTTAGGGTTTAGGATTCCCGAATTTAAAATTAGGATTTCTCGGCTTTCGGTTAGGGTTTCTAACGATACGTTATGGTTTCTAATCCTGAGATTAGGGTTTCTAATCTCTTATTAGGGTTTATAATTTTTAAACCTTATCCGATCAATCATTGATCAAAATTCTATTTAGTACAAACACGTACTCATTAATATAATTATTTTAGTTATATTTTCTATCGAATCCTTCTCCAGAAATTAGAATTAGGATTTCTAAAGCTGTTAAGCACAACTCTACTCTAATTTTATTAGTCAATACACAAATTGACTTCCTCGATACACGTACCACCGATACTTGTCAAATAAATGATAATTAATATTAATATTAATAAAAAAAAATTATTCGCAAATTTTTGATTATTCGAAATCTCGGGTTATCACATTTCTGTTGCGTGAAGAAGCAGATCATTGGTGGGAATCTGTAAAACGTACCCAGCCTAACGCACTCAAGATGTCTTGGGAGAAGTTCTAAGAATTGTTCAACGACAAGTACTTTCCCGAAAGTATTCGTCACATGAAGGAAGTGGAATTCATCAAGCTGGAGCAAAATAATATGACCGTGTTGCAGTACGAAGCTAAGTTTACCGAGTTATCCCGGTTTGCGTCCCACTTAGTTGATAACAAGGAGAGAATGACGCAGATGTTTCTAAGAGGTTTGAAATCCTAGATATGTCAATACCTAATTTCTCAAAAACTGTGTTTGTATTCAGATATTGTAAATAGGGCTCAGTTATTGGAGCGCGATAACGAGTTAACCCAACCAAGAGAAAGCAGCTGAAAAAATGATAATACTAGTGGTAGCAGTCATCGAAGCGGTGACAACAATCGTGTAGGAAATTATCATGCCAAGAATGGTAACCACTTCGGTGGTAATCATGGCCAAGATAATAGAAGTGGAAATATCAAGAAGAGGAGGTTCAATAATGATGGAAAGACAGCAACACCAGCACCCATTTCAAAAGAAGAAGAACGACCACCAGTCGTATGTTTCAAATACGGACAAGAGGGACACATCCGTCCAAACTGTACGCAGCAACCCAAAGTGTATTTCAATTGCTGAAGAGAAGGTCACCTAGCTCGATTTTATCCTGTAGTGAAGTCAAGTCCAGCGGGGATAGTGATGCCAAAGGATGTCCCAAACAAGTCAAAGTCGGTAGTTTAAGTAAGAGCGTTTGTCGAGGAACCTGAACGAAGTTATCATGGGTAAGCTAACCATAAACTCTTACGAAGTTTATACCTTATTCAATATCGGTTCTACATATTCTTTTATTTCTCCTACTTGCGCTCAACGTTTAAATTTGACCCCAGTATAAAACCTATTTCTATAACCCTTAAAATATTTCTTCACCTAAAACGAATGTATTATGCGCTAAAGACGTTGGCTCGAGCTGTTGAAGATTACGATTATACCATTTAATACCATCGTGGGAAAAGCGAATGTGGTAGCTGACGCGTTGAGCAGAAGATCGTATGCATTTACGAGTACGAATATACGAACCTACGTGAAGATAGCAAATATACGATTAGAACTGACTTTAAATCGATAAAGTTAAAGCCGCTCAAGCTACAGACTCAGAGCTGATGAATGTAAAGAAGAATGTTCAAGAGGGCATTATTCTAGAAGCAAGAGTCGATGAAGAGAGGAAATCTCAACCCTCGATTTTATTGGTCTATTTGAAATCCTCAATCGAGTAGGAACTGTGACCTATAGACTCATTTTAAACGACAAGTATGTCGCGTGTTCGTAACGTTTATTTCGTATCGATGTTACGTAAATATATGGATGATCCGAACCACATTATTGATTAAGAACCGGACGAGATAGCGGAAGATTTAACGTATAAGGAGATAGCTCAAGAGTTAGAATCTGAAATGAAGTCAAGGTATCCCCATCTGTTCGACATATCAGGTACGTACGTAAATTTCAGGGACGAAATTTCATAAGGAGGTGAGGTTGTAAGACCCCAACTTATTAATGAATAAAATCAAATTTCCTCTAATTATTATTGTGAATAATAAGCTGTCAATTTGATATAATATTTTGGTTATGGGTGAAATGTGCAAATTTTGCAAACTAAACAAGTGGTTATAAAATATTCATTGTTGTTGGGGAATATTAGTTTGCTCGTGGAATATTCTTTCTGTCGGGGAATATTCGTACGACGGCGCAGCGATTTGTGGGCCCCATAACAGAATAACTGTCGGATGAAAAAAATGACAAAATTTAGTTTTTATAAATAACAGCGTAGTTGTTACCGTTATCACTGTTAGAATACCCGGTGGTTAAACTACAGCAATACGCGTGGTTACACAGTAGCACATGGTTTTGCACAGTATTTTTGAATTATTGATCCTTACGTAAGAAGGCACTACTCAATAATTATTATAGTAGTTATTGTTCAATATTTTATTTTATTGATTCAAAAATTGCTGCGTTGATATTTTATATTATTGTTATTTCAATAATTGTTACTGCACAGTATTTCTCATTATCAGATCAATAATTCATATTATTTGAATAATATTATTAGATAGCATTATTGGCAATGTCTAGAAAGTTCTGTCTAAGGAGAGGTTTGGTCACCTAATTGGGTGCCAGTAAGGAGAAATCCTTATTGAAAAGCCCCCTCTTTCCTACGAACGGCTTAGTTGTCATAATTGTGATTCTATAATATTATTTGTGAATAATTAATTATTGATTTATATGATAAGAAAATATTTATTTGATACGGATATAAATGATGGATTTATTTATGTGGTTATTATTGAAAGAGTTTATGTTGAGGTGTTTTATCAGTATTTTTGTCGGAATGGAGGTATTAAAAATCAAACCAGTATTTTTGAGTTATATTGCGTGAGTTATAATTTTTAATCCGACCGTTGGATCGTTGTGATTTTTGGATATGTTATACATATATAAGTTGATATATATGTCCACAAATTTTGAACCGTTAAAATAAACGTATGATTTGTTATGAATTTTAAGAGGTGACTGATTCGAAAATTAGGTTTATAAATGATTTTGGCAGAAAATTCTAGAATTGAGTGGGCCCCACTTATGGTTGGTGAAGAAATATGCTGAATTTTATTTCAAATATGGTGGGTGATAATAGTAGCAGGTAAAGCCATCAGGTTGCAGGCCAAGTCTGCTTCGGCGTGCTAACATTTTCCTATAAATAGAGGGCTAAGTTAGAATTGAAAATCACACCAGAATTCATAAGTTTTCTCTCTTTCTCTCTCTATATTCTCAAGCGTATTTTGTGAGTATTTTGATACTTTGAGAGTTGCTATTCAGTGCAAGTTTCTGTCAGTACTATATCCGAAATTCAGTCAGAAGTATGGTTATTTTGAGGTAAGGGATGTTATTTTCTTCGTAAATGATATTATTTCTTTCAATATCATTATGCCGAATTATTGGTTTGAACTTTTTATCAAATTTGGAACTTTTTGTAACGGGGTTACTATTCACGTATACGGCACTATTCACGTATACGACACTATTCACCAAAAAATAAAATTTTCTTCTTTTTATCCAAGATGGCTATTATGGTTACTATCTTTGATTGTATCCATGTTTTGATCATTATTTTTGAATTTTGCTTCGAAATTGGTTATTTCGGAGTATTATTAAACTTGGATAAATTGTAATACGAATCCCTAATATTTGTTCTTTTATCTCACTGGATTCATTTTCTTTAAGATATTTGTCATCATCCTCAATCTTAAATGATGATATTATTGAATATCTTTGGCATGTAGTACAAAGATGAATGATTACCTGATGAATATCTTTGGCCCGTAGTGCATAGATGAACAGGTGTTGAGATGAACATGACCAACTGACTATTATTCTTGAATTTTACTCCACAAAGTAGTATCATGTTGACAATTTCGACGTTATTTATTTCTGGATAAATTAAATTATAAATCTTTAAAATTTATCCTTGAACTTGTTTTATTAAATTATTATATCATTGTCATCATCCTCATATTTATATTCTGTTGAAAGTCATATGTGGCCTGTAGTGAATAGATGGATTTGGTATGATTATGACCAGGGATTATTCGGTATAATCATGACCGTAATGTTACAAATGATGTGGTAAAAGTCCTCATTGGCCAGTAGTGCATTGATGGACAGTTGTTGGTATGATTATGGCCATGGATTCTCTTCGGCCAAGGGTGCAAAGATGAATTGTTTTATGGCATGATAATGACCGTTGATGAAAACACGATTATCTTTGGCCCGTAATGCAGGGATGATTCGATGATGTGGATTATTTATTAAGCTGAATCTCAGCAATAAAATTGATGATAAATCTTTTAAATCATAGAAGATAGTAAGTTTTATGATCTACTTGACTCTTCTAATGGATTATATTTTTTATGCTGCAGTTGTTGATCTAAAACTTGTTGTCTATTATATTTTATTAGATTTTTCCCTGTTGAAGACTAATGATAATTTGTTGTACATTATCTTAGTCATAATATTTCTTACTAGGCTAGTTGAGCTCACCCTTTCTTTCACTGTTCTCTTCAGGAAATGAGAATATAGCTGGGACTAGTCGGGGAATAGATTGACGGACCAGATGGTTGCATTAGCAGTCCTCACTATTCTGTGAAATAGTGTGATAATTGTAATGAGGACTCCTTTTGAGTTTGTATACTCTCTAGTAGATAATATTTATATTCAAACTCACAGTATATGTGTTATCGTTTTCTGCACGACAATTGTATTACTGAAGTTGTATTTGTTTCTATACCATGTATTTGGCGACTCAGAATTGGTGATGTATACCTATTTTGGGGTCGTCACAGTTGGTATCAAAGCTTAGGGATATGATCCCTGGCTGAGATGTGAGACAAGAACTAGGAGGGGAGATATAGGGAATTCTTTCGCTAGTATGACCTGACTAAGTTTATTTGGTATTTGTTTGGTCGGTCATAATATAGGGATAATATGTTGCATGTCAATTAACCCTTGTTTTGTGACAGTATTTGAAAATGACATCAGAGAATATTGAGAACAGCAACAGAGCACAGGAGACCGTTGAGTCATCACAGATCAATACTCAGGATAATGTGCATCAGGAAGGCAACAATCCTCAGGTGAACAACGGCACCGACCAAATGAAGAACGACGGTACGTTTAGGATCTTTTTAGAATTCATGCAACACCAGACGAGAGAGACTCATGTTCATAATGCAGGTGGAAACCCTGGAAACCCACGGTTGGTCACCGCTAAGCAGTTCAAGGAGCTAGGACCACCGGAGTTTTTGGGAAAGCCAGAACCACTTAAGGCAGAGACATGGATAAAGCAGATCACCAAGATATTTGATGTCTTGGAATGCTCAGAGGAGCAAAAGGTTCCATTCGCCACCTTTCTGTTGCGTGAAGAAGGAGATCATTGGTGGGAATCTGTAGAACATACCCAGCCTGACGCACTCAAGATGTCTCGAGAGAAGTTCCAAGAATTGTTCAATGATTAGTACTTTCCCGAAAGTATTCGTCACATGAAGGAAGTGAAATTCATCAAGTTGGAGCAAAATAATATGACCGTGTCGCAATACGAAGCTAAGTCTGCCGAGTTATCCCGGTTTGTGTCCCACTTAGTTGATAACGAGGAGAGAATGACGCGGATGTTTCTAAGAGGTTTGAAACCCGAGATACGTCAATACCTAATTTCTCACAAACTGTGTTTATATTCAGATGTTGTAAATAGGGCTCAGTTATTGGAGCGCGATAACGAGTTAACCCAACCAAGAGAAAGTAGCCAGAAAAATGATAATACCAGTGATAGCAGTTATCGAAGCGGTGGCAACAATCGTGGAGAAAATTATCATGCCAAGAATGGTAACCACTTCGGTGGTAATCATGGCCAAGATAATAGAAGTGAAAATTTTAAGAAGATGAGGTTCAATAATGATGGAAATACAGCAACACCAGCACCCATTTCAAAAGAAGAAGAATGACCACCGGTCGTATGTTTCAAATGCGGACAAGAGGGACACATCCGTCAAAACTGTACGCAGCAACCCAAAGTGTGTTTCAATTGTGAAAAAGAAGGTCACCTAGCTCAATTTTGTCATGTAGTGAAGTCAAGTCCAGTGGTGATAGTAATGCCAAAGGATGTCCCAGACAAGTCAAAGTCGGTAGTTTAAGTAAGCGCGTTTATCGAGGAACCCGAACGAAGTTATCACGAGTAAGTTAATCATAAACTCTTGCGAAGTTTATAACTTATTCAATACCGGTTCTACATATTCTTTTATTTCTCATACTTGCGCTCAACGTTTAAATTTGACCCCAGTATAAAACCCATTTCTAAAACCCTTAAAATATTTCTTCACCTAAAACGAACGTATTATGCGCTGAAGACGTTGGCTCGAGTTGTTGAAGATTACGATTATACCATTTAATACCATCGTGGGAAAAGCGAATGTGGTAGCTGATGCTTTGAGCAGAAGATCGTATGCATTTACGAGTGCTAATATACGAACCTACGTGAAGATAGGAAATATACGATTAGAACCGACTTTAAATCGATAAAGTTAAAGCCGCTCAAGCTACAGACTTAGAGCTGATGAATGTAAAGAAGAAGGTTCAAGAGGGTGTTATTCTAGGAGCAAGAGTCAATGAAGAGAGGAAATCTCAACCCTCGATTTTATTGGTCTATTTGAAATCCTCAATCGAGTAGGAACTGTGACCTATAGACTCGTTTTAAACGCCAAGTATGTCGCGTGTTCGTAACGTTTATTTCGTATCGATGTTACGTAAATATATGGATGATCCAAACCACATTATTGATTAAGAACCGGACGAGATAGCGGAAGATTTAACATATAAGGAGATACCTCAAGAGTTAGAATCTGAAATGAAGTCAAGGTATCCCCATCTGTTCGGCATATCAGGTACGTACGTAAATTTCGGGGACGAAATTTCATAAGGAGGGGAGGTTGTAAGACCCCAACTTAATAATGAATAAAATCAAATTTCTTCTAATTATTATTGTGAATAATAAGCTGTCAATTTGATATAATATTTTGGTTATGGGTGAAATGTGCAAATTTTGCAAACTAAACAAGTGGTTATAAAATATTCATTGTTGTTGGGGAATATTAGTTTGCTCGTGGAATATTCTTTCTGTCGGGGAATAATCGTACGACGGCGCAGCCATTTGTGGGCCCCATAACAGAATAACTGTCGGATGAAGAAAATGACAAAATTGAGTTTTTATAAATAACGGCGTAGTTGTTACCGTTAACACTATTGGAATACCTGGTGGTTAAAATACAGCAATACGCGTGGTTGCACAGTAGCACATGGTTTTGCACAATATTTTTGAATTATTGATCCTTACGTAAGAAGGCACTACTCAATAATTGTTATAGTAGTTACTGTTCAATATTTTATTTTATTGATTCAATAATTGCTGCGTTGATATTTTATATTATTGTTGTTTCAATAATTGTTACTACACAGTATTTTCCATTATCAGATCAATAATTCATATTATTTGAATAATATTGTTAGATAGCATTATTGACAATGTCTAGACAGTTATGTCTAAGGAGAGATTTGGTCACCTAATTGCGCGCTAGTAAGGAGAAATCCTTATTGGAAAGCCCCCTCTTTCCTAGGAACGGTTTGGTTGTCATAATTGTGATCCTGTAATATTATTTGTGAATAATTAATTATTAATTTATATGATAAAAAAAATATTTATTTGATGTGGATATAAATGATGGATTTATTTATGTGGTTATTATTGAAGGAGTTTATGTTGAGGTGTTTTATCAGTATTTTTATCAGAATAGAGGTATTAAAAATCAAACCAGTATTTTTGAGTTATATTGCGTGAGTTATAATTTTTAATCTGACCGTTGGATCGTTGATATATAAGTTGAGTATATGTCCACAAATTTTGAACCGTTAAAAATGAACGTATGATTTGTTATGAATTTTAAGAGGTGACTAATTCGAAAATTAGGTTTATAAATGATTTTGGGGGAAAATTCTAGAATTGAGTGGGCCCCACTTATGGTTGGTGAAGAAATGTGCTGAATTTTATTTTAAATGTGGTGAGTGGTAATAGTAGCAGGTAAAACCATCAGGTTGCAGGTCAAGTCTGCTTCGGCGTGCTAATATTTTCCTATAAATAGAGGGCTAAGTTAGAATTGAAAATCACACCAGAATTCATAAGTTTTCTCTCTTTCTCTCTCTACATTCTCGAGCGTATTTTCTGAGTATTTTGATACTTTGAGAGTTGCTATTCAGTACAAGTTTCTATCAGCACTATATCCGAAATTCAGTCAGAAGTACGGTTATTCTGAGGTAAGGGGTGTTATTTTCTTCGTAAATAATATTATTTCTTTCAATATCATTATGCCGAAGTATTGGTCTGAATTTTTTTATCAAATTTGGAACTTTTTGTATCGGGGTTACTATTCACGTATACGGCACTATTCACGTATACGGTACTATTCACGAATACAACACTATTCACCGAAAAATAAAATTTTCTTCTTTTTATCCAAGATGGCTATTATGGTTACTATCTTTGATTGTATCCATGTTTTGATCATTATTTTTGAATTCTGCTTTGAAATTGGTTATTTCGGAGTATTATTGAACTTGGATAAACTGTAATACGAATCCCTAATATTTATTCTTTTATCTCACTGGATTCGTTTTCTTTAAGATATTTTTCATCATTCTTAGTCATAAATGATGATATTACTGAATATCTTTGGCCTGTAGTGCAAAAATGAATGATTACCTGATGAATATCTTTGGCCCGTAGTACAAAGATGAACAGGTGTTGAGATGAACATGACCAACTGACTATTATTCTTGAATTTTACTCCACAAAGTAGTATCATGTTGACAATTTGGACATTATTGATTTCTGGATAAATTAAATTATAAATCTTTAAAATTTATACTTGAACTTGTTTTATTGAATTATTATATCATTGTCATCATCCTCATGTTTATATTCTATTGAAAGTCATCTGTGGCCTGTAGTGCATAGATGGATTTGGTATGATTATGACCAGGGATTATTCGGTATAATCATGACCGTAGTGTTACAAATGATGTGGTAAAAGTCCTCATTGGCCTGTAGTGCATTGATGGACAGTTGTTGGTATGATTATGGCCATGGATTCTCTTCGGCCAAGGGTGCAAAGATGAATTGTTTTATGGCATGATCATGACCGTTGATGAAAACACGATTATCTTTGGCCCGTAGTGCAGGGATGATTCGATGATGTGGATTATTTATTAAGCTGAATCTCAACAATAAAATTGATGATAAATCTTATAAATCATAGAAGATAGTAGGTTTTATGTTCTACTTGACTCTTCTAATGGATTTTTTTTTCGCTGCAGTTGTTGATCTAAAACTTGTTGTCTATTATATTTTATCAGATTTTTCCCTATTGAAGACTAATGATAATTTGTTGTACATTATCTTAGTCATAATATTTCTTACTGGGCTAGTTGAGCTCACCCTGTCTTTCATTGTTCTCTTCAGAAAATGAGAATATAGCTGGGACTAGTCGGGGAATGGATTGACGGTCCAAATGGTTGCATTAGTAGTCCACACTATTCTGTGAAATAGTGTGATAATTGTAATGAGGACTCCTTTTGAGTTTGTATACTCTCTAGTAGACAATATATGTATTCAAACTCACAGTATATGTGTTATCGTATTCTGCACGATAATTGTATTACTGAAGTTGTATCTATTTCTGTACCATGTATTTGGCAACTCAGAATGGGTGATGTACACCTATTTTGTTGTCGTCACACCTTCCATATTTATAGCTCCATCAAAATACATCTTCCATATTTAGCGTGCATCGTACTAATGGTGTTACTGAATTACCATTACCCCTTCATCAGGGAAGTATGTTTTCAAGGGTTTGAAATCCCCTGAAGGTGTGGCGGCCAGTTGATCTGCAATTCCTTGTCCTTTAATGGAATTTTGCGTTACGTAGACAATGTCAAATTGTTGTAGAATCAACTGCCATCTGGACAGTTGGCAGTTCAGCATGGGTTTACTGAACACGTACTTGAGAAGATCCACACGGGATATGAGATGGGTTGTGTGACCATGGAGGTAATGCTGTAACCTCATGGAAGCCCATGCAAAAGCACAACAAGTCTTCTCAATCAGAGTGTACTTGTGTTCATTGCTGCTAAATCTTTTGCTGAGGTAGTAGATAGCTCACTCTTAGCCTCTATCATCTTTCTGTCCCAGCATGCAGCCCATGGCATTGTCACTTATGGACAGGTACATGAATAGGGGAACATCATCCCTGGGTGATACCAAAATATGAGCTTTGACTAGCTACTCTTTGATTGTAAGGAAGGCCTTCTAGCACTCATCATTCCATTTCATCGAGGAGTTCTTCCTTAATAACTTGAAAATAGGCTCACAGGTTGCTGTGAGTTGGGAGATGAACCTACTAATGAAGTAGATTTTTCCCAAAAATTCCCGTATTTCCTTCTCTGTCTAAGGAATGGGCATTTCCGTGATGGCCTAGATTGTGGAGGGATCCAGCTCAATCCCCTTGTGGCTGATTAGGAATCCTAGCAACTTGCCTGATTTAACGCCAAAGGCGCACTTGGCTGGATTCAACTTCAAGTTGTACTTACACAACCTGTTGAAGAGCTTTCTGAGATGGTCTAGGTGGTCTTCCTCCATCCGGGACTTGACAATGATGTCATCCACATAGATCTCTATCTCCTTATGCATTAAATCGTGGAAAAAAACCATCATGGCTTGCTGGTAGGTAGCTCCGGCATTGATGAGGCCGAATGACAACCGTCTATAACAAAAGGTTCCCCAAGGCATCATGAAATCAGTTTTCTCACGACCCTCCTCAGCAACCATAATTTGATGGTACCCTGCGAAGCAGTCAGCAAAGGAGTACATGTCGTATTGAGCAGTATTGTCAATGAGAATGTGGATAAAGGGAACGGGAAAGCTATCTTTAAGGTAAGTTTTATTCAGATCTCGGTAATCCAAGCAAACTCGCACCTTTCCTCCTGGTTTAGGCACGGGTACTATGTTTGATAGCCATTCAGGGTATGTAGACACCATGATGATGCCTGCTTGAAATTGTTTCACAATTTCCTCTTTAACCTTTAAACTCCACTAAGATTTTAATCACCTGAGCTTCTGCCTGACTGGCTTGAATCCCTCTTTGATGGGGAGGCGATGAGTGACAATGTCAGTGGACAAACCCACCATGTCTTCATGAGACCATGCAAACACATCCTGGAATTGGGTTAATAGTGTAACCATGTCATTCCTTTGGTTTAGAGTGAGGTCTGTACCAATATGGATTAGTTTAGGGCTTTCTAAAGTTCCGAGATTGAAGGAGGTGATTTGATCAAGGTTGGGTTTAGGTTTGTCTTCGACCCATTCTTTGATCTCCTGAGGCACCTCAATGTCCTCTTGTATTTCCATCAAGTCTGAGTCCAACTTTTTATCAAAGTTACAATCCTTGTGGAGAAAAGGCACCTTATCAGCAAGTATAGGCACATCTAAATTCAGAGTCCTAAAATAAAATATGCTTTCACTTAATATATATGAAACTGTTCAATCATACAAAGTGTTAGCATGTACTGACAAAATAACTGCTAATACTGTACAGAAAAGTAAGCAGTTATTATTATCTACAGGGCAGAAGGAGTTTTTACCCGTTTTACCCTTGTCGACCAATGAAAGGAATGCTGCTCCAATTGTCAAGGGTTAAGTCCTGATGGTCTGCAGTGATGGAGGGGCTGTCATCTTCCTCTTTCTCTCGAATAATGACCATTACGTCTGGAAAATCATCGTTTGGGGTGTATCTATTTGTATGTTCATAATGGGCAATGATGCGTATGTTTGACATCATCCGAGCGATGTCCTGTTTACGTCTTCGTTCCTCTTCTTCCACTTTTGGATCTGGAACTGGGACTTCTTTTCCGTTTATCGGTATAGGTTTAGGAAATAACATGGCCATTACATGGGCCGGCATCTTTATCGGAGACCGTACAGGCAGGTGGAGATAATCGCCATGTGGCTGGAGCTGAAGGAATCTGTTTGTGCTTATGAGAATTCCTGCGACTGGAACTAGTAGTATAGCCTAGTCCGGCTGTCCCTGTTTGACTGGGACATTGAATGGGACGCTTGATGCCCTGATTGTCTTTGACCAACCCCTGTCCAGGTTGATATCCCAACGACATCATTTCTTGAGTGGGCGACATTACTTTGGCAGAAATTTGGGGTATGAAAGGTGGCGCCCCAACAGGATGGTAGTGAGTGTTGCTCACCTCCAGGGCATAAAAATTGATCGGCTCAACTTCTGAATTGAAGGTGATGAGTGGTATGTCACCTTGTTCAGGACATTCTGGCTCAGCGTTGATAGTGACTAGGCTGTTGTTGATAATGTATTTAAGTTATTGGTGAAGACTGGAGGGGATGCCCCGGCCATGTGAATCCACGGTCTTCCCAGAAGCAGGTTGTATCATGTATCTATTTTGAGAACGTGAAAAGATACGCAGAATGTATGTGGACCAATCTCCACTGGCAAGTCAATCTCCGACAGAGTTTCGTCGGGATCCATCAAAAGATTTGATAACCGTATGGCTGTTTCGGATCCTATTGAGATTGATGTTCATCTTCACCAAAGTAGCATAAGGACAGATATTCAGAGACGAACCTCCATCTATCAAGACTCCCCCCACCATATATTCGGAGGACAAAACCGCAATGTGCAATGGCTTGTAATGACCGGTCCCTTCGGGAGGTATATAGTCATCAGTAAAAGATATCACATTGTTGTTAAAAATGTGTTCCACCAGATGCTGGAATTTATCAACATCTATTGACTTATTTAAAAAATATGTTTTAGATCTTTTATCTTGGAAATAGAGCTGTTGAGAATCGAACTTCTGCTTTTACTACAGGAGTGGAGGATTTTCGAGAAAGTTACCATACTCATTCTCCTTTATAATAATAATTAAATAGTAAACTATAAGCATTTCTCACCTCGTAAAATAGCATAAAAAACGAGAAATGTGAGATGAATGTGACTTTTACTTCGGTTTGGCTTCATTTACCCTCTAAAATAATATTATTTTTTCTTTCAAAATTAAACAAGCTTACAACCCCGCCATGTGAGGAATAGGTTAGTTTTGTTTTATGTTTCTTGCACGTAGTGTGCGATATTATTTCCTTTTTTTTAATTTCTTATTGATGATTGGATTAATTTCAATTTTAGCTTGTTATTTTTTTCTAATAATTTTATGATTAATCAAATTAATTTAATTGTAAGATCTTATATATATATATATATATATATATATATATATATATATATATATACACACACACACACACATACATATATACACACGAATAAGTAGTAGAATAGATCTTGAGTTTGAGTCAATTTGTTGAAAATATCTAGTCATATATGCTTATCTGAAATCACATTTTAACACAAAAGTTTAACTTATTATGTGTATGGTCTATTAGAGCATATATATGATATCTCACCTCAGCCATCTCCCCATCCTTAATCATTTCAAAGAATGGTTCGCCAATACCAGCCAACACCCTCTCATAGAAAGGAGCTTTTTGTATGTCTATAAAGGTCATAATCATCTCTGAATCATTCATGAGGGAACAACTTGACCAGCAAGGCGCCTCCACCTTTGAGCATACTCTTTGAAAGATTCATTGGTTTATTTCCTGACTTTAGTAATTTGGTACCGGTCAGGGGCCATCTAAGACTGGAAGCTGTACTGAGTGAGGAAGGCATGAGCTAGCTCCTCCCAGCTATGGATCTTTGAATTGTCTAATCTGGTATACCACGAACGGGCTTCTCCAGTTAGACTTTTCTAGAAGAGTTGCATTCTGAGCTTTTCGTCCTCGGTATAAGATCCGAGTTCTCCAACGAATACCTTCAAATGAGTGTAAGGATCTCCTAACCCGTCATACTTTTCAAAGTCAGGAGTCTTGAACTTCTCCGAATAATGCACACCAGGGAATATACAAAGGTCTGCATATGAAACACTCTCATGTGCTCCAATCCCTTTGATAGAATGGATGGACTCTTCCATTTGAAGGACCTTCTTTCTGATATCACCGGTGTCTAGATTTTCTTTGAGATGGGTGGCATCATGAATTTTGTTGGTTGTATCCAACTGAAGCTCAAGTACTGGAATGGCTTTATCCAGACCTTGGGTTCCTCATTGTGCAGAGGATTCAACATGTATGGGTATCCTTGAACCTTGGGTAGATTGGTGTAGTTCTTTAAGCAGAACAGCCAAATCTGTGATTTGTTTACTTAATCAGTCAAATTCTTCGTGGGAGACAGGATTAAGATTAGCCTGGTCAGATGAAGACATAATTGGCTATAGGCTAGTGGCCTTTTTGGACTTTGACCGGGTAATAGGTCTGATTATTTCCCTGCGAAAAAACTAATGTAGTTTAGTTTTAGGGAATGTATAAATGTTTACATGCTATATGATGTATCCATTTTAGGAGTATTATCCTGCAACACGGATGTTAGTTGTTTGCAATACAGGATAGCATGTTAATACTTTGTAAATATGCGTGCACATATTTCTTCATATTTCCCATTACATTGAGAATGATATGGAATGAAATTACAAGTAAATGAAATTATGAGTAATTTAAAATAGGAAAGTATGAAGAGACTTTCCTCCGCGTTTGGTTTATCAGAGGCAAACCTATCTTAGGCTACTCCCACGGCTTTTTGGCATGAAGGTTCCCAAATCATCGTAATTTACTCGACGAAAAGTTAATCTGGTCTTTCAACTGGAGCGAATTTAGGTGGTGCATTTCTTGAGCCTCGTTGGAATTAGTGTTCCTACGAGTCCAGTAATCAAACACCGATAGGATAGCCTCCTGATGGAGGAACCACACAATATACATTCACATACAATGTGTCTCACCGTTTATAAAAATGATGACATGTGTGAAGCACTAATTTCACAAGCAGATATAGTGTAAAACATTAAGTATATTAAGTAAATGTATTCATACACATCCATCAAATATAAAAGAAACATCCACACACAAGCATATAATAGTTTTGAAAAGCTTGTAATAGCGGCTTAAGTCCTCTTACTGGAGTCCCCAGCAGAGTCGCCACCTATCGACGTTAGGATTTTAATTGTCCCTTTTTAATTCTTGTTCTTTGGTGTTCTCATGTTAGGTGAGATTTGTTTGAAAAAATAAGTTGTGAAAAGGTTCGACATTTATATGTCGACGATTTGACTGTAAGAGTCACCAGTTAGTTTTTTAAATGATTGTACCAATACAACCGAGAAAATGTTTGCACATTGACCAGTGATGTGGCACTACTTAACGGGTCTGTGAAACCGAGATTCATTAGGGTCCGGGGATTGCTTATGCGAAGGGAAGGTGTTAGGCACCCCCCGACATCCGTGTTGCCATGGTCACCGCCATTTTTCAATTAAACTGTTATATGAATATGTGTGTGTGTGGGTTAATGTGCAGTTATTTGGAAGTAGTGTTACGCCTCATTTGCACTTATATACTAAGGGTTTGAATTTATATAAAAATTCAGTTTTAACAAGATATAGCAGTGATGTTTTGTAAAAAGAGGTTTTTCAAACCCTTATGCTCAGTAGTAATTGAGGCCTTTGATACTTCCATTTTATTATGTGCTCGGCTTGATTGTTTTTATTTTCGAGATGCGAAGCATCTTCGAGAAAATAATGTACAAAGCAGTACCGAACTCCTTGTGGGCATGAGAGCCATCTAAGGAAATTCAAATACCGTGAATAATTTATAGGCTGCTTACAGCTGAAAATGTCCATCACGGGAACCGAATCTAGATTCAGTAGACTGAATCTGTGATCACATGATTCCTAGGCTCACATGATGTAGCAATTTATATGAAAGCAGTAAGCAGTTACATATATAAAAGCTGTATATATATATATATATATATATATATATATATATATATATATATATATATATACAGACTTGATCAACCACAACGAAACACCTCCATGGGGGATCGGAAATGTAAATATATAAAAGCGGTAAATTTATATATAGAGACATGATCAACCACCATGAAGCACCTCCATGGGGGATGGAAAATATAAATATATAAAAGCGGTAAATATATACATATAGAGACATGATCAACCACCACGAAGCACCTCCATAGGGAATCAAAAATGTAAATAAAGCAATAAATACGATCAACCGCCACGAAGTAAACTCTAGGCGGGACGAAATGTAAAGAAAAAAGTAAAAATGATCAACCGCCACGAAGTAAACTCCAGGCGGGACAAAATATATATATATATATATATATATATATATATATATATATATATATATATATATATATAGCAGTAAATGCACCAGATCTGAAATCCAGGCTCAATCAAACAGAGTTTGATAACAACAACATATATATAAGTATTTATATATATATATAAGCAGTAAACGCTCCGAATGTAAATCCAGGCTCATCGAACAAAGTTCGACAATAGTTTATATATATATATAAACGCTCCGGACGTGAGTCCAGGCTCAATCGAGGCATAACTCGATAATGTTATTCTATATATATATAAATATATATATATATATATATATATATATAATATATATATATATATATATATATATACACACACAAAGGAAAATAAAAGCCACGGACCGAAGTTTGGGCATACACACGCAACACGACTCTCAACGTGAAGAACGGTGTGTGCAAAGATGAAGAGAAAGGCTTTAAAGTGTGTAAGAAGGCTTACAGTGGACTATCAAAGAAAACTTCAATAGCTTTAAATGGATGAACACTCAGCTCCCGCCGGTAAAAATATAATAATATAGAAGCTCACAAGTGTTTAAAATGAGAAAGCACTCAGTTTAGGGTTTGTACAGAGCAAATTGGACAGGGCTTCCTCGCCTTTTCTCATTTGAAAATGGCTGCCCCAAGCCCTCTATTTATAGAGGGGGGGACGCAGGTGTACATGCGGTAGCTGCAGATGTACCTGCGGCTGTCCGGGGTGCCCCGGGTTCTGCGGGTCCTGCCATCTCGAAGTACATGCACGCGTGCAACGTGATGTCCACTCGAACTTTTAGAACTTCAATTCGGGCATCCGATCGAGGTGTATAAGACCTTTTTCGGCATGTTGTTGTCGAGAGCTACACAATGACATGAGATTAGAGGTTGTACGAAGTCAGAAAGATGAAACCATGCCCTTGGTCTTCAAGCTTCAAATTCTATCCAGTGTATTATCTTATGCAGTAGTCACTCGAGATTGGAGCTCCTTAGTTCTTCTAGGACATTGCTGTATATGTATGTATGAATGTTGAGACGGCACAAAGTGGGATTGGGATGGCAAAATAACAGTTTTGCCCTTCACCGGGGTTATCTCCGGTTTGAGCTATTTTAGTGGTCGTTGCTCAGGGTTATCTTTGAGATTGGACTGTTGCAGGTGTTGACCGTCCTCAGTGTTATTTCTGAGATGTGCCTAACTTCCTGGGGTTATCTCCGGACTTGGGAAATGAGTGTTTCGGGGACATTGCCGAGTGTTTGAAGCTGATTGCATGGGTTTGAAACAAGCATTTTCAGGGTTATCTCCTGAACTACAACTTCATTCCTCGAGGTTATCTCCGAGGTTGATGATGTCTTTCCCAGTGTTATTTTCGGGAGTGAGACTGAGTATCTCGGGGTTATCTCCGAGATGACACGGTCTTCTCCGGTGTGATTTACGGTATTTGAACTGCATTCCTCGGGGTTATCTCTGAGGTTGACGCTGAAACTCCTGGTATTGTTTTTGGGGTTGATTTTGAAACTTTCAGTGGTATTTTCGAGTCCGAGCTGGATGTCTCGGAGTTATCTCTGAGATGGTAATAACTGAATATCCCAGGGTTGTCTCTGGGATTGAACTGAGATATCTTCCAGGGTTATCTCTGAAAGACGATTCAACCCTCCTGCAATGTCAGTAACATGTATGCAAAAAATTTCGAGTGTCTACACTAGTTGAGCTCATCCTTTTTCTTTTTGTTCCATTTTTCTTCTCAGGAGGGGAGAATATAGCTGGTACTAGTCGGGGTGTGGAGTGATGGTTCAAGACAGTTGTAATAGCAGTCCTCACTATTTTGTAAAATAGTGTATCAATAATTGCAATGAGGACTTTATTTGAGTTTGGATATTGTCTAGAAGATAATATTTGTACTAAAACTCACAGCACATGTGTTGTCGCATTTTGTACGATAATTGTATTAATAAAGTTTGTATTTAGTTCCTGTACCATGTATTTGGAGACTCAGAATGGATTGTGTGGACCTATGTTTGGGGCGTTACATCACATCTCAATCAGGATGTTGATTGAATTGGTGCTTTGATCTTCTGTTTGCTTACAAGCCATTTGGTGAGTGCTCTCTGGCTTCCTTTAGGTGGATTGCATCTTTATAGTTCTGTCCAGAGGCTTCATTCTTTAGATGCTTTGGGAGCGCTCATGTGTTGAGAATCGTGTTAACACTAAGATTCGTCCTTGGCGTTGTGAGCACTGATAGGCTTTGTCGAAGACTTTGTTCTGTAGACTATGATCTAACTTTGGTTCTACAGACTCTATGACTTTGAGAACAGATTATACATCAGACCACGATTTCTACCTTAACACTTGTTGTTCTTATTTGATCTAGCTCGACTACGATTTCTGCCTCTGGTATGATCAGTAGACTCTATGACTTCAAGTGTGATCTATGATTCTTGACTTGGCTTGGCAGGCGCTTGGACAAACTCTACGATACTGAGTAAGGCCCTCCAAGGCAGACTACGATCTATAGCCACTTTCTCGATACTCTACGAGTCTGCCTTGGCTTATGCAATCCCTCGGCTGGCTCGATAAACTACGATTTTGCCTTAATAGTCTTTGAATTCTTTGTTTCTCCTGATAGACTTCAAAGGCTTATGCAGTACATGACGATAAGATAGACCTATCTATTACATCATACGAGATCAACCTAACAAGCTTGATCTTTCTATATATATAGACCTTGTACATCATATTCTTTTTAAGGACTTTACACAGTTGTTTTGTTCATGTAGAATCAACCCAACATATTTGATCATTTCAATTTAAGTCCTTGTACATATATTCCTATTATCTATTCAAGGACTTTATAGCTTATTTCAATGCAAACATATTTGCATATTCATTCATTAAGATCAAAATCAAATCTTATATAAATAGGAATATCATTCATATGCTTATTCCTAACAACATACATATTCTCAAATGTCACAAAGTGATGAGTAGGTTTTATACCTAGGAATCCGATATTATTGAATTTAATTATTGCTATCTTTAATTGTTTTTTTAGTATCTTTTTATGTGTTTTGTATTTATTTCTTATAGGTTGGAGGTGGAGGGACAAATTGATTATTTGGGAGAAGAAAAAGGTCAAAATTCATTAAAATTAGAGCTGAGTGGTATTTTTGTAATTACGCTGTAAGACCCCAACTTATTAATGAATAAAATCAAATTTTCTCTAAATATTATTGTGAATAATAAGGGGTTAATTTAATATAATACTTTGGTTATGGGTGAAATGTGCAAATTTTGCAAAATAAGCAAGTGGTTATAAAATATTTATTTTTTGTCGATGAATATTCGGTTGGTCGTGGAATATTCTTGCTGTCGGAGAATATTCGTACGACGACGCAGCCTTGTGTGGGCCCCATATCGGAAAGCGATTGGATGAAGAAAACGACAAGTATAAGTTGTTTATAAATAACGGCGTAGTTGTTACCGTTAATACTGTTGGAATACCAAGTGGTTAAAATACAGTAGCACACGGTATTGCACCAATTATTGATTCTTACGTAAGAAGGCACTACTCAATAATTGTTACAGTAGTTATTATTTAATATTTTATTTTATTGATTCAATAATTGCTGCGTTGATATTTTATATTATTGTTGTTTCAATAATTGTTGTTGCACAGTATTTTCATTTATCAGATCAATAATTCATATTATTTGAATAATATTATTAGATAACATTATTGGCAATGTCTAGAAAGTTCTATCTAAGGAGAGGTTTGGTCATCTAATTGCGCGCCAGTAAGGAGAAATCCTTATTGGAAAGCCCCCTCTTTCCTGGGAACGGCCTGGTTGTCATAAATGTGATTCTGTAATATTATTTGTGAATAATTAATTATTGATTCATATGATAAGGAAATATTTATTTTATGTGGATATAAATGAGGAATATATTTTTGTGGTTAAAAATGAAGGAGTTAATGTTGAGGTTTTTGTCAGTATTTTTGTCGGAATAGAGGTATTATAAATTAGGGTTTTTGAGATAGTTTGCGGGGGTTATAATTTTTAATCCGACCGTTGGATCGTGGTAATTTTTGGATATGTTATACATATATAAGTTGAGTATATGTCCACAAATTTTGAACCGTTAAAAATGAACGTATGATTTATTACGAATTTTACAAGATGACTGGTTCAGAAATTGTTGAATTTTCAGAGTTTATCATTTTGATGGAAAATTCTAGAATTGGTGGGCCCCACTTGTGGTTGGTGAAGAAATGTGCTGAATTATATTTCAAATGTGGTGGGTGGGAATAGTAGCAGGTAAAGCCATCAGGTTGCAGGTCAAACCTACCAAAATTTTCCTATAAATAGAGGGCTAAGTTAGAATTGAAAATCACACCAGAAACAAGTTTTCTCTCTTTCTCTCTCTAGATTATTGAGTGTATTTTGTGAGTATTTAGATACTTTGAGAGTTTCTATTCATCAGAGCAAGTTTCTTTCAGCCTTATACCGGTATTCCGACCAGAAGTACTGATATTTTGAGGTAAGGGATATTATTTTCTTCTTAAATGATATTATTTTCTTCAATATCATTATGCTGAAATATTGATATGAGTTTTTATCAAATTTGGAACTTTTTGTGTCGGGGTTACTATTCATGTATACGGCACTATTCACGTATACGGCACTATTCACGAATACGGCACTATTCACCGAAAAATAAAATTTTTCCTTTTGTCCAAGATGTCTATTATGGTTACTATCTTTGATTGTATCCATGTTTTGATCTTTATTTTTGAATTCTGCTTCACAATTGATTATTATGAAGTATTATTGATCTTGGATAAACTGTTATACGAATCCCTACTATTTGTCCTTCTGTCTCATTGGATTCGTTCTCTTTAAGATATTTTTCATCATCCTCAGTCCTAAATGATGATATTACTGAATATCTTTGGCCTGTAGTGCAAAGATGTATAATTACTTGATGAATATCTTTGGCCTGTAGTGCAAAGATGAACAGGTGTTGAGATGAACATGACCGACTGATGATACAAATGAATATCTTTGGCCTGTAGTGCAAAGATGAATATTTGGTTAAAGATGATTATTAATTGATGTTACAGGGATAAAATATTGATGATGGACTTTTAAATCTTAGAAGATAGTAGAATTCTTTCTCTACTTGACTCTTCTAATGGTTTGCTGTTTCCGCTGCAGTTGTTGATCTAAAACTTGTTGTCGATTATATTTTATCAGATTTTTCCCTGTTGAAGACTAACGATAATTTGTTGTATATTATCTTAGTCATAATATTCTTTACTGGGCTAGTTGAGCTCACCCTTTTCCTTTTTGTTCCATTTTTCTTCTCAGGAGGTGAGAACATAGCAGGATCTAGTCGGGGTATGGAGTGATGGTTCTAGAAAGATATATTAGCAGTCCTCACTATTTCTGTAAAATAGTGTTTGAATAATTGTAATGAGGATTTATTTGAGTGTGGATATTGTCCAGAAGACAATATTTGTATTTAAACTCACAGTATGTGTTGTCGTATTTTGCACGACAATTGTATTATTGAAGTTGTAGTTTGCTTTCTGTACCATGTATTTGGCGACTCAGAATGGGTGTTGTATACCTATTTTGGGGGCGTCACATACGCGGTCCTGGTCAAGCTCCTAGGCACTTGGAAATGGCCTGGGTTGAGTGCCTAGGCGCTCATGTGCGGCTAAAGAATGATTTTACTACTGCTAAGTGGGTTTTTGAAACATAAAAGGAATCTAGAAGAGGGATGAGACCAATACAAATAGGAGAAGACTTTAAAAAAGAGGGATCACTCAATTTCTCAAGAGAATTGCAAAGAGAACAACGAAGAAACACACGAAGGAGAATTGCAAGGGATGAAGATCAAAGAGAGAGTATTGGAGCAAATTCAGAGTTTCTTCTTCTCTTCTCTAGTTTTATCTTTTATAATTATCTGGGATGTTTGGATTATTAATTTGGATGATGTTTTTCTTTATTATTATTATGAACTAAATTTTTATTAAGATTGCAACGGAACTTGGTATGTAGTTTAAATTAAATCTTTCCATTGAATGAAAGATGATTTTTATTGAATTCTTTATTATATCTTTTGCTTATTGATTAATTTTGGCCAACAATTACTGTGATAATCTATATAAAATTGGAAGATTGAGTATGGATTGAGATCTGGATATGATAACATCTGTTCATATAATCTGAATAGGGTTAATATGATTAGCATGTAGGATAGGAATATACCTACGTGTCTTTTGTATCCATTGAAAGAATTTGTGCGTAAAACCCTAATTAACTTAATTCACATAGGAATATAGTGAATTAATTAAATAGGGTGTTCCTTGTAATTTTGTGTCATAAGGATCGGAGTTAGGAGGATTTGTTCACGTGTTTTGGAAAAAGTGCGTGAATTCTATAAAGTATTCTTGGATAATGATTCATATTAAATAATTGATTTAAATGGGGAGTAAATTGGTTTAAATGAAATACTAAGGAAAGTTGTAATCTTAATCTGTGATGGTTCTAGAAAGATGTATTAGCAGTCCTCACTATTTCTGTAAAATAGTGTTTGAATAATTGTAATGAGGATTTATTTGAGTGTGGATATTGTCCAGAAGACAATATTTGTATTTAAACTCACAGTATGTGTTGTCGTATTTTGCACGACAATTGTATTATTGAAGTTGTAGTTTGCTTTCTGTACCATGTATTTGGCGACTCAGAATGGGTGTTGTATACCTATTTTGGGGGCGTCACAGTTGGTATCAGAGCTTAGGGATATGATCCCTGGCTGAGATGTGAGACAAGAACTAGGAGGGGAGAGACGGAGAATTCCTTCGCTAGTATGACCTGACTAAGTTTATTTGGTGTCTATTTGGTCGGTCAGAGTATAGGGATAATATATGACATGACTATTAACCCTTGTTTTATGGCAGTATTTAAGAATGGCAGCTGAGAACGTTAATAATGGAGTAAATCAGACCGTGGAGACACCTTTGATCACTACCCAGGGGAACGTGCAACAGGAAGGCAATATTCCTCCTGTAAACAACGTTACCGAGCAAATGATGAATGATGGAATGTTTAGGAGCTTTTTGCAGTTCATGCAAAATCAGACGAGGGAGACTCGTGTGCAGAATACGGGTGGAAATGATAACAACGCGCGGTTTGTCACAGCTAAGCAGTTCAAAGAATTGGGACCACCAGAATTTAAGGGAAAGCCGGATCCGATCATGGCGGAAACGTGGGTCAAGCAAATTACCAAGATATTTGATGTCTTGGGATGCACGGAGGAACAGAAGGTTCCATTCGCCACATTTATGTTCCGCGATGAGGCAGACTACTGGTGGGAGTCTGTGAAGCGTACCCAGCCTGACGCACTCAACATGTCCTGGGAAACATTTCAAAAACTGTTCAATGACAAGTACTTTCCTGAAAGTATTCGTCATATGAAGGAGGTTGAGTTTATTAGACTGGAACAAAACAACATGACGGTGTCCCAGTACGAGGCGAAGTTTGCAGAGTTATCCAGGTTTGCACCTCATTTGGTCGAAAATGAGGAACGAATGACAAGGATGTTTCTGAGAGGTCTAAAACCCGAGATTCGGCAATATCTTATCTCTCATAAATTTTCTTTATATTCAGATGTTGTAAACAGGGCTCAATTATTAGAGCGAGATAATGAGTATGTGCAACCGAGGGACCACAACCAGGGTCATACCGGTGGCGGCAGTCATCGAAGCAATGAAAACCAGCAGGGAGGAAAACATTCGGACAAAAGCGGTAACCACTCTGGTGATAATCGTGGTCGTGATAATAGAATGAGCGAGTCGGGAGGAGATTTCAAGAAGAGAAGGTACAACAATGATAACGTGAAGACGTCAGCACAAACATCAACTGTTTCTAGGGGAGGAGAACGACCACCGGTCGTATGTTACAAATGTGGGAAAGAGGGACATATCAGCCCAAACTGCCCACAACAATCTAAGGTATGTTATAACTGTGGAAAGGAGGGTCATATAGCTCGAGAGTGTTCTGTAGCAAAACCAAGTTCAGTGGGGATGGTGACTCCAAAAGCTGTCCCGGATAAGTCGAAATCAGCGGTTCCTGGAAGGGCGTTTGTCGTTACTGGCCAAAACGCGAGAAACCCGAACGAGGTGATCACGGGTAAGCTAATCTTGAATTCTTGCGAAGTTTATACTTTACTAGATACCGGTTCTACCCATTCTTTTATCTCTCCTGCTTGTGCTCAACGTTTAAACTTGACTCCGGAGATATTGGACTTTAACTTATCTGTTGAAACTCCGTTGGGTGAAACCTTCGTTACATCTACAGTTTATAAATCTTGCATGATCCAAGTTGGTACTATCACATTACCTGTTGATCTTATCTCTTTAAAGATACTTGCTTTTGATGTGATTTTAGGAATTGATTGGTTAACCACTCATCATGCTAAAATTGATTGTTTTCATAAGGTTGTTAGTTTTCATATTAACCAACCTGTCATACGAATTCAAACTACTAAACCACTAAAATCAGTCACTGTCATATCAAGCCACAAAGCTATTCGTTTATTGAAAAACGGATGTCAAGCTTTCTTAGCCCATGTAATGGATTTGAACAAAGACAAGTCAGATTTGAATAATATTTCTATTGTTAGAGAATTTCCCGATGTATTTCCTGTAGAACTTCCCGGTCTACCCCCGGAACGAGAAATTGAATTCTTTATTGACCTTGAACCCGGTACAAAGCCCATTTCTAAAACCCCATATCGAATGGCTCCTATTGAACTTCAGGAGTTAAAAGTCCAACTACAGGAGTTGTTGGACATCGGTTTTATTCGTCCTAGTACGTCTCCTTGGGGTGCTCCTGTTTTATTCGTAAAGAAGAAAGACAGGAGTATGCGACTTTGTATTGACTATCGAGAATTGAACCATGTCACCATCAAGAATAGGTATCCGCTACCTCGCATTGATGACCTGTTTGACCAGTTGCAAGGAGCACAATTCTTTTCAAAGATCGATCTTCGTTCTGGATATCATCAGCTGAAGATTAAAACTGAGGATATTCCAAAGACTGCCTTCAGAACTCGGTACGGGCATTATGAATTCTTAGTAATGTCTTTTGGATTGACTAATGCTCCTGCTGCCTTCATGGATATGATGAACCGTGTATTCAAAGAATATTTGGATCAGTTCGTTGTTGTCTTTATTGATGACATCCTCATCTATTCCAAAAGCCGTGAAGATCATGAGCGCCATTTGAAGCTGGTACTGCAAAGGCTTCGTGAAAACAAGCTATATGCCAAACTGAAGAAATGCGAGTTCTGGCTTGAGGAAGTAGCATTCCTTGGGCACGTGGTGTCAAAACATGGAGTATCTGTCGACCCGGCGAAGATTGAAGCCATACAAAGTTGGGAGCAACCGAAGTCGGTAACCGAAGTACGTAGCTTTCTGGGCTTAGCTGGTTATTATCGGAGATTTGTGGAAGGATTTTCTCGAATCGCTACTCCGTTAACTCAGCTGACTCGGAAAGATACAAAATTCGTATGGAGTGAGGAATGCGAGAAGAGTTTCCAAGAACTCAAGAGGAGACTCATTTCGGCACCTGTTCTGACAATACCATCTGGTTCGGATGGATTTGTTATCTACAGCGATGCTTCAGGCAAAGGGTTAGGATGTGTTCTCATGCAACATGGGAAAGTCATAGCCTATGCCTCGCGACAACTCAAAGAATATGAGAGGAATTATCCTACTCATGATTTGGAGTTGGCAGCAGTCGTTTTTGCGTTGAAGATCTGGAGACACTACCTTTATGGGGAGAAAGTGGAGATCTATACAGATCATAAAAGCCTCAAATATTTCTTCACCCAAAAGGAACTCAACATGCGGCAGCGACGTTGGCTCGAGCTGTTGAAAGATTACGATCATACCATCCAATATCATCCTGGAAAAGCAAACGTAGTAGCTGACGCATTGAGTAGAAGATCATATGCGGGTACGAGTGCAATGTTTTTAACACAAAGGCCCATTTTGTATGACTTACAAAGGATGGAGATAGAGATGAAGGCTCCAAGTACCCACATGATGATATCAAATATACGAGTAGAACCGACTTTAATCGATAAAGTTAAAGCTGCTCAAGCTACGGACATGGAGCTGATGCGTATGAAGAAGAAAGTGCAAGAAGGTGCTATTCCAGAAGCAAGAATCGATGAAGAAGGAATACTTCGAGTCAACTCCAGACTTTGTGTTCCTAACGATTTTGACTTGAAGCATAGAATAATGATGGAGGCACACAACACACCGTTTGCAATCCATCCTGGGAGTACCAAAATGTATCACGATCTTCGACATACATTTTGGTGGAGCAATATGAAAAGAGAGATCGCGGAGTTTATCTCGAGGTGTTTAACTTGTCAACGTGTAAAAGCGGAGCATCAAGTACCAAAGGGTCCATTGCAACCACTTGAGATTCTGAAATGGAAGTGGGAACACATTACTATGGATTTTGTTACGGGTCTTCCCAAGGTTTCTCAAGGCATAGATGCGATTTGGGTTATTGTTGATAGATTAACCAAGTCCGCTCATTTCTTGCCGATACGTGAGACTTATTCTCTTGAACGTCTTGCTAGTATGTACGTGAACGAGATTGTGAGATTGCATGGCATGCCAGTATCCATAGTTTCGGATCGTGACCCAAGATTCACTTCACGATTTTGGGTTAGCTTGCAGAAAGCTATGGGCACGGATTTACGATTCAGTTCAGCATACCATCCTCAAACGGACGGACAATCAGAGAGGACTATTCAAACTCTTGAAGATCTATTAAGACTTTGTGTCCTAGATCTCAAAGGGAGTTGGGATAAGTACCTACCATTGGTGGAATTCTCCTACAACAACAGTTATCAGGCGAGCATAGGTGTGGCTCCATTTGAGGCGTTGTATGGAAGAAAATGTCGTTCTCCAGTATGCTGGGACGAGGTGGGTGAAGCAACATTGTTGGGACCAGAATTGGTACGCATTACTACAGAGAAGATCCAAACGATTCGACAACGTATACAAACGGCACAGGATCGACAAAAGAGTTATGCGGATCTTCATCGGAAGGACGTGGAATTTAATATTGGGGATCATGTATTGTTACGTGTTGCACCATGGAAGGGAGTTATAAGATTTGGGAAGAGAGGAAAGCTCAATCCAAGATTTGTTGGTCCATTTGAGATTCTTGAGCGAATAGAAAATGTGGCATATAGACTCGCATTACCTCCAAGCATGTCTCGTGTTCATAATGTTTTTCACATATCTATGCTTCGTAAATATGTTAAAGACCCGAACCACATTATTGAGTTAGAACCAGACGAGATAGCTGAAGATTTAACGTACGAGGAGGTACCTGTTAAGATCTTGGATAGGAAAGAGCATGTCCTACGCACGAAGGTTATACCACAAGTTAAGGTTTTGTGGAGAAACCATGCTATTGAAGAAATGACCTGGGAGTTGGAATCAGAAATGAAAGCGAGGTATCCTCACCTTTTTGAAACATCAGGTACGTACGTCAATTTCGAGGACGAAATTTCATAAGGAGGGGAGGTTGTAAGACCCCAACTTATTAATGAATAAAATCAAATTTTCTCTAAATATTATTGTGAATAATAAGGGGTTAATTTGATATAATACTTTGGTTATGGGTGAAATGTGCAAATTTTGCAAAATAAGCAAGTGGTTATAAAATATTTATTTTTGGTCGGTGAATATTCGGTTGGTCGTGGAATATTCTTGCTGTCGGAGAATATTCGTACGACGACGCAGCCTTGTGTGGGCCCCATAACGGAAAGTGATTGGATGAAGAAAACGACAAGTATAAGTTGTTTATAAATAACGGCGTAGTTGTTACCGTTAATACTGTTGGAATACCCGGTGGTTAAAATACAGTAGCACACGGTATTGCACCAATTATTGATTCTTACGTAAGAAGGCACTACTCAATAATTGTTACAGTAGTTATTATTCAATATTTTATTTTATTGATTCAATAATTGTTGCGTTGATATTTTATATTATTGTTGTTTCAATAATTGTTGTTGCACAGTATTTTCATTTATCAGATCAATAATTCATATTATTTGAATAATATTATTAGATAACATTATTGGCAATGTCTAGAAAGTTCTGTCTAAGGAGAGGTTTGGTCATCTAATTGCGCGCCAGTAAGGAGAAATCCTTATTGGAAAGCCCCCTCTTTCCTGGGAACGGCCTGGTTGTCATAAATGTGATTCTGTAATATTATTTGTGAATAATTAATTATTGATTCATATGATAAGGAAATATTTATTTTATGTGGATATAAATGAGGGATATATTTTTGTGGTTAAAAATGAAGGAGTTAATGTTGAGGTTTTTGTCAGTATTTTTGTCGGAATAGAGGTATTAAAAATCAGGGTTTTTGAGATAGTTTGCGGGGGTTATAATTTTTAATCCAACCGTTGGATCGTGGTAATTTTTGGATATGTTATACATATATAAGTTGAGTATATGTCCACAAATTTTGAACCGTTAAAAATGAACGTATGATTTATTACGAATTTTACAAGATGACTGGTTCAGAAATTGTTGAATTTTCAGAGTTTATCATTTTGATGGAAAATTCTAGAATTGGTGGGCCCCACTTGTGGTTGGTGAAGAAATGTGCTGAATTATATTTCAAATGTGGTGGGTGGGAATAGTAGCAGGTAAAGCCATCAGGTTGCAGGTCAAACCTACCAAAATTTTCCTATAAATAGAGGGCTAAGTTAGAATTGAAAATCACACCAGAAACAAGTTTTCTCTCTTTCTCTCTCTAGATTATTGAGTGTATTTTGTGAGTATTTAGATACTTTGAGAGTTTCTATTCATCAGAGCAAGTTTCTTTCAGCCTTATACCGGTATTCCGACCAGAAGTACTGATATTTTGAGGTAAGGGATATTATTTTCTTCAATATCATTATGCTGAAATATTGATATGAGTTTTTATCAAATTTGGAACTTTTTGTGTCGGGGTTACTATTCATGTATACGGCACTATTCACGTATACGGCACTATTCACGAATACGGCACTATTCACCGAAAAATAAAATTTTTCCTTTTTGTCCAAGATGTCTATTATGGTTACTATCTTTGATTGTATCCATGTTTTGATCTTTATTTTTGAATTCTGCTTCACAATTGATTATTATGAAGTATTATTGATCTTGGATAAACTGTTATACGAATCCCTACTATTTGTCCTTCTGTCTCATTGGATTCGTTCTCTTTAAGATATTTTTCATCATCCTCAGTCCTAAATGATGATATTACTGAATATCTTTGGCCTGTAGTGCAAAGATGTATAATTACTTGATGAATATCTTTGGCCTGTAGTGCAAAGATGAACAGGTGTTGAGATGAACATGACCGACTGATGATACAAATGAATATCTTTGGCCTGTAGTGCAAAGATGAATATTTGGTTAAAGATGATTATTAATTGATGTTACAGGGATAAAATATTGATGATGGACTTTTAAATCTTAGAAGATAGTAGAATTCTTTCTCTACTTGACTCTTCTAATGGTTTGCTGTTTCCGCTGCAGTTGTTGATCTAAAACTTGTTGTCGATTATATTTTATCAGATTTTTCCCTGTTGAAGACTAACGATAATTTGTTGTATATTATCTTAGTCATAATATTCTTTACTGGGCTAGTTGAGCTCACCCTTTTCCTTTTTGTTCCATTTTTCTTCTCAGGAGGTGAGAACATAGCAGGATCTAGTCGGGGTATGGAGTGATGGTTCTAGAAAGATGTATTAGCAGTCCTCACTATTTCTGTAAAATAGTGTTTGAATAATTATAATGAGGATTTATTTGAGTGTGGATATTGTCCAGAAGACAATATTTGTATTTAAACTCACAGTATGTGTTGTCGTATTTTGCACGACAATTGTATTATTGAAGTTGTAGTTTGCTTTCTGTACCATGTATTTGGCGACTCAGAATGGATGTTGTATACCTATTTTGGGGGCGTCACATACGCGGTCCTGGTCAAGCGCCTAGGCACTTGGAAATGGCCTGGGTTGAGTGCCTAGGCGCTCATGTGCGGCTAAAGAATGATTTTACTACTGCTAAGTGGGTTTTTGAAACATAAAAGGAATCTAGAAGAGGGATGAGACCAATACAAATAGGAGAAGACTTTAAAAAAGAGGGATCACTCAATTTCTCAAGAGAATTGCAAAGAGAACAACGAAGAAACACACGAAGGAGAATTGCAAGGGATGAAGATCAAAGAGAGAGTATTGGAGCAAATTCAGAGTTTCTTCTTCTCTTCTCTAGTTTTATCTTTTATAATTATCTGGGATGTTTGGATTATTAATTTGGATGATGTTTTTCTTTATTATTATTATGAACTAAATTTTTATTAAGATTGCAACGGAACTTGGTATGTAGTTTAAATTAAATCTTTCCATTGAATGAAAGATGATTTTTATTGAATTCTTTATTATATCTTTTGCTTATTGATTAATTTTGGCCAACAATTACTGTGATAATCTATATAAAATTGGAAGATTGAGTATGGATTGAGATCTGGATATGATAACATCTGTTCATATAATCTGAATAGGGTTAATATGATTAGCATGTAGGATAGGAATATACCTATGTGTCTTTTGTATCCATTGAAAGAATTTGTGCGTAAAACCCTAATTAACTTAATTCACATAGGAATATAGTGAATTAATTAAATAGGGTGTTCCTTGTAATTTTGTGTCATAAGGATCGGAGTTAGGAGGATTTGTTCACGTGTTTTGGAAAAAGTGCGTGAATTCTATAAAGTATTCTTGGATAATGATTCATATTAAATAATTGATTTAAATGGGGAGTAAATTGGTTTAAATGAAATACTAAGGAAAGTTGTAATCTTAATCTGTTAAATCTACAGTTATTCTTGTGAAATTTTAATTTTAATTATTAGTTTTGTTAAGTTTAATTTTTCAATCACAAACAATATTTCGTAGTTTAAAATAGGATTAATTGCATTGGAATTAGTAATTGATAAATACTAGTCTATTTCCTCGTGGGAACGATATCCTTGCTTGCTGAATATTATAATTGAACGCGTATACTTGAGTGTTAAAGTACTATTAAAAAAACTAGGCAACAAGTTTTTGGCGCCGCTGCCGGGGACATTAGTTTAATATTTTCTCATTATTAATTTCAATCAAATTAATCTTAATTTAAATATTTTTTTATTTTATTTTATTTCTCTCTCTAGTCTAATTCTTTTTCAGGTACCATGGACAACTATAACTATCATTGGCCATATTCGAGAATGACTCGGCCAAGAGAGGCAGAGAATTATGGACTCGATGAATTGTCAGCACAATTTGGGACACTTTCGAGGAAGATTAACGCTTCATCAGCACAGTTTATTCAAAGGGTAGCGGTAATATGTGAGTATTACGGTGGAAACTATCCAAGTCATCAATGCGCCATCAGTTTCGAGTCGATACAATATAGTGGCAACTTCGGCGATTACCCTAATAATTATGAATATTCCAGTAATTATCATCATTACTGGGGGAATCTGCTAAATTTTTCATGGAGCGATGACAATCTAGCCCAACCCTTTACTCCAAGCCAATCATACACTCCTGAATTACTAGTCCAAGCTCCTAATCATGAAGAAGAAAGGATTTTAAACTTGGAGGGACTTATTTCCAAGTTCATGGTTTTGATTGAGGAGTAGACGAATAGTCAGGAGATGTCGATCCAAAATCTTGAGAACCAGGTGGGACAACTTTTTAACGACATTATCAATCGCCCTCAAGGTGAAGTGTCAAGCAACATGGTTCCTGAGACTGATGGATTGCCCTTTCTAAATCTGGAACCGGATGTGCCAAAAGAAAAAGACGTGGAAAGGGAGGAGACAAGTGGGGAGCAGGAAAAGAAGGTCGCCAAAGATCTCGCCTTGAGTTCCGACATAGATGAACCGATTTTGATAGTGCCCCATATATTTTCTCCACCAAAGTTTAAGGATCCAACAAGATTTGCAATCTTGTGCCCAATTGGTAGTCATTTTTTCGATAAAGCTATATATGACATGGAAGCTAGCTTAAAATTGGTGCCATGGTGTGAAGAGAATGGGAAGAGAGATGAAGAACCAGTTGTTCTGGAAAAGCTTCAACGCAAAAATTCGTTCACAGATACAACTCAGAAAATGCCTAGTTATTTGAAGGTTGTAAAAGAGAATCTATCAAAAAAGAACAAGCTAGGTGAATTTGAATCAATAACCCTTACTGATGGAAAACTTTCTGAAGTTACATTATTACTAATGGATAGAGGGTTTCTCAATTTTCGAAGGAGAATTGGATAGAGAAAGTTGAAGCAGTCGGGCTGAGGACGTTAAACTAATCGCTCACTAGGAGGCAACCTAGACTTAAATTTTATCTCCTTAAATTTTAGTTCATTAATTTTATTTTAGTATTTTATTTTATTTAGCTATATATTTTATCTTAGTTTAGGGTTGTATGTTCAGTTGTAATCTCCTTGCAAATAATAACTGAGAATTGGGTTCATGGCTTGCAGGTTAGAAGGATAAAAGAGCATAAATTTTGGCTAAGGCTGGCCCAAGCGCCTAGGCGCCCAAAACAAGCCTATTCCAAGCGCCTAGGCGCTTAACTACAGAATGCTCAAACACGCCCAAGCGCCTAGGCGCCCACTCCAAGCCATTTTCAAGCGCCTAGGCGCTCACCATCACCATCAAATTCTGTTCCCAAGCGCCTAGGCACTCCAACCTTTACAATTTCAAGCGCCTAGGCGCTCTACCTGTGCACTTAAAAAAAATAAAGCCCTAAGTAAGGCAATTCTAATTCAAACCCAATTCCTTTCACTCCTAATTCAAAAGTAACTCCTTCCAAGCCCTTACACCACAATAACACCAACCCTTGCACTCTCCCAATCAAAATCTAATTCATTTTCTCCAAACCACAATTAAGAAAAAAGTAAGCTAAAGTCAACTTCTTTATCTCCTACTTGGATTCCAACTGCAACAATTCAAAGCAAAGTTCAAGCTTCAAGATTTGCTCTAAACCAAGTTTAGGGGAGGTTCACATAGGGGTCTAAGCCTGCAAGTGATTGGCGCTCCATAACAGTTCCCGCCACCTCCACCCTTGTCCGTGTACCCTCCCAACTAACTTAGCTCCTGAGGATGATGCTAATACAGAAGAAGTAGATGACGCTGATGAAGAGTAAAGCTTCAATCTTTCAGGGAAGTCCTCAGTGCCTAATTTCTTATGTTTTTTTATATACAATGAGGACATTGCATATGTTAAGTTTGGGGGTGCCTTCTTCCAGTTCTAGTTGCATTCATTTAGTATAACTTATTCATTGCAGTCATTCTGTTGCATTCATTTAGTATAACTTATTCATTTTGTAGTTTTTCATGTAGTTTTCATTCGAATTTCTTAAAATAAAAAAAAAGTATTTGCATGTTTTCAGCTGTTGGATAGTTTAAGTCTGTTTTGGCCATTTATGAGATTGGAATTGAGTAGACAAGTATAGTATTGATTGTTAAGACTTTGATGTGAATTCTTGTCATAATTTGAATCTTTACCTGTTTGAAACTGATATAATAAGGATAGCACAGTAAAAATAACTATGTTGATTGATTGAGTCTAAATTGACATATAATGGACTTCTTGAGAATAATACTAGTTTGAATGAATGAAAGACATGAATAGGCGGAGATGACTGAGTTTAGACAAAAACTTAAATTTGGGGGAAAATTTTAGGATATATAAGCTTCAAAAAAAAGAAAAGAAAAGAAAAAGAAAAAAAATGATGAAAAAGATACCGTGGCTAGTCTTATTTCGGGGCCTTTGTTACTTGAGCAAGTACGCCCGAGGGGATTGTCTTTACACCTAGCGTCCTAAGGTCTTTTATGGTATGGGAGAAGTTGGTTGAAAACTCACTAAGGGGTAGCATTATTAGCCTAATGGAATAAGACATTGCACAGTCATGGGATATAAAAAAAAGCAATAAAACGGGAAAAGAGCAAAAAAAACCCCGTAATGATAAGTAAAGCATAAGTATCTCGGATTGGACTCTTGAATTTGGTGGATGTTTGACTTTAGTTGGATCTAGCTTGTTCGTGAATTTTGTGAGTTTAAACTCTATGATGCCTTTAAAGAGATATATTTGTGTTGTATTTAGTATTATATTAGTTAGCATTGTTGTTGAGAACACACGCACTATATCAGTAATAACAAGGTAAGATTTGATGATTGACTAGGAAATTATTGATCTGTCTTGGTATGATGTAATAGCATGTTTATTGTGATTTCTCTGAGGCTTGATAAATAGATTTTGTTCTGTTTGACTGCTGGAATTTTAGGCATGTAGATAGTTGCATTTGAATTTGCATTGCATATTTAGTTATTGCATTGTGTTTTGTTGCTTGGGGACAAGCAATTGGTTAAGTTTGGGGGTATTTGATGAGTAGGTTTTATACCTATAAATCCGATATTATTAAACTTAATTATTGCTATCTTTAATTGTTTTTTTAGTATCTTTTTATGTGTTTTGTGTTTATTTCTTATAGGTTGGAGTTGGAGGGACGAATTGGTCATTTGGGAGAAGAAAAAGGTCAAAATTCGTTAAAATTAGAGCTGAGTGTCATTTTTGTAATTATGCGGTCCTGGTCAAGTGCCTAGGCGCTTGTAAATGGCCTGGGTTGAGCGCCTAGGCGCTCATGTGCGGCTAAAGAAAGATTTTTCTACTGCTAAGTGGGTTTTTTAAGCCTAAAAGAAATCTAAAAGAGGGATGAGACCAATACAAATAGGAGAAGACTTTAGAAAAGAGGGATCACTCAATTTCTCAAGAGAATTGCAAAGAGAACAACGAAAAAAAGCACGAAGGAGAATTGCAAGGGCTGAAGATCAAAGAGAGAGTATTGGAGCAAATTCAGAGTTTCTTCTTCTCTTCTCTAGTTTTATCTTTTGTAATTATCTGGGACGTTTGGATTATTACTCTAGATGATGTTTTTTTTTATTATTATTATGAACTAAATTTTTATTAAGATTGCAACAGAACTTGGTATGTTGTTTAAATTAAATCTTCCCATTGAATGAAAGTTGGTTTCTATTGAATTGTTTATTATATCTTTTGCTTATTGATTAATTGTTTGGCCAACAATTACTGTGATAATCTATATAAAATTGGAAGATGGAGTATGGATTGAGATCTGGATATGATAACATCTGTTCATATAATCTGAATAGGGTTAATATGATTAGCATGTTGGATAGGAATATACCTATGTGTCTTTTGTATCCATTGAAAGAATTTGTGCGTAAAACCCTAATTGACTTAATTCACATAGGAATATAGTGAATTAATTAAATAGGGTGTTCCTTGTAATTCTATGTCTTAAGGATCAGAGTTAGGAGGATTTGTTCACGTGTTTTGGAAAAAGTGCGTGAATTCTATAAAGCATTCTTGGATAATGATTCATATTAATTAATTGATTTAAATGGAGAGTAAATTGGCTTAAATGAAATACTAAGGAAAGTTGTAATCTTAATCTGTTAAATCTGCAGTTATTCTTGTGAAATTTTGATTTTAATTATTAGTTTTGTTAAGTTTAATTTTCCAATCACAAACAATACTTCGTAGTTTAAAATAGGATTAATTGCATTGGAATTAGTAATTGATAAATACTATTCTATTTCCTCGTGGGAACGATATCCTTGCTTGCTGAATATTACAATTGAACGCGTATACTTTCGTGTTACAAAGTATTTAATACATAAAAAAATATCACCATTTACATTGTGACCTAAAATTCTTGGTTATACTTAATTGATAATTTAAGTAAAATTTTTGGGTCGTCACATTATTCCCTTTAATAAGGATTCCGTCCCTGGAATCACTATTACACCAAAAGTGCACATAAATTTTCATTACTACCTGCACTAAAGGTATAATCTTACATATTTATATATTTGGCAAGTGTCGATTTGCCACTGCTTTTTCCACTGGTTCTTTTCCTTGGACAATCCTTTTCCAGATGATCCACTGATCCACTAGTAAAACGTACGCCTTTCTTTGGGTTGGGGAAATTAGGAGAGATATGTCCCTTTTACCGGTCTCCTCGCCCTTTATTAGAATGGCTATTCCATTTCTATTTACGGCTTCCTTTAGCTTGATTCTTCTTGATCTTTCTTTCGCAATAAAGTTGATCTAACTCTTTACTTCCTCCCTCGGCTATCATAGCCTTTTCTAAGATTGTCCCAAATGAGTCGATCTTTAATACCGATAATTTATCATACAATGAAGGTTTTAAACCTTGTTCAAACCTACGCGCCTTTCTTTCTTTAGTGACCACTTAATGTGGAGTAAACCTTACAAGTTCATTGAATTTGACAACATATTGTGAAACTGGCATGTCCCCCTGCATCAGCTCGAGAAATTTTATCTCCATCTAACTATGCATATCCTTGGGAAAGTAGTTCTCAAAGAATAACTTCTTGAACCGTTCCCAAGTTACTATTTCTTCACCAGCTCTATTTTGATTGACTTCCCACCAAAAACTAGCCTCACATTTCATCATATAGGTAGTAGAAAAATTCAACTTTTGCTCCTCTCCCACTTTGGTAACAACTAACGCCTTTTCAATCTCCGTAATCCAAGCTTGAGCCCTTATAGGCTCAGTGGTCCCTTTAAACTCAGGTGGTCCCACTTTCTTAAAATCCTTAAAGCTTTCCACTAGTAAAGCTAGAGGATTATTTATCCTTATGGGATTTCTATTTATAGCCCCTATTATTCGATCCACAAACTATTGCATAACATCTGCTTGCTCTCTATTCTTGTTCTCTGCCTCGGATTGATTACGTTGATTTCTCCTTGACGGTATTATTATGTATAATAAAAATGCATTTTTTTTTCATCCTTCATTTTAAAGCATTCAGTATTAATGCTAAACATTTAATCACCATATAGCACATATTAGTACATATATTTATTTTAATATGCATCTCCATGTACAACTTATTTTTCTTTTTATAGCTTTCTGCTATCACTTTTGCAATCTTCTTATTACTCTGAAAGTCCTATAATCTTTGGACTAAATCTTTTGATCTTACAAATTTAAGGCCAACTTCCTTATATCTCATAACTAGTGTATTCCCTATCAATTTTCTGATCAAGAATCTCTTATCTACATCCTTAAACGACTATACACATTTTGGTTTGATATTAACATATATCCACTATACACCAACTCGTATTAACTTGATACCAACTTGTGTCATTTTGATACCAACTTGTATCACTTAATGCTGACACCAACTTGTGTCGGATACCAACATATATCCATTTGATATCAATTTGCATTAACTTGACGCCAACTTGTGTCAATTTGATACCAACTTATATCACTTAATATTAACACCAACTTGTGTCATACGTTTGATTCAACATCAACTTATGTTTTACTCTTACGTTAACATCATATTATGTCTGTTTTATTAGGACATCATTTGTGTCTGCTCTTTACTTTAACATCCCCTATTTTGATTTAATAAATCATTACATCATTTGTCTAGCCGAGTCAAATAGCTTAGACTTTTATCAACAATTCGAACATCAATCGAAGTATTTATCTAGGCAATTTAATTGACATTGACTTATCCTTAAATAGTTCAAAATTTCTGAAAATTATTTTATGACGTCATGATATCACATTATCTTTACAATCCGATGAAGATTCCGTCATTTTATGACTTTATCAAACTACATCATATCATAGTGGGTTGACGATTCTATGATCAAATCCAACACTAGGTTAATCTGCATTGATGACTCCATCATTTATCATCTCTGCACTAAATGCATTAATGATATATAAAATATATTTTGATATTTCAAATTATTTTTGTCTAGCCGAAACAATTAGCGTAGACATATGAGTAATAGAACTTTTAAAACTCATTGGTTCAATAATCTGACCCCATATTTTTTTTTGAAAATACTTTTATCCGCATGATGTCAATAAATTTTGAAATCTAGCATTGCTAGAAGATTTGGAATGCATATGCTTCCTCCATCAACTCAAATTTTCTCCAATACTCCATTGCTTAACTATTCTATCTATTTTTATCATCCTTAAAACTTACTACTCTAAAAATCTTCAGTTTACAGTTCTTAACCTTTCTATACCCCACTATAGTTCATCAAACATACCACACGTTATGAGTTCAAGAACTTTCCACAATAATCTGAGTTTAGGAACTTGTCCTAGCAATACGTAGTTCAAGAACAGATCAGGAACTATCCATACGCTTAAGGGTTCAAAAATATACCATATAATTATGAGTCACAAACTTACCATAAGCATGAGTTTTAAGAACTCGCACCTAATCTTATATCATCTACCTATCAAATATTAATATGAGAAAAGAATCACCTTCTCGCCATATGTATATTGATAGCACGACACCAACATTTCAACGATTATCAATATGATAAACTGAGTAGTCATTAGACCAAGCATAAAACCCCTGCCCATACAAAGGCTTGTACAACTCAGCTATCACATGAGTCCTCAACTGAAATCCTACATAATTCTAGCTTTCTCTTTGCTCAATACGAATTTGATTTAATTCGTATCTCATCATCTACAACTCTTTTCGAGTTTTTCTCATACTATTTCATAGTACCATTTTTGTACAATAATTCTGCTATAAATTTTCAATCATTTGATTGATCATGTACCTTTCCATATCTTAATTAGATCACGTCGTGATCTTTTCTTATAATTGTGTTTTTTACGATTCTTTTCTATCTTATGATCGTTTTGTTTTACGATCTTCTTATCTTTCCCTTTAATCATATTATATTATGATTTTCTTTATGCTTTTAGTCTTATAGACTTTGTCTATTCATCATTACTACTCATCTTTATTATTAGAGTCAGGTAACTCCGGATTCTTATCTTAAAACTCTTTTAGATTCTTCTTTGAATCTTCTTTATCTTCTTTTACTCTTAATAATGAATTTCCCAAATTCATTTTTTAGCACTTTAAACTCTATTCGAGTTTATTCCTTATCATTCTTATCCTCATCTCTGCAGTTATAGTCTAAGGTACCCCTACCTAAGGTTTATAACTTATCAGCTTTAATACCAAATGTAGCGCCCCTAAAATCGGGTCCCTTGAGCCTTGGACCTGGTGTGTCACGATACATCATCTGCATACATATTCTATAAACTAATGCGGAAATATAATTATAATTTGTTTAATATAAAAAGTTCTTCATCAATCCCAAGGTCTTAACTGAATACATACCTTAATAACTTAAAAGGTTTACATAATCATTTAACAACTGATAACATAATAGTTAAACATGCATAGTAAACTACTCTTGAACTTTTCCTCTTGTCTTTGTCCTTCCTGAAGCATTCGGGCTTAATTAAAATATTATCATGATATAGCAAGAGTAAGTAACTACTTTGCTTAGCAAGTTTAAATACAAGAAAGATATATCATGATTGAAGAAATAATATAGCTTCTGAATTTTCAATTATATATAACAATTATGAAATAACATGAATCAAGTTTCAGCAAATGAATAATTGAATCAAAAACGCTGAGTGGCCAACAATGACCATGAACAAATTTGGTAATCAAGGTGATCAGTCTTTCATACTAGGTGAACATATGCAACTTGCACTAAGTGAGAATAACAATAATCATAGATGTGGAATAATTGTCAATAATTAATCCACTAGAATGCTTGAAACATAATAACTCGAGTTTGAGTTACGAAATTTGCTTGATCCGACGATTACCGCTAAGCAATTTAATTTAATCTCTTATGAAAAATATATCATTAATAAGATTGATCTATCAATAGGCATATCATATCATATCTCATAATACTACTATTTTATAAATAAATTATCTAACATTTAGTCACATAATTAAATATTAGATAACATCTTAAACCATCAGCAATATTATCTTTCTTTGATAATATTTATTCACATAATTATTATCTTAAACTTCCGTCTAATATTATTAATCACTTAATATTATTTTATTCACTTTCCAATATTATTAACCATTTAATAATATTTTATTCAATTACAAATATTATTAATCATTTAATAATATTTTAATCACACTTTAATATTATTAATTATTTAATAATATCTTAATCATTTACAAATATTATTAATCAATTAATAATATCTTAATCCTTTACAAATATTATTAATCTTTTAATAATATTTTAATCATTTACAAATATTATTAATCTTTTGATAATATTTTAATCACTTACTAATTTTCTTAATCATTTAATAATATCTTAATCATCTTCTAATATTATTAATCATTTAATAATATTAATCATTTACAAATATTATTAATTATTTAATAATATTTTAATAATTTATAAAATTATTAATTATTTAATAATATCTTAGTTATTTATTAAACTCATAAACAATTTAATTGTTTACCCATTATTATTTCATTTATTTAATAAACCTAAAATACCATAAATATAAAATTTTATCAAAAATGACCAAATTACCCTCCAAAAATCTGAATACATCGTATTATGGGTCTTCAAGGAATAAAATCACATTTTCACCATTTTCAACATCACATAATTTAATTTATCCATTTATTCATAACTCAAACATTTACATGAAAAATACCAAAACATCTCTGAAACTTTTTCTTTTCTGGGAAACGTCAGAACATGATATTTTAATGACCAAATATTTTTCTTGCATTTGTCTAATTTCATTTACTATTTTTAAATGGTCTAAAACAGTCAGATTTTGCGTTATTTATCATAAATTATTCATTTGTCCAAAAATTATGAGACAAAACTGCCCCTAGATCAAACTGACCTGAAACAGTTTTATTTTCCAATTTTGTTTTAGCTGGACTATTTTTGCCAAAATAGTTGACATGGCTTTCATAGTTAACATTTTTGAGTGCTACCACTTAGGTTTAAAATTTAACTCACATATCTAACATCCCTATTTTACGGATCACAAAAAGGATGTGTAGATTTCAAGTGGTAAGCTTTCAAAGTAGAAGAAAGTTAGGGTTTTCTAAACCTTAGAAAAACTATTTTCCATTTCCTCCTTTGATCAAACTTTTTAACACCTAAAATGGTAGGATCTACACATAATACACTATAAAACATGTAGAACTAAGGTTTTAGAGTTTTGAAATATAAGCTCGTGATTTACTAAACAAACACGTAAACTAATTAGAGTTTTGTGTTTAAAGGTTTTTATACCTTAATTAATGGGCAACTCTTCTGCTTCTTCCATAATAAGAGATAAAGTTTGATGGCATTGGAAAATATTTCCTCATACTTTTCTCCTCCTAGACCCACGGATGAAGCTCCCTCTTTCTCTCTCTCTCTCTCTCTCTCTCTCTCTCTCTCTCTCTCTCTCTCTCTCTCTCTTTCTCTCTCTGTCTCTTTCTATTTCTTTTCTTTAGCTTTTTGGTGGAGAGATTAAAAGTTTTTATTTGATAGTTAAATGGGGGTAATTATAAATAGAAAAATGTATACATATAACATTTTTATATCTATACATAATCTCAAATATCTCTAGCATATCTTCCTAATATCTCTACAAAATCCTTGCAAATATATCCAATATCTTTACAAATCTAAGGCTAGTAAAATAGGCCACAAGGCTAAGATTTGCAAGATTTTGTGGAGTAAAATATTTAATGGATTAATTACATATTTTAATACATTTTTAGAAATAATTACAATAATGGTGCATCCATAAAATAATTATAAAAGTAATACACTTTTCCATATTTATTTACAATATTAGTACAATTAGGATTCTTTTAATCGTGGCCCATGATTATCTCCCTTATCTCTTTCCGTTAATTATTATTTCCCAAATTCATTTCCACGTTGGCATCTCTATATCAAACGCGGATTCATTCTGTCTCAACACTGCAATCTCTCATCGCTTTCTTTTTATTTTGCTTAATGGCAGTCCATAAGTTTTGCAATGTTTATTCAAGGCTTTTATTTGTTCTTCAAGATCCAACCGGATAAGATCAGCGGAAACCTAGGCAACCAAGACGATTGGACTTAAGAGTTCCAAAAGTCTTTGCCAAATCAATTAGTGGTACAACATACCTGAATCTTATCAGCACCGCCCTCTTGCTCCAATTTGATGATTGCGCGATATAGCTCCGTTTTTTTCTCCTACAAATGATTTAGTGTAATTTCCATCTTCTGAGAAAAGATTTCGGGGGAAAGTACATAATTTTTTATTCATCATTCAAGCAAAAGAAAATACAATTAATGGTGAATGGGTGATGTTTCTCTGATGGTGAATGGGTGATGGTTTCCTTATTAATGATTTTAGGTTTTAGACTTCCATAAGTGAAAGAGATAGTGAATGGGTGATAGTTCTCTGATAGTGAATGGGTGATGGTTTTAATTACCATGAAATAGATGGTTCTTTGATGGCTATAACATATACTAATAATTAATATTATTTTGATCTTACCAAGGTAACCAAACTGTCATACCAAGGTAACAAATCCACCTCCACACCTTCAATTTTTTCATAGTGCAGATGGTAACTAAACCTTCACACCAAGGTAACCAAACCTTCATACTAAGGTAACAAAACCTTCATACCAAGGTAACCAATCCACATCCACACTTGCAGTTTTCTCATAGTGCAGTTGGTAGCCAAACATTCATACCAAGGTAACCAATTCAGTGTTATTAGGTTACCAATTTATTTTGAATGTGATACAGTTAGTAACCAAACCTTCATGCAGTGGGTAGCCAAACCTTCGTACCAAGGTAACCAATTTAGTTTTATTAAACTACCAATTTATTTTGAATGTGATGTAGTTGGTAGCCAAACTTTCATGCTGTAACGCCCCGAAATTCGGTCTATTTTCACACCCGGATTCTGTATGTCGCGGTCCCACTTCTTACCAAACATACATCATTATATAGTTAAATATAACAACATACATTCTCAAATCCCAGGTTCTATTACCTTATAACCTCGTTCATTACAAATAATGATAATTACATTATTCTTTACATCGTACAAGAGTGACTTTTATCCGTCACTAAGGATACATAACAGTTGATTAAACTAATCTATAGTTCAATTAAACTATTCTATATTACAAGTCTTGGCTTGATCTTCATGCACATTCACATACTGAATGGCACTTCATCTGGATACTGTTCAGCTTGATCTTTATGGGATCCTTAAGTTCTTTCTAACATCGTTCACTGAAAATATTTTTATTTAAAGCAAGTGTGAGCATTCAATTGCCCAGCAAGTCACAGCAGTTGAATAAACAACTTCAAGTATCTAAACATTCGTTTAAGACTTCAATAACCGAACAAAGGTTATGAAGCAGTTTGAATAATAGAAATAATCTCGATTCCTATCATTTTAAAACATTAGTCACATACTCTTTGAAATACTTTAATTCTTCTACCTTTTTCCATACACATTTTGTCTGGCCAGAATCATTAGCACAGACTTAAAAATAACGGTTCATGTATAATAGAAAATACTTGTATTGAACAGCTCAATCATAGAACAGTTCATCTCATAGAAACACCAAAGTGTTAAAATTGTGGAACAAGGCCTCATACGTTCTACCACCTTGTACAAATATCACACATTTACACATAGACAGAACTTCCCAAGTTCAACATCTGAGAAGTTTAAGAAACTAGCATTTATGTAATATGAATGAAGTTAGAAAACTTGCCTTACGCACAGCTACAGCTTACGCTGAACTACTCATTCCAAATCCTATATAACACATAAGGAAATAGCACATACACCAATTAATCATATACTTGACTTACTCATTAGTTTACTTAACTTTACTTCTTAGGGTTTGCGTTCTTGTAATCTAAGTTTATGCGGCCAACTTTCTTCTACCGTTTTACGACTTCATGACATACAGAGATGTCTTATTCATACATTCATTATCTTTGATGATTTACATTCTTATCTTCTTCTTACAATATTTTTAGGACTCAGTACACATCGTGTCTCTGCCAGTAGTCCATATGGTACTCTGAGTGGTTTCCCACAAATAACCAACAAACAAGTTCCCATCTCGTCTACACTGTCTTTCACAGTGAGTTAGATCGGTTGTCAGTTTCGTATATACCTCCGCTCTCTGAAGGAATTATTTAGCCCAGCTCCCATATGTCAACCATCAAAGAATATGATTGTACCACAACCTAACTTATCTTAACTTATTCGAACTATTAAACTATAATGTTCGTTAAGTCAATTCTTATTCCTTATGGCTTTCTGGCAAATAAATGCCATAACTCAGGATTCATTTCATATCGTCTAAGTCATACAGTCTTTTGTATACTCGGAAAGATCGTTCAATATCAATATTATACGTTCATAGCGTTAAACATTTTATAGTAACTTATTCATATCTTACAACGTCCGGTTCATTCGACTCAGAACGTTCTTCCAAGTTAAAATCATTAACTCGGCTTCTTTACGTTATACGTCATTGTATTTAATTCAGTTCTTCATCGCTCGCATGTTAAATCATTAGTCTTCATTTCTTTATGGTCAAACCATACACGAAGTGTAGGTTCTGTCCATTTAATAACCGCGTACACTCAACCCTCACATCGGTTAAAGTGTTTAACACTTACATTCATTCTAACATTCTCTATCCGACTCATACTCAGACTTTCATTACTCATGTTACCGTTCGCTACTGTTTTTTGTGATAATTCATATCTTACTTACTACTTTCGTCAACGTCCAAGTCATACAACTATTGTACACTTAGAACGTTCGTCCAACGCGAATACGATTCACGAGGATCGTTTACGTATTTAGCGTTCACGTCTCTCGTCTCTTAATCTCTCATTCAACCTTTACTTAAGGTTTTAATTGCTTTCAATCATTATCCATCCCATGAATCCCACGTTCATCATTCTTTCTTAATGTCGAAGCCATACTGTTCGTTGTATGGTAAGACCGATCATTCATCGCAACAGCATTGCGTTCACAGCGTCTAAACACTTTACACTTAACTCTCATAATGACATTATAACATCGAAATGTTATACATCACCCTCTTCACTCAGCGTCTAAGGAATCACAATCATAGTAATCCCCTACGTTCGTTTTATCGCGACTACGGTCCCCGGATATCGGTTCCGTAATTTGCATTTACATTCTTTATCTTTTAATCATGTTCAGTCTTTGCGTTCAACCTTTAATAGAGGTTTAAGTCACTTGATTAAGTGTTACCTTAGGCAAACTATATGTTTTGTATCTTCCCTTACACTTCCCCAAGAGTTTGAGCAGTTAAAAGCTCCTCTCTGGGCCTTTCCCATACCCCCGTCCCGATGGGGGTTTGCACTCTAAAATAGCCCACCCTGGCTGGCCTCACTTTTGCTAACGAACTAAGTATCCCCGCCCCAGCGGGGGTTTGGCCTTCAACAATGCCTGCCCCGGCGGGGGTCCCTTCTATTTTTGCTTCTAAGTCTTAAACTGGTTTGAGACGCTTAATTTACAATCTCATAACTCCTTCGTTATAACTCGAAACAAGGTCGTTCCAAAGCCATTCTCTTCCTTATCTTACGTACTTCAAATTCCCTAGGACAGAAATTTATTCTGAATCTGTTAACATGCCATTCAATTGGCTTAAATTTCATTACTCGTTCATTTTACGTTATTAACGTTCTTTATTCGTTCGTCCGTAATTCGATCATCTGAACTTGAAACTCGTTCATTCTTGAGTCCATAACTCACGTTTTCTATGTTCTCATACATTCTTATGAAACCCTATACATTCAGGTTCATTTACACACTTTTTATTTTTTGATCGTCTTTTACAAAAATTTTGTCATAACTTCATTATAGCTTAGTTTAATCCGTTCTTCATGGATGTTTCTACCATTCCTAACCAAGCAATAAGCATCTAACTTATACGCGATGGTTTTAAATTTGTCCATCAACAACAATTAAACTATGATGGTTTTAAATTTGTCCATCAACAACGTTCTTTGTGTTCTTTACGTGTTCTTCGCGTTCTTCGCTCGTTCTTCATTTTTAATCGATATTTTGATTACGATTTCACTTTTCCTTAGAATTTGATGTTATAAAACATCATTCCTTACTAATACCACCGAATCGTTCATACGATACATTCGGATCGTTCAAATTCATTACGAATCTTATACTTCCTTAAGAAATTTATAAACTAAACTTTTAATTCTTATTTCTTCAACTTCTCATGATTTCAACCATATGAAACCATTCTTAACATCTTTTAATTCTTATTCGCATTAAGCTATGTTTTAAACATATAAAACTTAAAGAAAATTTACTTAGGGTTAGGTTTCAAATTACCTCTCTTTTTTAATCTTCCTCCGTTGGACAAAGCGTGCACTCAGACTAGTTTTTCCTCTTCCTCTTACTCTTCATCCGAACTCTCTCTCTCTCTCCCTCTCTCAAGGGTACGATAATTTTTTCATTAACCACAAATGAGCTTAAGCTCTCCTTTTATAGATTTTCAAGGCTAGGGGCAAAATAGTCATTTCGCCCCCAAACCTCCTTACTATTCATGGCTTAGCCACCAAGTACCACTTTACTTGGTGGCCAAGTGGCCAACCCACATGCTCTATGGATCCCCCCCATGGGTTGCCCCATGGGTTTAACCCATCTGGTGACCCATCGGTTCGATCCGCGGTTCGTTTTTCTTAGTTTAGGCCTTAACATTAATTCTCCTTGGGCCTATCTTGGGCTTGATTTCATAAAGCTTTGACTTGACATAATCCAAGTCCAATTGGTTTCTACAAAGTCCATGAACTCAAAGTCCATTAAGACTAATCGTATCATATAATTCTCGGAACTCACTTTTCCTAACCCTTAGGTTTTAAGTCTGCAGGAAAAAACTTCGTTTGTCATAACTGAAATATTATTAAATATTTCATTACATCTTAAAATTCTATCATTACGCGTTTCTCAGAAATTCAAACTAAATCTCCGAGCAGAAACGGATGAATAGTGTATATTTCGTCTTTTTCCCCCGGATATATTTTTGTTCCCGGAAAATTTTTATTTTCATCTTGAAAATTCTTACTCGTTCTATCTAGCTCGTAGCCAGAATCCTCCCGTATTATAATCATCCTAGGTTCTAGAACGATTAATAAACACATAGCACATAATATTATTAATAAAAATTTATTTTATTAATAACAAATTATTTAAACTTAAATTCTGGACAATTCAATTTTTCGGGTTGTCACGCATACAGTTGGTTGCCAAACTTTCAAACCAATATAACCAATTCATACTGCAAGTGTGGAGGTAGAGTGGTTACCTTGGTATAAAGGTTTGGTTACTTTGGTATAAAAGTTTGGTTACCTTGGTGTGAAGGTTTGGTTATCAACATTACATTACACATCATTCTCTTATCTTTATCTTTCCTATGCAGTCTTATTATTTTTCTTTGGACATGAAATTGGAATTGGAATTTTCGGACATAAATAAATTGTGAAAAATCAAATATCCACCTCCTTTCTCTATCTCATCGACCATGTTGTAGTTGACTCTCGCTATGTCTCACCGGTGAAGGGGGAGGAGGAAGATGACGTTGCCAAACCTTCAGACCAAGGTAACTAATTCAGTTTTATTAAGTTACCAATTTAGTTTGAATGTGATGCAGTTGGTAGCCAACCATTCATACAAAGGTAACCATTTTAGTTTTTGTGGGTAACCAAATAGTCATAAAAAAATTTCAGAACAATAATAGTTACATCTATTTATTTTTAAACTTTTTGTAGGGCGAATATTCTTCTTCTTCTCATTGGCATTTTGGATAACAAAGATTCACGGCGAGGTAGAGGAGGAGAGGGCTACTGTGAGGGAGATGAAGATTTGAATTTGAATTATTATTTTAAATTTGAATTTTTTTTTGTTGTTAGATCCCAGATATTTGAATTCGAATTATTAGTTATGTCAGTTATTTCTCCTTGATTTTAGGTTTCCTTATTAATATGAATTGCGTTATTTTTGTAATAATTTTGTGTATGTATTATTTTTGTAAATACTTTCTAATTGTTGTATATTAGTGTTAAGGACCCATATTTAATTGCTTCATATTCTCTTTCTCCTCTCTTTGCCCGGATCACACCCCCCCCCTAATTTGGTTGAATTTTTGATTTTCTTTATTTGCCTTATGTGCTAATTTAAGTTTCTAGAAAAATCCATACAAGATGGGCAAGGATTTTGGGCCGATCCATTATTTATTTGGACTTTAATTTAAATTGATTGAGTCATGTAAATTATCATGGGTCCAACACATTAATTTTACATTACCCTGTTTATTTATTTAGGATTTCTAGTCCCCTTGTATTGTACTTTAAATAATTACTAATGTAGTTTTTTTTTATAATCCAATTAGACTTGCTTTAATTAGGTTAAAATAATTTAATAAGTCAAGATAATAAAATAAATCTCTCAATGTTGATTTACTAGTATATAATTTAAATACTAGCATTCTTCAATAAATATAACCCTTAGGCTATTTAATTTTCATACCTAATATATATAATTAGGTTTCAACGCTTTCTTTTTATTACTCATCATATGATAAATTTATATACATACTTACTATATATATTCATTTAATCTCATACATATTCTCGTAAATCACAAAATATTTAATACATAAAAAAATATCATCATTTACATTGTGACCTAAAATTCTTGTTTATACTTAATTAATAATTTAAGTAAAATTTATGGGTCGCCACAAGTATGGACTTCAGTCTGAGTATGAACATCCCTAAATTAGGAAATTTTATATTGTGCTCTGGGAGTGATGACGTTTAACACAAATGTTGTTCTGTAAAGATAGTATTGAACAATACAGGACATAAAGGGCTGATCACCCACCATGCCCGTAAGACAAGACGGTTCAAAGATAAATTTCTGATAGAACCTTTTCAAGAAATGAAAATAAATGTTCATGATCTTGTGACCACTCAGCGATTTAAAAGTTTTTATGTTGTTGCAAGAATGCAAATGAATTAAGATTTGTTTCAATGGCTTTACAGTAATTGTTCTACTGCCAAAGCTTGTCTTTAAAGAAAATATTTATTTCTTGTTAAGATATTATAAATGTTATTAGTTGTTGAGCAATTGAATGCTCATTCTTGCTTTGTTATATAAATGTTTTCAGCTAAGCAAGGCCCTGTAGAAGGTTCAGGGAAAGACAAAGGCAAACTTAGTGAATGAATTGAAGTTGAATGTTATGTAATAGATGGTTGTAATGTTCGTAAATATTAACTATCATATAATAAACAATTAAAGGTCATCGTACCTAGGTTAAAAAAGACTCTGGTGTAATAATTTTATTAAGTTTGATATTATACTATGTTGAATGTTTAGAATCATGAAGCACTGAATACGGGTTTAAAGTACTCGGATTATCGGGATTTGGGGGCGTCACATATCAAGTATTCAATAACATGTGTTGTATTGTGGCAATTGAGAAAGCAACATAAGTTAGCTAAGGCCATTGTTAGTATTTCAGAGAAACTACCGTCCAAAAATGAAAAAAGAAAATTTTATTGGAGAGCTATTAAGATTTAGAATAAAAAACAATCAAAAATTAATTAGGATTGATTGATATCAGTTTCCACCTTTTCACAAATTCTTTTATTTTTCGCAAACAACCTTTTTCACTCTCTACTTATTATCCAAGTAGGCTCCCAACAAGCCACCCTTGGTTACTTGCATTATGTTTGGTAGGAAAATACGATAAAAGATTGGAAGATCGGATGAATTGAAAAGGTTCTATAGAGTAAACACCCACAAAACTAGTAATATGGAATCTTTCTCTACTAAAAAACTCAAAAAATTTCTAATGTTTGATTACTGAGCATTTGTAGTATTTGAAAATTCAAATACATTTGAAAATCTTGTTCATCTATAAGAAATTTATTTCAAACGCAACTTATTTAACTCACAAACACAACATTTGGAGCTCAAATGCTGCATTTTAGGACTCAAACGCAACGTGCCAAAAAGTGTGCAGTATTTGAAAATCCTAACACTATAAACGATACCGTCGTAAATGGTGCAAATGCTAATTATCGACGTCGACATTTTTATTTGTCCCTTTTCTATTCTTATTTTTTTGTGTTCTCATGTTAGGTGAGATTTGTTTGAAAAAATAAGTTGTGAAAAGGTCCGACATGTATATGTCGACGATTGGACTGTAAGAGTCGCCAGTTGATATTTTTAAATGGTTGCACCAACTCAACCGAGAAAGGTTTGCACATTGACCAAGTGATGTGACACTACTTAACTGGTCTGTGAAATCGAGATTCGTTAGGGTCCGGGGACTTGATTATGCGGAGGGAAGGTGTTAGGCACCCCCCGACATCCGTATTACCACGGTGACTGCCAATTTTCAATTAAATTGTTATATAAATGTATGTGTGTGTGGGTCAATGTGCAATTATTTGGAAGTAGTGTTATGCCTCGTTTGCACCTATATACAAAGGATTTGAATTTTGTATAAAAGTTCAGTTTTAACAAGATATAGCAATGATGTTTTGTTAAATAGGTTTTTCAAACCCTTATACTCAATAGTAATTGAGGCCTTTGATACTTCCATTTTATTAGGTGTTCGGCTTGGTTACTTTTATTTTTGAGATGTGAATCATCTTCGAGAAAATAAGATACATAGCAGTGCCAAACTCCTTGTGGGCATGAGAGCCGTCTAAGGAAATCAAACACCGTATATAATTTACAAGCCATGTACAGCTGAAAATGTCCATCACAGGAACCGAATCTAGATTCAGGAGACTGAATCTGTGATAACATAATTCCTAGGCTCACATGATGTTGTAGTTTATATGAAAGCTGTAAACAGGTATATATATAAAAGCTGTAAATATATTTATATGGACGATCAACCACCATGAAGCACCACCATGGGGGATCGAAAATGTAAATAAAGCAGTAAAAGCGATCAACCGCCATAAAGTAAACTCCAGGAGGGACAAAAAGTAAATAAAGCAATAAAAGCGATCAACCGCCACGAAGCACCTCCACGGGAGATCGAAAATGTAAATAAAGCAGTAAAAGAGATCAACCGCCACGAAGTAAACTCCAGGCGGGATAAAATATAAATAAAGCAGTAAAAGGCCACGAAGTAAACTCCAGGCCTGACAAAAATTTAAATATATATACATAAAAGCAGTAAACGCACAGGATATGTTTCGATCCCGGCTCGGTTTATCATTTCGAGGATTCGATGATATATATATATATATATATATATATATATATATATATATATATATATATATATATATATAAGCAGTAAACGCACCGGATATAAAATTCAGGCTCATCGAACAGAGTTCGACAACAGTTTATAATTAAGTATATATATATAAAAGCAATAAACGCACCGGATATAAAATATAGGCTCACAGAACAAAGTTCGATAACAGTTTATATATAAGTATATATATATATATATATATATATATATATATATATATATATATATAGCAATAAACGCTCCGGATATAAATTCGGGCTCACTCGAGGCATAACTCGATGATGTTAGTACATATATATATATATATATATATATATATATATATATATATATATATATATATGTATATAAATATATGTATATAAAAGAAATAAAAAGCCACGGACCAAAGTTTGGGCATACGCACACGACACGACTCTCAATGTGAACAACTATGTATGCAAGAAGTGGGGAAAAGGTTTTAAATAGTGTAAGAAGGCTTACAGTGGACTGCCAAAGAAGACTTCAATAGCTTTAAATGGATGAACACTCGGCTCCCGCCGGTAAAAAGTAGCCAAATATAAGCTCAAAAGTGTTTGAAATGAGAAAGCACTCAATATGTAGTGTGTACAAAGCAAATTGGACAGGGCTTCCTTGCCTTTTCCTCTTCAAAAATGGATGTCCCAAGCCCTCTATTTATAGAGGGGGGAGCCGCAGGTGTATCTGCGGCACTGCGGCTGCCCTGGGTGCCCCGGGCTCTATGAGTTTTGTCGTCTCGAAGTACGTGCACGCGTGCAACATAATGTCCATTCAAACTTTCAAAACTTCAATTCGGGCATCCGATCGAGGTGTATAAGACCTTTTTTGGCATGTTGTTGTCAAGAGTTACGCAATAGAATGGGATAAGAGGTTGTACGAAGTCGGGAAGATGGGACCAAGCTCAGGTCTTCAAGCTTCAAATTCTATCTTATGTGTTGTCTTATGCAGTTGTCACTTGGGATTGGAGCTATTGGTTCTTGTAGGACATTCATGTGTGTAATGTATGTTGAAATTTTTTCTGAGACGGTGCAATGTAGGATCGAGGTGGCAAAATGACAATTTTACCCCTCACCGGGGTTATCTCCAGTTTGGGCTGATTTAGCAGTCTTTTCTCAGGGTTATCTCTGAGGTTAGCTTGTTGTTGACTCTAACTGTCCTCAAGGTTATCTTTGAGGTTGGCTTGACCTCCTGGGGTTATCTTCAGGCTTTGAACTTAATCCCCCGGGGTTATCTCTCGGGTTGAAACTGACTTTCCCGGAGTTACCTCCGGGGTTAGAAACTGATCTCCCGAGGTTATCTCCGGGGTTGGAAACTAGATCTCCCAGGGCTATTTTCGGGGTTAAAATTAATGTTGTGGTCCTCCAGGGTTATCTCTGGAGTGTAAAAAAGACGTTTTTATCCTCATGCATAGTTAGTAACAGGAAAATAAAATTTCGAATGTCTACAGATGCCCCTCTTTATCATGTTCATGTAATGTAATGGAAATGAAATGATAAAGATTACTAGATACTTGAAATATGAGAAGGTATTTCTAATGATGCAAATCACAATGTAATGAATGTTATGATGAATGTTTAAAATGTTTTCACAAATCGCACATTGTAACGACCCCAAAATTCATACAATTTAATTCTCGACTTCGGTCGTTAATAATACATTCAACCTCTAATTTTATATCATTAAACGATAATACAACCATTGAAATTTGCGGAATAATCAAAATGCTCAATTACAATTAAGATTTTCTTTTTACAAATTGTTCTCGTTCCCAGAACTTTTAACCTTTACATTACATCTTCTTCTATTCAAATTTATATCATGAATCATTACAATAAAATGACTATACAAAGTCTTACATCATCAATAGATATCCATATATATCGGGTAGTTCCACTTATAATTCAACATCATGTTACATTTAAAATATTAAATACATTTCTCATAAAACATAAGGAATCTTCAAGTATCACGTCGGATTCATAACTTTCAGGTAACACACATCTTTACCTTGAAATCTTGACATGTAAAAATGGTTATTTGCAAGGTTGAGCTCGACAGTCCAGCAAAATCTAATAGTTTTCATGCAACACGTAGCATACAATATCATGCTCAACATATATCTCTTAAACATTGAACTATCATAACATATGTGCTACAGTTCATATAACAAATATAAAGATTGAGTTCCTTACTCAATTGGCATGCTTTACTCAATTAATGCAGTCATAAGTTGACTTTTACGTTTCATGCTTTCACATAAATATAACACATATCATGTTATTTACAATAAAGACGAAAAATAATTAATCATCAAGTTCACGTAGCAAATAGGAACTGAAAGACTTGCCTGGTTCGTAGATTACCAATTACCAAAAACAGGTTAAATGCTTTGCGTACCTCCTATAACAGTTCAAAGGTTCATAATCACATGCATTAATTACACATATAATGAAACCACAATGACTCTTAGTCTTAATCTTTTATAACTTGCATCTCTTAGAGACTTAACACATATCTTCAGGTGTTTACTCCTCTTCGTATGACACTTATCATTACATAATCTCATTTTGTGTTTCTTTAAACTTCTTTCGAAACCAACACTTAACATTCATTACAGTCGTCATAGATTCCATTACCCTATATTAAATGTATTACACTTGTTGACAACAACTAGGAATCACATTATCTATTAGATATGCTAACAAACCATAACATGTACATTTCTAGCTAAACTTACTATTTTAGCACAAGTCTTTCTTTACCATTTACATTTCAGAAATTCTAAGTGTTTACTTCGCAACACTTGCCTAACATTCATTAAGTACACTAAGTTATTACATAACGCGTTCGAAATTTACTAATCATTTTTACCACTTTGAATTCACTAACCCCATAACACGACTTTGTTTTAGCATTGTTGTTACGTGTTGAACACATTACCATAACCTTTAGCTAGCTACAAAGAACGATCAAAGTCTGCAGAATTAGCAGACTTCAGTGTCTGAAAATGGGCACTCGTATGGCCGCGCGAGTTTTGTACTGGGAGCCTGCGGGCCCGCGCCTAAGGGCTATGCGCCCGCGCGACACACAGAACTCAGTTTTGCAGAATGTGTTTCAGCACAGTTTTTAGGCCAACTAACACGAATTTCACCCATAAAACAGTGAAACCAACATCTATAATTGATATAAAACTATCACAAACATATTTGTGAATATATTCCACCGATTAAAACAATTTAACAACAATTTAAGCTAGGTTAATTTCTCAAATTCCATGATTTTCATATAAAACTCAAATTTTGATATTCATCCCAAAAATCATCACTATGAATTCAATACTTGGCCAAATCACTCCATTCAAATTACGATATGCTCATTTCTTAATGAACTAACATAATCAAGCTTTAATTTATAATTTCACATACTAATTGGTCACTACAATTGATACTTTTCATGAATCATATGAAAATACATATACTGGCATTATTTTCTTCCTACTGTCAACCGAAATTAGCATGCAATTCTTATTTAAACATAATCTCTAATCATCATAAACACATGTAATCATCATAGTTGGATTATATAGCAACAATTCTAGACCTATGAAATTCACAGAGTATGAAACTTCATGTCGTACAACATATTAGAACATAAATGTATATGAAATACTAAGATTATGAGCATACCTTCAATTTGCTAACATAATCCTTGCTAACTGCTAGAAATTGCTCACGTTCTCTCTCAAATTCTCTCAAGCAATTCTCTCTAAAATCCTCTATAACTTCTTCTCTTTTCTTTTCTCAGTATAAGAGTTAAGCTACTAAGCGTAAACTAACCGATAGGCTAGCCAACGAAAAATAATAATACGCCTACTAATAACCTTATTAAAATATCAGTTACCGAACACATAACGTATATATTATAATTATATTATATTCATTTTATTTTATTTAAATTCAAAAAATTGAAATTCAAAAGCCATAAGGCTTTGTTTGGCAAAAACCCTTTAAAATTAAAGCTTAATATATTAAAGCCTTGTTTAGTTAAACTCAATGAAAACTACTTTAATTTATTTTAATACTCCTTATAATATAGTTATTTGTCACACTATATTTAATCAAGCTTTCATGCTTAATTTAATTAATTCAAATAACAATTAATTAAATAAATCACTTAATCACATAACTCAATACAAATAATTAACCATCAATTTGAAATATCAATATAATAATAATTTCCTTAACTCATTAACTATTTATTTAACAAATAATTAACCAAATAAAATCAAATCAATTAAACAAATATTTATTCAATGATAAACACATCCATTAAATATTTATATAATTCAATAAATATTTAATATTACAATTAAAATTCTGAAATGTTACATACATCACATTTTGCACTTCGCACTTCGCTTTTCGCATTTGGCCAATCGCACTTCACAACTCGCACATAGCATTTCTCATATCGCAAATCACAATGTAATGAATGTTATGATGAATGTTTAGATATTTTCGCAAATCGCGTTACCTTTACCGATCATTGTTGATGCCTATGTTGGTGTTGACTCCAACGGTTTGGCTTTTTATCGGTGTTGTCGATGCTCATTTGATGAAGATAAGTTAAGATGTTTTCTACATCTCAACTGGGAATGACGTTCTAAAATCACCGAACCTTTTCGATGCATACGCTGGTAGTTTACAACGGTGCCTACCCTGATGGTAGTTTAACAATGGTGCCTACCTTGCTAGTAGTTGACTACGCTGACATTGCCAAACGGTTTCGGTTCCCACTCAAACGGTGGTATCCCTGAAATGTCTTGATGTTACGTTGAATTGATGTCAATGGTTTAGAATATCGGATCTTTTGATACCTTCGCTGAAGTAATATTCCAAGGTCTGCTTCGCCAGACTCTGCCTCACCCTTTTTTTGAGGTGATTTGGAGTTTTCTTTCGCTGTTGGGTGCTTATGCCCCATTTCCTTGAGCGTTTGTTTTGCAACCAGGCTGAACTGATGACCTGAGTGTCGCTGACATCCCTGGAGGGTGTGACTCATTCTTTCACTGCCCAACTTTAAACTTTGGTGTAGAGGCCTCAACTTTGAGGACTTGACGCAGGTTAACATGTTTGATGGTGTAGATTTCATTCGCTAGACCTTTCATCGTTGGCCTTCTGCTCCTGAGTTAAGAACTTTTTTGAGAATTTTCCCCTTTTTTCGCAGGGACATGCTTATGTTGCCATGATTTCTTTCAGGAGTTCTCCCCTTTCTTTTGATGAGAGGCTTGATCCTGCCTTAAACTCCTTCCCTTTCTTGGAATTGGACAATGCCCCAGTCCTCTCGCATATTGATGCCGAGGATTCATATGAGAAACTCTCTTTGTTGATGAAGTCGTAAGTGAGTAATATCCAAATCGCTAGTGAGATGATGTGAGGGAAGCTCTGATGATGATGTACCATTCTGATGATGTTGACTGGCGCATTTTCCTCTTTAGGATGGTTGATAAATGCCCCAGTGTTGAGTTATCGATGTTTCTGAGATTGCCCCAATCTTGTTGTAAGGGTTCCAATATCGGGTTGTCGCCAATTTTGAAATTGCCCCAGCCTTACTTGTTGTCTGGGATAGTTACTTTGACAGATGAGCTAATAAGATGCCGAGATTGCAAGAGGCTTTTACTTCTGTATCAGATGGTGAACAAGTAGTGGATTTAGGCTTTGATGCCCTCAATCATTATTCCTGACTTGTTCTCGCAATCGGCGTTGATGGTTTTCTTCTGATTTGATGAAGACTTGTGATTGAGGGTGTCAGCTCTTTGAAGGTCCTCGCTGCTGGTTATCTTAGGGTATCGTTATTTCTTCCTTTCTGGGATTTATGCCAGATTTGATAGAATGACATTGAAGTATTGTTGGGTCTTCTCAACATGGGTCGCTGACTTGGAGGGTTGTTCTTTGGTGTCTTGGGATTGATGTTTTAGTTTAGATATTTCTTTTTGAGGGTCAGACTGCACCACTGATGGCTGCCTACATACTCATGTATGTGCGGGAGATCAGGTATGCGTAGTTCCTGCTTGATAAGATAAACGGTTTGAGAAGTGTTTGTTTAGGGTTTTTGGGTTTTTGTTTAGTTTGACCGCACCATAAATGGCTACCTACGTACTCCCAATGATGAGGAGAGATCAGGTCTGCGTAGTTCCTGCTTTGGCTTGAAAGGCTAAAAATATTTATTGGAGTTTGAGCTTGGTTGAAGGGGTTTTTCAATTTTTGTAGTGGTTAGATCGCACCGTACATGGCTGCCTACGTACTCCCATTGATTAGGGGAGATCAGGTCTACATAGTTCCAACCTAGCGTGAAAAGGTTCAAAGTTGTAAGTAGTGAGAAGGGTGTAGAGATGTTTTTGTTTTTGTTTTTGTTTTTGTTTTTTTTGTTTTTGTTTTTGTTTTTGTTTTTCTCTTCTTTTTTTTTCTTTTTTGCTTTTTGTTTTTGTTTTTCTTTTTGTTTTTGTTTTTTTTCTTTTCTTTTCTTTTCTTTTTTTTTTATATTTACATGCATGGAAAATAAAAGGCATATTGCGAGGAAAGTGTTGTCGTCCCAACATCTCCTGGAACTCCCCACTTTATCCTCTGGATCTACATCTTCTTGGCTAGCTGAGGCCCGATAGTCCAGTTGTCAGTGGTTATGTTGCCTTCGAGGCTCACGATAGAGGTTACCTCTTGATTCTGAATATCTTCACTTATAGTCATAACTTGATCGCTTCTTGATTCAGTACATTCCTCAGGGACGCTTGAACTGGACCCATCGCACAAAGGTATGAACTTCTGATTCTTTAATGGGTTGGTTTCCCTGACAACCTCACCACCTTTTTCTTCATCTGTTCCTTGACCTTCTTCATGGGCTTGAAAGGATTCCACTATGGAATCTCCCTCGAATTGTTGTGGAATTTCTAGCAAGGAACTTTTCATTTTGGCTTTTCCTTCCTTGGAAAGGATTAGTATTTCCTCCTCATCATCCAAGGTGATAAAATCAGGAACGTGGTTGATATCTTTGGACCACAGGATGTTTGATGTTGGCAAAGGAATCTCCTTTGGGGATTCCTTTGTCTCCTCTGTCATTCCTTGCATTGGGATCAGTCCACCTTGTGTTCTGCCAAAATTGGCGCTCATAGCCTTCACCTCATTTGAACTTCCTGTCACGAGTTGACAGCTTAAGCTTTTTATTTCCTCTTCGCTTATGCTGGTCATGAGGAATTCTATCTTCAGCTCTTCATTTTCAATGAGATCTTGGATTTTATGTCGTAAAGACCAGCATTCCTCAGTCGTATGTCCAAGTGAGTTAGAATGATAGAGACATATCTTGGTGGAATCATAACTCTTTATCTTAGGATTTATAGGAGGCAGCAACTTAGTAATCCTTCCTTCGCTTATCAAAAAGTGAAGCATTTCTTCATTTGATTTGCTCAGAAGGGTGAATTTTTGAGCTCTTTAGGAGGTTTGATCTTTCTTCTTTGATAAATTGCATTCCCCCGAGCGATTTTTTCGCTGGCGAGATCTTCTAGCAATTTTATCATCCCCCTTTTCTTGGACTTTCAGCCTGCTTTGATATTCTTCATTTAGCTGGCTCATCATTGAGAGATACGGGCTTGAATTATGGTTAACCTCCTTTTTCTCTTGGCTTTCTGATAGTTGAGTGAAAAACTGCCTCGTTTCCTAATGTTGGCGCAATATCAGCTTAGCCAACAGATTTACTTGATTCTGGATCATCTCTAATTTTTACATTACTGGCATAGCCTCCTCCGAGTTTTCCCACTCACGGACATTTGTTCTGTGCCTTTGGGGGTATTCCTCCACCCTTCGTATGCACTTACGATTTGGATACATTTTAACGCTTCCTGATCCGATCATGTTTACTTTCTCCGTATCATTCTGCAACGGAAGGTTGGTCTTGACATTTTGTTGATCAGGTTGTTAGACCACAATACTGCCACTTTCGATCAAATTTTAAATCTTATGCTTTAAGGACCAACAATAATGTGTATTGTGTCCTAGAGACCCTGAGTGGTAAGCACATCTCTGGCTCAGATTATATCTTTTGCTCCCTGGTTCCAGAGGTGGAGCCAGTTCGGTAATTTTCTTGTGATCTATTAATATCGCCAATACATTTTCAAGGGAATCGCCTAGTGGAGTGAACACCCGATTTTTCGTTCATTCAAATTTTCTTTTTCTATCCTGGCATTGGTTGAATGCAACCTGTTATTGAGATGGCCGATTGTCTTGCTTTTTCCAAATGGGGGGACTGTAGTTTGGTATCTTAGCTTACCCCTATACAACAAGTGATACATCTTCATTACCTTTATCGGGTACCCCCTTGGGATCGCTCGCATACTTGCCAGTCTGTATATGTTTGGCGACTGCTTCCAAGGCAGTGAAGTCTTTAATCTTTCCTGCCTTCATGCCCATCTCTGCCATTTTGTCGTGTTTTATCATTCCGAGAATGGTTTTCCTATGCCTGTTAGAATCCTCTCATAGTAAGATGCCTCTTGGATATCAATAAACGTCATTACCATCTCAGTTTCTGTCATTGATGGAATAACTTGCGCTGCTAGATGTCTCCACCTTTGGGCATATTCTCGGAAAGATTCAGTACTTTGCTTTTTGACTTTAGTCACTTGGTATCGATCCAGTGTCATTTGTGACTAAAAACTGTACTGATTTAGAAAGGTGTGGGCCAATTCTTCCCAGTTGTGGATTTTGGCATTGTCAAGTCGGGCATACCAGGCTTTAGCCTTTCCGGTGAGACTCTTTTGGAAAAGCTGCATTCTGAGGCTTTCATCTTCAGCATAAGACTCAAGTTCGCCAATGTACACTTTTAGGTGCGTATAGGGATCGCCTTTTCCATTGTACTTTTCAAACTCTGGGATTTTGAATTTGTCAGGATATCGAGCCCCTGGTAAGATACAGAGATCTGAATAGGTGACATTTCCATAGTTTCCAGTCCCTTTGATTGACCGGATGGTTTCCTCCATTTGTTGAACTTTCTTTCTTATATCCCCAGTTTCTCGATCATCCCTGAGTTTTGCGATTTCAGGGGTTTTGTTAGTTCCTTTATAGGAATGAGGTTCAGGTATCTGGGTTTCCATCTTTTTGCCAATACCCTGACTGCCCCCTGGTGTGAATGACTCTAATTAAGTAGGCATTGTTTAGCACTGAGTATTTTTACTTTGTTCTTTTAAAAAGACAGCCAATTCTGCTATCGGATTCCTTAATCCTTCAAATTCCTCGCGGGAAACATGAGTAGGATCAGGCTGGGCACTTGTAGCCATGTCTGACGGTGGGCTTAGTGCCTTTTTGGATTTTGAACGGGCAACGGGATCAATTGCTTCCCTACAAAATGACTTATGTAGTTTAGTCTGTAGAAATGTTACATGCTATGTGATATGTCCGTTTTAGGAATTTTATCCTACAAAACGAATGTCAGTTGTTTTATAGCATGCAAGATTTTGATATGAAAGGGAATGCATGTACACATATTCCTTTATATTTTCCATTACATTGAGATTGACATGGAAATGAAATTACAAGTAATTGAAATGGAAAAGTATGAAGAGACTTCCCTCCGCGTTTGGTTTACCATAGGCTGACCTATCTTAGATTACTCTCGCGGTTTTTTGGCATGAAGGTTCCCAAATCATCGCAATTTACTTGACAGGAAGTTAATCCGGTCTTTCAACTGGAGCGAATTTGGGTGGTGCCTTTCCTGAGCCTCGTTGGAATTAGTCTCCCTACGAGTCCAGTAATCATACACCGACAGGAAAGCCTTCTGGTGGAGGGACCACTCAACATACATTCACATACAACGCGTCTCACCGTATGGAAATGATAATGTGTACGAAGCACTAATATCACAGGCAGATATAGTGTGAAGCACTAAGTGTAGTAAGAAAATACATTAGTACACATTCATTCAAATGTAAATGCAACATCCACGCACAAGCAGATTAATATTTTGAAAAGCTTTGATAGCGACTTAAGCCCTCTTACTGGATGTCCCCAGCAGAGTCGCCACCTGTCAACGACGGGATTTTTATTTGTCTATTTTCTGTTCTTATTTTTTTGTGTTCTCATGTTAGGTGAGATTTGTTTGAAAAAACAAGTTGTGAAAAGGTCCGACATGTATATGTCGACGATTGGACTGTAAGAGTCGCCAGTTGGTATTTTTAAATGGTTGCACCAACTCAACCAAGAAAAAGTTTGCACATTAACCAAATGATGTGACACTATTTAACTGGTCTGTGAAACCAAGATTCGTTAGGGTCTGGGGGCTTAATTATGCGGAGGGAAGGTGTTAGGCACCCCCCGACATCCGTGTTTCCACGGTGATGACCACCACTTTTTAATTAAACCATTATCTAAATTTGTGTGTGTGGGTCAATGTGCAATTATTTAGAAGTAGTGTTATGCCTCATTTGCACCTATATACAAAGGGTTTGAATTTTGTATAAAATTCAGTTTTAACAAGATATAGCAATGATGTTTTGTTAAATAGGTATTTCAAACCCTTATACTCAATAGTAATTGAGGCCTTTGATACGTCCATTTTATTAGGTGTTCAGCTTGGTTGCTTTTATTTTCGAGATGCGAAGCATCTTCGAGAAAATAAGATACATAGTAGTGCCAAACTCCTTGTGGGCATGATAGTCGTCTAAGGAAATCAAACACCGTGAATAATTTACAAGCCATGTACAGCTGAAAATGTCTATCACAGGAACCGAATCTAGATTCAGGAGACTGAATATGTGATCACACAATTCTTAGGCTCACATGATGTTGTAGTTTATATGAAAGTTGTAAACATGTATATATATATAAAAGCTGTAAATATATATATAGGGACGATCAACCACCATAAAGCACCTCCATGAGGGATCGAAAATGTAAATAAAGCAGTAAAAGCGATCAACCGTCACAAAATAAACTCCAGGAGAGACAAAATGTAAATAAAGCAATAAAAACGATCAACCGCCACCAAGCACCTCCATGGGGGATCGAAAATATAAATAAAACAGTAAAAGCGATCAACCGCCACGAAATAAACTCCAAGCGGAACAAAATATAAATAAAGCAGTAAAAGGCCACGAAGTAACTCCAGGCCTGACAAAAATTTAAATATATATATATATATATATATATATATATATATATATATATATATATATATATATATATATATATATAAAAGCAGTAAACGCACAGGATATGTTTCGATCCCGGTTCGGTTTATCATTTTGAGGATTCGATGATATATATATATATATATATATATATATATATATATATATATATATATATATATATATATACTGTTATCGAACTCTGTTCGGTGAGCCTGAATTTTATATATGGTGCATTTATTACTTATATATATATATAAGCAATAAACGCTCCGAATATAAATCCGGGCTCAATCGAGGCATAACTCGATGATGTTAGTACAAATATATATATATATATATATATATATATATATATATATAAGAAATAAAAAGCCACGAACCGAAATTCGGGCATACGCACACAACACGGCTCTCAATGTGAACAACTGTGTATGCAAGAAGTGGAGAAAAGGCTTTAAATAATATAAGAAGGCTTACAGTGGACTGCTAAAGAAGACTTCAATAGCTTTAAATAGATGAACACTCGACTCCCGCTGGTAAAAAGTAGCCAAATATAAGCTCATAAGTGTTTGAAATGAGAAAGCACTCAATATATGGTGTGTACAAAGTAATTTGGACAGGGCTTCCTCGCCTTTTCCTCTTCCAAAATGGCTGCCCCAAGCCCTCTATTTATAGAGGGGGGAACCGCAAGTATACCTGTGACAGCCGCATATGCACCTGCGGCTGCCAGGGGTGACCCGGGCTCCGCGGGTCCCGCTATCTCAAAGTACGTGCACGTGTGCAACGTAATATTTGCTCGAACTTTCAGAACTTCAATCCGAACATCTGATTGAGGTGTATAAGACCTTTTTCGGCATGTTGTTGTCGACGGCTACGTAATTACATAGGATAAGAGGTTGTATGAAGTCAGGAAGATGGGACCGTACCCAGGTCTTTAACCTTCAAATTCTATCTGATGTGTTGTCTTGTGCAGTTGTCACTCGGGATTGGAGCTATTGATTCTTGTAGGACATTCCTGTGTGTAATGTATGTTGAAATGTTTGTTGAGACGGCGCAATGTAGAATCGAGGTAGCAAAATGATGATTTTGCCCCTCACCGGGGTTATCTTCGGTTTGGGCTGATTTAGCAGTATTTTCTCAGGGTTATCTCTGAGGTTAGCTTGTTGTTTACTCTGACTGTCCTCAGGGTTATCGTTGAGGTTGGCTTGACCTCCTGGGGTTATCTCCAGACATTGAACTTGATCCCCCAGGGTTATCTCTGGGGTTGAAATTGACTTTCCCGGGGTTACCTCTGGGGTTGGAAATTGATTTCTCGGGGTTATCTCTGGGCTTAGAAACTAGATCTCCCGAGGCTATCTCCGAGGTTGAAATTGATGTTGTGGTCCTCCATGAAAGTAGTATGCACACAAGCCAATCATGTTTGATAATAAAGCATATACTTTGTAACAACCTTATTCATTTATTAATAAAAAAATATTAATTTATTAAAGGCTTTTAATTATCTACATGATGTTGTTTTATAATATGTGATAAACCCATAGTTTTAAGCAATGCTTTTAAAATAATGATGACGATCATTCTAATGAGATCTAAATTCTTAGAAAGCTTAAAACTAAAATAGTTTCCAATCGTTGGATTACTAAATTGGGGATTAGTAAATCCGGATAGATTGGAACATACGTTGCTTGCTCATTGGATGAGGATGATTGATCTCATGATCATTTGTGTGGAGACACTAAAGCAAGTATGTAGGTGCTTATTAGAGAATAAGTTCACTGAACGTGGCTCGCTAAGGAATACCTAATGGAGTTTTACTTGCCTGTCAATAGAAATTCATGTAGTGATGTAGTACAAGTGATCCTTGGACTTGAGATCATCATAGTATCTTGTGTATGATGAATTATACTTTGACTTATTCCTTAAGACCCTTAGGGTATATCAAAGGGTATGCTTGGGTATAATAAGTTGTACATGAAGATAATGTATGATCAATAAAGAATCTACCGCTTCTAGTAAAAGAAGAAAAATGTCCTATGTGATTCGATAAATGACAACCGGGTAGTCCTTGGCCAAGGCAGAATGAAATTAGAAAGGAGTTTCTAATTTGCATTATTTGGAGTTGTGCATTTAAGGATCGAAATACATATAATTAAATAAAATAAGACTTGACAGTAATTTCATGTCTTATATTTAATTGGGACATTGTATGGTGGAAGGATTGAATTATACGGTAACTATTTACTCAAATGTTCTTTTATGATTAATGTTAAAATCTATATTATCTGGAAAGTCGTTGATCGCTAGGGAGGCTTATCCCTATTGTAGAATAAATATTATTTATTTAAATAAATTAATATTTTAATTTATTTATTTAAATAAGATTAGAATTGTTCTAATTGATTTATCACAACTGGTTTAATATGGAGAACCTAAATGGTCATACCATAAAAAAAGAATAATTATTTAAGAAGTTAATGGCATAATCGTAATAATAAGTTAAGTATATTTAATTTAATCTATGGTGATAGAATAAATTAAATAGCTTAATATTTATTATTTAATATTTTAGAAATATTAAATATAAATTAATAAGAGGAGTCTTATTATTATTATTACTATTATTATTATTTAATTCCTAAAGGAGTTTGTGAATTATTTAATAAAAGTACTCTCATATATCCTAATAAGATTAGGAGCCTAATTAATTAAAGTAGTTTAATTAATTAAAATAAAACTCAATTCCTTAATTGTTAAGGAGGGTTACCCACATCTATAAATAAGAGGAGTCTTATTATGGGTTGTTGTTGACTTTTTGACAACAGACGTAATTCCAATTGTTGGAGAGTACGCTCTTTTTCTATGACAGATAGAAAAAATAGGGTTTTGCCAAATACCCATCTTCTTGATTTTTTTTTCTTCCTTGGTGTAAAAACAGATCCGGGTATATGGTTTGTAAATTTTTAAACTCTGATTTTCCATGCTTCCGCTTACTTTGTGCAATTTGATTACGTTCATGAATATTACAAACCTAACAGTGGTTTCAGGGCCAAACCTTTATGCGAATTATTAATTGTTGAATTTGATATGTATATTGATATGTGTTTAGAATAATTTAATTGGGCATAATTTTGTTATATAAAATTTAAATAAAAAAAAAGGCTAATACGCGAACTATATTTTTCTCGCTGTGCCTTACGCGTGGTTTGCATGGTCCTGAAGCATAATAACTTTGAAATTGGAATCATATATGTTTTATATGGCATGGTTACTAATATACTCCCTCCGTTCCTTAATATAGGTCGTTTTAGACATGTGCACAAGAATTAAAGAAATGATTGAAAAGCATTAACTATACTATCAATTGTCTATAATACTCTCCACCTCACTTATTGGGAGAAGGAGAGAAAGACTTAAGAATAGAGGAATAGTATAGAATAATAATAAATATGGATCAAAAAATTAGGTGGAGTAATAAGAGGTAATTTGGGAAAAATAGTAATCAATTTTTTTAGATAACCACAAACGACAAATAATTAGAAATATCAAAAAAAATCTAAAACGACTTATATATAGGAATGGAGGGAGTATTTAATATTTCTTGTACCTGCCAAACCATTTCCTGATTCAGGGGTATTCAAGGTGATCACGTGGCCTATATGTATATGTATATGTATTATATATATATATATATATATATATATATATATATATATATATATATATATATATATATATATATATATAAATTATTTTATAATTAAAATAAAAAAAATTATTTTAATTTTAAAATTTGATTTCAAGCTAACTAATTAGAGTTGGAATTGAATTCCATGATAACTAATTGGAGTTGAAATTGAATTCTATGTTTTCTTAAAATAAAGGAGTTTATTTAAATATGAAATAAGATTTCATATTATTCAAAATAAAGGAGTTTATTTGTGAATAGGAAGGAGAATCCGTATTTCCTTAAATAAAAGAGTTTATTTAGATATGAAATAAGATTTCATATTATTCAAAATAAAAGAGTTTATTTGTGAATAGGAAAGAAAATTCGTGTTTCCTTTAATAAAGGAGGTTTTTTTTTACTAGAAATTAGATTTCATAATTAATTAAAATAAAGGACTTTATTTTGATTAAAAATTTTAATTAAAATAAAATTGTTTATCTTATTCAAAATAGGATAAATTAAAACAAAAGAGGTTTATTTTAATTTAAATTTAAATTAAAATAAAGGAGTTTATTTTGATTCAAAAATAAATTTTATGCTAACTAAATTTACCCATTAAATGATATCAATATATATATTGAATGTTTATTATTCATGAGATGAATGTTATTTATTGATGCATATGGTGATGTGTATGATAATAAATGGGATTGATTATAGACTATTGACCAATGTGATTGGATTTTATTTTAGTTGGATGCTTGAATGTATGAGTTTTATTAAATGGGGTCTGCGTACCTCGTCTTCTCTAATTTTTTCTTAATGTAAATTCTAACTTCTTCCTATGTAGTTCCTCTTGACTGCTGATCAAGGTTTCTATTTATTTTAAATAGTTTTGTAATAGGAATAGTTAAAATTAATTTTGAAGAATTGGAGATCAAGAATCAAGGAGCGCTTAAAGACCCATTTGTAATGGAGCCCGGGATTTAAATGTAATAGTTATATTTAAATTTAAATTTAATTCTTGCACCCCTAGGGTTTGACCTTTTGGTTCACTTGATGGCTCTAGTGAACAAAACTAGAATAAAAGTACATAATCAATATATATATATATATATATATATATATATATATATATATATATATATATATATATATATATATGTGTGTGTGTGTGTGTGTGTGTGTGTGTGTGTGTGTGTGTGTGTGTGTGTGTGTGCATGCGCGCTAAACAAGATGAGACAAATTAATAACAAACCCCTCAAATATTTTATATTAAGTTGTAACGTTCAAAGATATTTGGAATATCGAACGTCGCCTTCTAGCATTATAGAAACAATAGAGTATTGAATATTTAATTTGAGTTTGTTGTGCACACACAAGGTAAGTATTAAATATTTAAGATATTTTTATTACATATGATGTTTATAAGGAATTGAACATTACTGCTTTGTTGTGCACACACAAGAGCTATAGTTCTATCTTCACTTATATGGAAATGCTGGGTCTGACTTAACTTAAATCATTTTAGTTCGGATGTGCACACACTTGACCATTATGATTTAAGAGGCAAAATACAAGGAGTTTCATAGTTGAAGTAATTGGCAAGAGTTGTCTACCTATTTATTTATATATAGTTTGTTGTGCACACACAAGGCTATATACATTTGAAATGGGATCCTTATTCTCACTAGCATATCTTTAATTAGATTTTGTCGAACTATATAAGTGAGGGTAATATAGTTTGAAGAAAATAGTGGGAGATACCAATTTAAAATAAGACCTAATTTATTTTGATAATTAATAAAAGAATGTATGCTAAAATGTTGTTACAAATTTATTTACAGAATTTTATAATGTCTAAATTACTATCACTGCGAAGCATATTAGATGTTATTTAACCGGACCGTATTAAACGGATTGGTTAAAAAAATTGAGAATAGTTCTCATGGCTGAAAATCTATCTTATATCCTTAATACGCCTATCCTTGCAATGGTTGCAGATAATACCTCTTAGAAAGATATTGTTACTTTTAAAGTGGCAAGATGATGCACAGTTGACTCAATGCATCATGCTCGCATCCATGAGTAACGAGCTTTAGCGTCAGCACGAAACTATGGATGCTCCTACTATACTCCTGCACGCCAAGTAGTTGATGATGAAGAAAGTATGACTAAAAGATATCAGATATCTAAGGAGCTCTTCCGATCTAGAATGACTGAAGGCACTACAGTACAAACACATGTCCTAAACATGATCAATTTGATTGAACAATAAGGACAACGGGTTTTCTCATGGATGGAGAGTTGAGCCAAGATTTGATCTTGTAGTCACTCTGGACTCCTTTTCATAACTATTGTGAATTTTTCATATGAGCAAGCTAGAAATCAGCCTCGCTGATTTGCTTAACATGTTGAAAAATATTGAGAGTCACTTCCAACTAAGAAAGACCATGTCTTACTGGTAGGGGTCAAAGGATCTTCTGAAAAGAAGAACGATTCAAAGAAGGTAAATGGAAAGACAAAAATAAAGGATAATAAGAACAAAACTGATATGGATAGCAAAGGAGTTTGCTTCCACTGCAATAACCTTGGACACTAGAAAGAAACTGCAAGAAGCATTTTGCAAAGGCTAACCAGAAGAAGCTTAGTGAAGTTTCGGTTACAAATACAATTTTGTTCATGATTTAAAATAAATTTTTCTTTAAGTCAAGTTTTTACTTGGGCATTGGATACCGACTTTGGTTATCATAAATATAGATTTATGAAAGGACCAAACAGAAATAGAAAGCTAAACAAATATAAGTAATCCTATGTGTGAAAAATGAAGCAAAGGTTACCACATTAGCCATAGAAACTTATATTTTAGTAATGCCTACGGGCAAATCTATTAAGTCGATAAGTTGTTATTGTATTCCAGTTCTTGTTAGAAATATTATTTCTATTTTTGTTGTTGGACAATGAAATATTTGGTATTATAATTAAGAACAATTGTTGTTCTATTAATAATAATAATGTTTTGGATAGAACTGGAATATTACTTAATGAATTTTGTATACTTGACTTGCGTAAAAAAAAAATAATTTTAAATATTGAACAAATTAGTATAAGAAAAGGAGATGATCATTCAAAGAGTTGAATGTGTGTATTTGTTGAAATACAAGTATGAATTATTTAAAAGGTTCAAAGAATTCAAAAGTGAAACTAATTTGAAAAGTATTAAGATTCTTTGATTAGATCGAGGAAAGAATACTTGTGAAATGAGTTTCTAGATCATCTCAAATAGTTTTGTCACAATGGACGCTTCCGGATACGCAATAATTGATTGATGTATCTGAAAGGAAAAATCGTACCTTGTTGGACATAGTGCGGTCCATAATGATTTTACCAACATTCCAGTATCCCTCTAGGATCATGTCCTAGAAATGGTTGCATATCTATGAAAAGGTAACCTCAAAATTCGGCCCCAAGACTCTATAAGAGTTATGGACAGGGAGGATTCCTAATCTTAAGTATGTTAAGATAAGGAGTTGTCCAACTTATGTGAAAAAGGTTTCAAAGGTTACGCTTGGGACAAAATTTGACAAGTACAAATTTGTGGGACATCCTAAAGTAAGTTTAGGTTATATGTTCTATAATCCTACTTAGCAAAAGGTGTTTGTTGCGAAACACGCTACCTTCTAAGATAAAGGTGTTTATCATTGAAAGAGCTAGTGGGAGGATAATAGATCTTAAAGAGTTCAAGAACCACAAATCACTATAAGTTAAATAAGAGGAACCTGTAGATAGACCTATTGTACCACAACCGAATCGTAAATCTGGAATAGTACCGAAGATACCTAGGAGGTATGGATTCATCATAGATGATGATGATGAGGTACACATCATAGAAGATGATGATTCAGTTACATACGATGAGGTAAGAGTTGTAGACACTCAGAGAAATGGATTGAAGCAAGTTTCTCAAATATGGAATATTCGTTTTGATGAGACAATCAAAAGAGTTTGATTTTATCACAAATAAGAATGAACCTAGTGTGTACAAAAAGGTCAGTGTGAGCGTTGTGATATTCTTAGTATTATATGTTGATATACTACGGATAAGGAATAACATACCAATGCTACAATCATTAAAGATAAAGTTGTCTAAACATTCCTCCATGAATGATTTGGGAAGAGTATCTTAATTGGGGATAAAAATCTATATAGATAGATTTAAAAAGATGCTCAACTTAACCCTAGAAACGTATATTCATTTGATGCTAAAGTTGTTTAGCATGGCAACTCCAAGAGATGTCTCAAGTTGATGAGCCCTAGAGTGTATCTCTCTTAATAGTCCCCATAGACTCATAAAAGAGAGATCACATGAGTAACTATCATGTATGCAATGAAATGTACGAGACCAGATGTTAATCAGTCATATTCTGGAGAAGTTCACTATGAGTCAATGAAAAATATATTAAAGTACTTAACTGGCACTAAGGATGTGATCATATTCATGATGGGTCTAAATTAAAATTAGAGGGCTTAACAGACTCAAGTTTTTCAGACAGACCAAGACGACATAAAATCCACTTTAAGGTAAAGCGTTATCTTGAACGGTGGTGCAGTGAATTGGAAAGGTATCAAACAACAAAGAGTTGTTTGGTTTAGTGATAAAGACAAAGTATATAACTATAAATGAAGCTACAAGTTGATTGTTTGAATGAAAAGTTTAATACAGAACTAGGAATAGTTCCTAAGTCTCATCTTCGATCTAAACATGTGTTGTGGCACTTTCACTTGATTACAGGAATCATTGAAAGATGGGAAATCACTATAGAGATAGTGGACTCTCAAGAACAATATTACATATCCATTAACTAAAGCTTATCCAACAGCAAGATAATCGTCACTTAGAGAAGAAGGATATGAGATACCATGGCGATTGACTTTAGTGCAAGTGGGAGATTGAAAGTAGTATGCACACAAGCCAATCATGTTTGATGATAAAGCATATACTTTATAACAATCTTATTCATTTATTAATAAAAAGTATTAATTTATTAAAGGTTTTTAATTATCTACATGATGCTGTTTTATAATATGTGATAAACCCATAGTTTTAAGCAATGCTTTTAGAATAATGATGACGATCATTCTAATGAGATCTAAATTCTTAGAAAGTTTAAAACTAAAATAGTTTCCAATCGTTGAATTACTAAATTGGGGATTAGTAAATCCGGATAGATTGGTACATACGTTGCTTGCTCATTGGATGAGGATGATTGATCTCATGATCATTTGTGTGGAGACACTAAGGCAAGTATGTAGGTACTTATTAGAGAATAAGTTTACTGAACGTGGCTCGCTAAGGAATACCTAATGGAGTTTTACTTGCATGTCAATAGAAATTCATGTAGTGATAGTAGTACAAATGATCCTTGGACTTGAGATCATCATAGTATCTTGTGTATGATGAATTATACTTTGACTTATTCCTTAAGACCCTTAGGGTATATCAAAGGGTATGCTTGAGTATAATAAGTTGTACATGGAGATAATGTATGATCAATAAAGAATCTACCGCTTCTAGTAAAAGAAGAGAAATGTCCTATGTGATTCGATAAATGACAACCGAGTAGTCCTTGGTCAAGGTAGAATGAAATTAGAAAGGAGTTTCTAATTTGTATTATTTGGAGTTGTGCATTTAAGGATCGAAATACATATAATTAAATAAAATAAGACTTGACAGTAATTTCATGTCTTATATTTAATTGGGGCATTGTATGGTGGAAGGATTAAATTGTACGGTAACTATTTACTCAAAATTTTTTTTATGATTAATGTTGAAATCTATATTATCTGAAAAGTCGTTGATCGCTAGGGAGGCTTATCCCTATTGTAGAATAAATATTATTTATTTAAATAAATTAATATTTTAATTTATTTATTTAAATAAGGTTAGAATTGTTCTAATTGATTTATCACAACCGGTTTAATATGGAAAACCTAAAGGGTCACACCATAAAAGGAAGAATAATTATTTAAGAAGTTAATGGCATAATCGTAATAATAAGTTAAGTATATTTAATTTAATCTATGGCGATAGAATAAATTAAATAGCTTAATATTTATTATTTAATATTTTAAAAATATTAAATATAAATTAATAAGAGGAGTCTTATTATTATTATTACTATTATTATTATTTAATTCTTAAAGGAGTTTTGGAATTAATTAATAAAAGTACTCTCATATATCATAATAAGATTAGGAGCCTAATTAATTAAAGTAGTTTAATTAATTAAAATAAAACTCAATTTCTTAATTGTTAAGGAGGGTTGCCCACATCTATAAATAAGAGGAGTCTTATTATGGGTGTAGAGTTGTTGTTGACTTTTTAACAACAGACATAATTCCAATTGTTGGAGAGTATGCTCATTTTCTATGAGAGATAGAAAAAATAGAGTTTTGCCAAATACTCATCTTCTTGAATTTTTTTTCTTCCTTGGTGTAAAAACAGATCCAGGTATATGTTTTGTAAATTTTTAAACTCTGATTTTCCATACTTCAGCTTACTTTGTGCAATTTGATTGCGTTCATGAATATTACAAACCTAACACTCCAGGGTTATTTCTAGAGTGTGAAAAAGACGCTTTTGTCCTCCTGCATAGTTAGTAACAGGAAAACAAAATTTCTAATGTCTACACTAATAACCAAACAAAACCTGTACTAATCACTAACAAGTTGGTCAGAACCCAAGATTGCCCTGAATGGTGGGTGGAGTGATCACAAATTTTACTAGACGACTAAACACACGTTTATTCAAGGAATTGGAGTAAGGACTACTACAAGTGCTACGCACGTGTGGACAATTTAACAAAGGGCTAATAACACATATATTACATCAAGTACGACTAAATTTATAAATCGGTCCCCAAAGTATTTGGACTTACAATTTACTACATCAAGTATCTAATTGCATACAATGTAACCCCTAATTTCATAATCCAACTAAAATTGGTTGGAATACCTGACTCATCCATGAATCTGATCGGATCTTCAATATTTTATACTAGTTTAACCGTATAAATATACGGATTAACTTATTTTTGTTAAAAAGTAACTAATACTGTAGAAATACGGTATAAAACTATAAATATAATTTAAAATTACAAAAATTTATAAATAAAATTATAAAAATTATAAATACAATTTATAAATTTAAAGATGTAAAAATTATAATTTGTGATATAATTTATAATCCAGGTCAGGTTCATTGGGATGCAGTATCAAGGATACTTAAATATCTTAAAGTCATAATGAACTATGCATTATGCTATACAGGATACCCAGTTGTGGTAGAAGGGTACACGGATGCAAATTGTATAACGGATTCAGATGAAATAAAGTCTACAAGTGGATGGATATTCACTTTAGGAGGAGAGGTAATTTCTTGGGGTTCCAAGAAACAAACCTTGATAACACATTCAACTATGGAATCCGAGTTTGTTGCATTATTAATTGTTGTAAAAGAAGTCGAATGGCTTAAGGATTTATTATTTGAGATACCACTTTGACCCAAACCAATGACAGCTATCTCAATATGTTGTTATAATGAGATAGCACTATCACAGTCTTATAACAAGATTTATAATGGGAAGACTAGACATATAAGTTTAAGACATAGTTATGTAAGGGAACAAATCAATAAAGGGGTTGTTATCTTTAACTATGTCAAGTCAAAAGGAAATTTGACAGATCCTTTTACAAAAAAGCCTAGGCAATGATGTAATATGTAAGACTTCTAGTGAGATGGGTTTAAAGCCTTCAAATGAGAGGTAATCTATAAGTGGAACCCAACTAAATACTAGAGTAACATCTGGTATATTAGTTCAATGAAAAATACTTATAGTAATAACCAGTTATACACTGGACAAGTATGAAGAAGAGATTCTTCAAAATCATCTCAAAGAAATTGTATGCTTGTATGGAGAACAAAGAGGGTAGGGTAAACCTTTAATGAATCTATGTCCGGTTTAGAGGATGCAGGTCATATAAGTGGATCTAATTAGATTCACCTATCTAAGTGAATGAAGTGAGTCGCTTCTGCGAGACATAAGGCTTATCTCTAAGTAACCTACGAAACCCAAGAGGTAAACACAAGGCCATAAATGTGTTGGATTTCCTTAAACTATAAGAGATATAGTATATGTCTATAGAGCAAGATATCACTGTAAGATTTTTTAGTTCAAAGCTAACGCTACTAAAAATTCAGATATTTTGTGAAATAAACTATGTAAAGGTTCAAGTCGAAAGACACATCTTACTTATGTATACTAAGAGAAAGAAGAAAGTCAACGGAAAAGGATTGGAAGATTATGAAAATAGGAAAGAATTGTTGGATAGTTTCATTATCCAAAAGTATATAATAAATATAAGAAATTGTTAAATCCACAATACTTTTTGTTATTTCCACAACAAAAGTGTCGCTGTAGATGTATAGCGACGGTGAAAACCGTCGCTATACATCTATAGTGACACATTTATTGTGAAAATAACATTTCCAGTTGTGAATTTAACAATTTCCTAAATATATTATATGTTATCCATGTAACCAACAATTAATATTGGTTCAGTTGGATAAGAGAGAGGTGTTGATATTAAGGATTTAGGTTCAAGTCATGACAACAACATTAATGACGACATTGGAATTACGGAACGACAATAAGAATTGGGATGTCATATTTAGATATCAACATAACTCTTCAAATGAGTGTTTGAAAACTTATAAATAGGTTACAAAACAACCAAAAATACTTGCTTAAAAAATCATTCAATCCTTCTCAAATTCTTAGAAAAATTATCATTTTAAATAATTTTTCTTATTATAATTTTCTTATTTTATTTATAGTTTAGCACTAATTTTGTTCCTACACAATAAATTCTAGTACAAATTAAAGAGGGCCTATGTTATTTTGGGAGTGTAGCAAAAGTAAGGCACGAATATAGTCTTAAAGGAAAGAGTGACCAACCATTCGATTTAGACATGAATATTATTGTTCTATATCTTACTACAAAACAAGTTACAACAATTTGGTTATCTGTTTAGTTGCTCTGAAAATGTGGGAAAGTATAGAACAAGAGATGGGTCTCTTTTTTTACCATTTGATAGGACAGAGGGACGGAATTGGAGGGAAGGGGACAGAGATGGAGGAAGAGGGGGCAGGTGACGGGGAGACGGAAAAAAGGGAGAGGAAAGATCAGAGAAAAGGGAGAGAGGAGAGAGCAAATTGATCTTTTTTTCTTTTTTCTTTTTTCTTTTTCAACTTTTTGATCTTTCAATATAAAAAAAAGTATTATTTAATTAATTACATTTTGGACAATTTTGTCAATTGTTTAAAAGTTTAATGTTATTCATGTTAAAAATATAATTTATATGTTTAAAAGTTCATTATTTTTTAGTAATCAAGTTTTTTTTAATTTTAAAATTAAAAATATTGTATTTGATAATCTTTGTATTAGTATTTAATTTTAATAACTGAACATATAATAATTATTTATAAGGATTTCTACAAATTTAATACGTCAAAATAATTATATATTGAAATTTTATATATATTTAACAAGTCAAACCGTATAGAGAGCAAACCGTATACAATTTTTGTCTGATCAAAAATTTTACTATCCCGGTCAATTTTTGCCGGATTCTGAAATTAGGGACTATATTATATGTAATTAAATACTTGATGTAGTAAATTATAAATTCAAATACTTTAGGAGTATGGCCTAGCGCCTAGGCGGGGCGCCAAGGGAGGGTCTAGCGCCTAAGCGGAACCTATGTGGGGATTTTTAGAACACTGATATATACAGAAAATAAAAGGGGAGAAAAATAGAAGAAACAAAGAAAGACAACTCAACAAACAAACGCAACAAAATGCCAATTTCGGCCAAGATAGAGTTTCCTGTGCTAAATTACAAATGCACCACCAATCAGGAAGAAACACCAAGAAATAGCAATGCCAAAAATGAGTAACAGATACAGTTGAAGATATAGCCTCCATTATCCGAGCAGCACCAAAATTCAAAAAGAATACTCCACCAATTTACTAACAAAAATACCAGAAATTTCCAATAATAACTGCATATGTGCTTTGAGAAATCAAATAATTGCCACAAAATACACATTTATAAAACTTCCAAACTCAGTGTAAGCCGGCGGCATTTGTTCACCACCAACAACTGAACACAAACAATTGTAACACTAGAAAGAGGCTTAAGAAACTTACACAACCCATTATAACATAACAAACAAACCAAAGTTTCCCAATTACAACTAAGGTCCACAAGTCCGACAAAAGCCACAAAATAGCCTTTAAACTTAGACAAATTTCAATTAAGACTGTAAGACATGGATTTTTAGAGGCAACTTTATCACTTCATAACAAGAGAGACTTAGTAAGATATTTATCATTAGTCTTAACATAAAGGAATGCATTTCATTTTGAAGCAAAATTGAGAAAAACAGTGCAAGACATAGGAAGAAATACAACCGCAAAGAAACAAGATAAGGTACGACGGTATCACAGGTGATTTATAGTTTCTGTACATGTGATTATTGTAGTCGATTACTACTAGTGAATTTCACTGTCTACTTCCTTTCTCGAACACTGAAAAACAAACACAAGAAAAAGGAAAACATGCAAATTTCCCTCGCAATCAATTTAATTAGCATGTGCTCCATTATCAAGTATTCCTAAATAGATGATTTTTAATTGCACGGAAAAATTAACCAGTAAACACACGCGTGCATATATTATGATATGCATCAACTAGCAAAAATCACAAGAACAAAATTGAACTATGTAGCTTATCATTAAGCATCTATTAGACACAAAGAGAGCATTAATCATAACACCAAAAATAAAACACTGTTAAAGATTTGCCTATAGCTTCCAAACTAATAATAATAAAAGTACAGCGACATAAAAAAAGAAAGAAAGAAAAAGGGGGAAAAAGAAAGAAAGACGGAAAGGAAGACCACTCAATTCAGGTATAGACCCATTTCGGCCTACATTTCAAAATTACAAATTCACCACTAATCCAAAAGAAGGACAAAGACAGCTTACAATTGAAAATACCGCAGAAAGAGAAACAGCCAAACAGATGATCCTAGCCTCCATTATCCAAGAACAGCAAATTTCAAAATCAACCAAACCAATTGTAACGCCATAACAAAACCCAAAATTCCAAGTGACACAATTGTCGAGGAAGCCAGTGATTGACTCAAAGATACCCATTTAAAGACTTCTTAACCCAGACAGTAACTGGGCCGCATTGGTTCACCACCAACAACTGAAAGCATAACACTGGAAAGAGGCTTCAATAGACTCAGAAATCAACCAATTAGCATAACATGAGATAGCCAAATCCGGAAGGCCAACAATTGCCATAAACTACAATTTACATAACTTTCAACCAACACTATAATTGCGTCCCATTTGTTCACTACCAACAACCGAAAGTAACCCATTTTCTGCCGCCTCTTCCTCATCCAAAAACAAGTCCTCCGTACCTCTAAATGCCGCGTGCAAACCAACAACCCCAACCCCAATTATCAAACTCAGTAACACATTCAAACCCACATGAGTAAACACCAATGCAACAATTGTAATCAAACTCAACCCAGCAAGAACAACCCGGTCATCAAAAGTCCGACCCAACAACACAAGCGGGTCATTGCGAAAGAAATAAAGGAAGAACCATGCGACAAACACAATCAAGAACACAATCATTGATACTGGATGGTATATAAGGCTTAGGAAGAGTATAAGCAACATTACCATGGCGTAATTGACCCGGAAGAAGTTGACGTTTCGCCTGATTCGGGTCATAACGTCGGTATAACTGTAGGGTCGAGAGAAGCTGGATGGCTCAAAGAACTCACTCCACGGGCGGCGCACGGTGATCATGGAGGGGGCGCGTGACATTAGATTTGGTGGCAATCTAGAGCTGTTGGTATAGGTGGCTGTACTTGTGGTGGAGATGGGGACTGCGCCATAACTGGTGGGCAGTTTTGTCGACATTGAACAGATCCTTTAATTTATTATGGCTCTGTTACGATAAAGAAGCCAAATCTTGGGCGTTGATGTGCAACTAAAGATAAAGTTCAAGAGAAGGAAATCAAAAAATTAAGATAGAAACCCTAGCCCTAGTCCTTAGGATTTCTCTTCTTTTGGGAAAATGAGAGCTGAAAAGTTGGTTTTTATGCATATGCGAGGATACGTCTTCAGCTCTTCTCATTTGGAAAAAGAAAAGAAGGGCATTAAGAAGGATTTAATTTTTGGATTTTTTCCCCCAAAAGTTACCAATAATTTTGTTAAATTAAATATCAGTCGGTTAGTATCACGAAACAGAAGCTGTTGAACCGAAATGCTCAATTTACAAACAATTTCATGGACGCAACTATTACGATCTCATGTACAAAAGGCTTCTGGTCAATACGAAGTTGTTACCAAAAATAATACGAATAAACAAGTGTTCACACCTAGTACACCCAAGCTATTGATGGAAGTTTAAAAATAATATTAAGCGAAAGAAAAAACTATATAAAAAAGAAATAATGTGCTATTTTCCTTAGACCTGCAATATGCAGGAATTCAATATTTAACGATAAATCCCAATTGAAGACATATTGGAATATCTCATACATTTAAAACGAATATGTCAATGAAGAGTGATTTTAAACCTTAATATATTCAATTTATAGATTAAAGTTACCAAATAAAAGTACCTGAAAAGGAAAGAAAAGAAAAGAAAAGAAAATGAGAGAACGGTTATAATAGGCCAACACTCAAAATTTCTAAACCTTGCTCTTCTGAAATCTATGTGAATTTTTATACTTAAGCAAATCTTTCAAATATTTGTTCAAGTACTCAAGTCATGTTTTGCCATGAACTGTTTAAGAAAGTGTTGATGCCATTGTTCGGCTACACAAATACTAGTGTGTTTTACTGATTTAGTAGTAAATCTTTTAAAATGTTATTTATGAAAATTTAAGCTATCTACCGCCAATTGCTTTGGTATTGATATAAAGGTAAGCCTAAGAATAAACAAATAAATTTATTTAGTCGAATTTTCGGCTCACACGTAAGGTGTCAAAACTAAACGTAAATACCTTTAATGGATGAGTATTGATCAACATAGAGTACTATAGGCTGATCACCTAGACATGCTCGTAAGATATATCGAATTTACGGTTTTAGTACCGAGAAGTCCCTTTTTAATGAAAGAAAATGATAGGTTCTTTGTAAGACCCCAACTTTTATGAATAAAATGGAATTTCCTCTATTTATTATTTTGAAATAGTAAGGGGTTGATTTGATTAATGTGGTTAGTTATGGGTAAAATGCGTAAATATTTTAAATAAGCAAGTGGTTATAAAATATTCATTGTTGTCGTAGAATATTTGTTTGGTCGTGGAATATTCTTGTTGTCAGAGAATATTCGTACGACGGCGTAACCATTTGTGGTTCCCATAACAGAAAATTGTCGGATGAAGAAAACGACATGAATGAGTTTTTTATATAATAACGACGTAACGGTTACCGTTAAAACTGTTGGAATACTCAGTGGGTAAAGTAAAGTAATGTGCGTTGTTGCACAGTAGCACACGGTATTGCACAATAATTCTAATTATTGATTCTTACGTAAGAAGTCACTACTCAATAATTGTTACAGTAATTACTATTCAATATTTTATTTTATTGATTCAATAATTTCTATGTAGATATTTTACATTATTGATTCAATAATTGTCATTGCACAGTATTTTAAATTATCAGATCAATAATTCATGTTATTTGAATAATATTATTAGATAACATTATTGACAATGTCTAAGAAAGTTCTGTCTAGAAAAGGGATTTGGTCACCTAATTGCGCGCCAGTAAGGAGAAATCCTTATCGAAAAGCCCCCTCTTTCCTGGAACGACCTGGTTGTCAATATTGTGGTTCTGTAATATTATTTGTGAATAATTAATTATTGATAAAAATGATAAGAAAATATTTATTCAATTGAGATATAAATGGAAGAATTTTTAGAAAAGTGACAATTGTTAGAAATTGATATTTATCTTTTCTGATAAAATAATTCATTCAAATATATTATTATATTACATTATAAATATAAAATGTGATAATATAATAATGGTGATATTTTTACACTAAATTCACGGTATATGAATAAAATAATAAGAAAGAGAACAAATTGGGTCCAAATTGATTTTGTTACAATAAATGCTAAAAATATGTTTTGTGAGTTGGTGGGCCCCACTTGTTGTTGTAAAATGCTGATTGTTAATTTTTCAAAGTTGGTATACGGAGGTCTTTATCAGTATATTTTTTTGTTAGAGTGGGGGTTTGGAAAAATCATCTATATGTAAACTTAGGTCATTTTTCGTTCGGAATTTGGAAAAACTTTCTTCTACAAAGTTGTAGAGAATTAAATTTTATATGGAATGGATATAAGGTTCATATTTTTCTGATAAAATGATTATTTATTATGAATTATTGAAGTTTCAAAAATAAATATATTTATTAAAAACATGGGTGGGCCCCACTTTTGTTTTTTGTGAAAAATGCTAAAATTTCAAAGTGTGGTGTGCGTGAATGGCAAAGGGTGGAAGCCACCGGTATTAGGTTAGTCAACATTGGTGTTCTGGCATTTTTTCTATAAAAAGGGTGCTTATGTTAGAATTAAAAATTACACTAGAATCAGAAGTTTTCTCTCTCTATAATATCGAGCGTATTTTTGTGAGTATTTAGATACTTTAAAAGTTGATGAGCAGTGCAAGTTTTCTTCAGTATTATATCTAATATTTCAGTCAGAAGTGTTATTCTTTTGAGGTAAGGGATGTTATTTTTTTTATAAATGATGTTATTACTTTTAATATCATTATACCGAAATATTGATATGAATTTTATTGTGAAATTTTTATCTTTTTGTGTTGGGGTTACTATTCACGTATACGACACTTCACGAATACGGCACTATTCACAGGAAAATTAAAATTTATTGTCTTTGTCCAAGTTGTCTATTATGGTTACTATCTTTGATTGTATCTATGTTTTGATCTTCATTATTGAATTTTGCTCCACAATTGATTATTATGGATTATTTTTGAACTTGGATAAACTTAAGTACGAATCCCTAATCTTTGTCCTTTCATCTCTCTGGGTTCGTTTTCTTTAAAATATCTTTTTTATTATCCTCAGTCCTAAATGGTGATATAACTGAATATCTTTGGCCTGTAATGCAAAGATGAGTGATTATCTGATGAATATCTTTGGCCTGTAGTGCAAAGATGGACATGTGTTGAGATGAACATGACCAACTGGTGATACAAATGAATATCTTTGGCTCATAGTGCAAAGATGAATATTTGATTCAAGATGTATATTGATTGATGTCACATGGATAAAATATTGATGATGAACTTTTAAATCATAAAAGATAGTAGACTTCATTCTCTACTTAACTCTTCTAATGAATTGTTGTTTCCGCTGCGAATATTGATCTAAAACTTGTTATCCATTATATTTTATCTGATTTATTGAAGGCTAACGATAATTTATTTTTCATTATCTTAGTCATAATATTCTTTACTGGGTTAGTTGAGCTCATCTTTTTCCTTTTTGTTCTATTTTTTTTCTCAGGAGGCGAGAATATAGCTGGTACTAGTCGGGGTGTGGAGTGATGGTTCAAGATAGTTGTTATAACAGTCCTCACTATTTTGTAAAATAGTGTATCAATAATTATAATGATGACTTTATTTGAGTTTGGATATTGTCTAGAAGACAATATTTGTACTAAAACTCACAGAACATGTGTTGTCGTATTTTACACGACAATTGTATTAATGAAGTTTGTATTGAGTTTCTGTACCATGTATTTGGCGATTTAGAATGAGTTGTGTGGACCTATTTTGGGAGCGTCACATTCTCGATCTTTCGACCAACTCAGTTTCAATACTCTTATTGTAAATTCAAAAATATTTTAAAGAAAGGAAAATTATCAGTTTTGATTATTCTTATTGATTCTCAATGTTAGATTTGTATATAGCACGATCATGTAATCAAATTACACAAAAAGTGCGAAAGCACGATAAAACAAAATTTAAAATTTTTCATACAAACTATCACCATGATCATGTTTTGTGCTTAATTATCAATAAATAGAAAAGAGATGGAGATCAGATTCATACCCTTGTAGAAACGAGTTTCCTCAGGTCCGAGTTCACCTCCAATTCGTTTCACGTTCTCCTTGAATCATCGGGTTGGATTCCTTCCTTTGGTCAACGTTAGCCACCCAAGTGTTTGGCTTCTAGAGGTGATCCACCAAGGAAGAACAAGTATTCAAGAATATGGATGTTTGACAAAACCCTAGTTTTTCTGTCTCCAAAGATTATATCAGTACTCTCCCAACTCTTGTAAGTATCATTAACGTGTGTAACCCTTACCCATAATAAAACTCCTCTTATTTATAGATGTAGGAAATCCTCCTAAGCTATTTAGAAATATTTTATTTTAATTAATTAAACTTATTTAATTAATTAGGCTTCTTAATCTTATTAGGAATAATTAGTTAAACTCTTTTAATTAATTAGCCTCCTAATCTTATTAAGAATATATGAAAGTACTTATATTAATTAATTTCCAAACTCCTTTAGAAATTAAATAATAACAAGACTCCTCTTATTAATTTATATTTAATATTTCTAAAATATTAAATAATAAATATTAAGCTATTTAGTTTATTCTATCACAATAGATTCAATTAAATACACTAAATTTATTATTACCATTATGTCATTTATTTCTTAAATAAATATTTTTCCTTTTATGGTGTGATCTTTTAGGTTCTTCATATTAAATCGGTTATGAATAAATCAATTAGAATAATTCTAATCTTATTTAAATAAATAAATTAATCTATTAATTTATTTAAATAAATAACATTTATTCTACAATAAGGATAAGTCTCCTTAGCGATCAACGACTTTCCAGATAATATAGATTTCAACAATAATCATAAAAGAATCCTTGAGTAAATAGTTACCGTACAATTCAATCATTCCACCATGCAATGCCCCAATTAAATATAAGACATGCAATTACTGTCAAGTCTTATTTTATTTAATTATATGTATTTCGATTCTCAAATGCACAACTCCAAATAATGTAAATTAGAATCCTTTCTAATTTCATTCTACCTTGGCCAAGGACTACTGTGTTGTCATTTATCGAATTACATAGGACATTCTCTTCTTTTACTAGATGCGGTAGATTCTTTATTGATCAGTTATTATCTCTATGCATAACTTATTATACCCAAGCATACCCTTTGATATATCCTAAGGGTCTTAAGGAATATGTCAAAGCATAACTCATCATACACAAGATACTATGATGATCTCATGTCTAAGGATCACTTGTACTAGTATCACTACATGAATTCCTATTGGCAAGCAAGTAAAACTCTTGTAGACACTCGAAATTTTGCATTCCTGTTACTAACCTTGCAGGAGGGCAAAATCATCTTCCAGATATTACCCTGGAAGTCAAATAAGCTCAAACTCCGGAGACAACCTCGGGATATTCAATTTTCAATCTCGGAGACAACCCCCGAGATATTTAGCTCCAATCTTGGAGACAACCCTGGGAGACTTAGTTCCAACCTCAGAGATAACCCCGAGGGATGCAGTTCTAGTTCCGGAGATAACCCTAGAAAAGTCAGTTTCAACCATAGAGACAACCCTGAGGCACTCAGTTTCAATCCAGGAGATAACCCCGGGAAGTCAGGCACACCTCAGAGATAACCCTGAGGACATTCAACACCCACAGCAGCCCAATCTCAGAGATAACCCTGAGTAATGACTGTTACATCTTATCAGAGCCGAAGATAACCTCGGCGAGGGGAAAAATCATCATTTTGCCACCTCGATACTACATTCACGTCGTCTTAGCATCATTTCAATCAAAACCTCATACAGAAGTGTCCCACAAGAACCATAACTCAAATTTCGAGTGACTACTACACAAGACAGCACACCGGATAGAATTTGAAGACTTGAAGATCTGGTCATGGACCCATATTCTCGGCTTCGTACAACCTCTTATCGTATGTCATTGTGTAACTCTCGATAACAGCATTTCAGAAAGGTACAGTACGCCTCTCTCGGATGCCCAGATTGAAAGTTATGAAGGTTCGAGCGGACAATGCGTTGCACGTGTGCATGTACTTCGAGACGACGGGACCCGCATGGCCCGTGGCAACCCGGGCAGCCGCAGGAAGACCCGCGGCTATCTGGTCTTTAAATATGAGCCTTTGGTTGCTCATTTGAAAAAAAAAGAAATAGAAAAAGGAGAGAAAACTCTGTCCATTTCAGTTTGTAAACACTTCTATAGTGCTCTAAACTGAGTGATTCTTCTTTCTAACCACTTGTAAGCTCGTGTTTTGCTACATACTGAAATTTAACCACTAAAAACTGAGTTTTCAGGCATCTAAAGCTATCTAAAGTCTTCTTGGTAGCCCACTGTAAGATATTTCAGGTTTTTAAGCTTTTTATCACTTATGTATATATATATCTACTAACGTTGAGAGTCGCGTTGTGTAGGTATGCCCGAATCGTCGATCCGTGACTTTATATATATATATATATATATATATATATATATATATATATATATATATATATATATATATTATTGAACTATGCGTCGATTAAGCCCGAATATAATATTCGAAGCGTTTACTGCTTTTGTGTATATATAAATACTTATGTATATACATCTTTTCATCAAATTCTGTTTGATTGAGCCTGGAAATATATTCGGTGCGTTTAATGCTTTTATATATATATAAATACTTATATATATATATATATATATATATATATATATATATATATATATATATATATATATAGGGAATCCTTCCATAGCAGCCGGTTGCCATGAGAACTGTGCAACAACCCCTTTTTGGACTGTTGATAAATTGATTTGAAGGCTGAGATTAGAATTAAAATTTGATCAGTCGGCACAGGTTGTTGTGCCTAATTATATACTTGTACCGGCTTCTATTTTAATAAGAGAGGCCCACGTAAAATTATATTGTCAGTATAGTTATAAAAAATGAATATTTATGATTAAAATAATAAAGCCGGAAGAGCTTGTACCGGCTTCACCCTTTTTTTTTCGGGCTAGTACAGCTTGTACCGGCTTACATTTTTTTTCTTCTTTTCTCCATTATATGTTATGACTCAGTAAATTAAAATAAAATGAAATAATAAAAAAGGACCCGGCTGGTACAGCCTGTCACGGCTGGGAAATAAATAATTTTTTTTTTCTGTATCCTACTATTCGCTGCTAAACAGATTCGAACTCGCGACCTCAAGCACCAATCCCTCGTCATATGACCACCCGAGCACCACGGGCCTAGCTACTAATTTCAACCAAGGATATATCTTTATAGTAAAACTTCACCATCCCCCAAAATCTATATATTATTATTATATTACGATTTATTTTTATATAAATCTATATTATTAATTGAATTTGTTAAAATAGAAATAAGTTAATATCTATATTTATTATTATCCCCTTTAATATTTTTTCTTATTTTTGTAATAATATCAATAAAAAGATTATTAATATATAAAAAATAAACATCATTCTTTAATAAAATATAAAGTGATCATTATAAATCTTGCATTATTAGTATTAATAATTTTATTATTAAGCAATGATTATTAGTAATGATTTTATATATTAAGCAATGATTTTATTATTAAGCAATGATTTTATTATTAATAAAATTAGTTCAATTAGTCTAATAAGTAATGATGATAATTTTTCAAGACATTTCAGGAAATTAATTTACTTATCGAATTTATAAAAGTAGTGAAGTATTATAATAATAATAATGTGATTATCAATATTAGAAGTACAGATTATACCAATACTAGTACTACATAACATTAAGAGGAATAGTACATATTACATGCTCATTTTCATAAAAAAAACATAGCATGATTAATACAACCGACGCCTATTTTTTTGGCTCAGGAATCCCTAGCACTCGATAGTGATTTCGCTTATCGTGGTCGGTTTCAAAGCCACAAATTGCACATTTTCGATGAGGCTTAGAAGGAATGATTTTCTCGAGTGCACTCTTGAATCTAGATTATTTTTTGCGGCCCTTTGTTTGAGAAATAATAGGCGGCAAAAACTCTTCTTCTTCTTCCACCTCTGCATCTTCATCGTCATTATCGTATCCCATATCATGATTTGGATCTCCAACTATGCAATCAATGTCGTCATCTGCCAGTTCAGTAATATTTTCATCTGGATCATACTGGTCAACCGACTTTTTTCCTCGTGCATTCAATTTAAGAACAGTTTTGTAACCTTGGACTGAGCAAGCCGCTTTGCTCGCTAACTCCCGGTAATCACTCATCAAATGATTATAGCGCATTGCTTGATTTTGTTCGAAGTCAGCAGATGTGGAGTTAAAGAGTAAGTCTTCACCATTGCTTTTGTTCGCGTCTCTTGTCCACCGATGAAGGATCATGTCACTCGGTATTTGTGAAATACTCTTTGCTATGAAATATCTCAAGATGTGCCTACATAATTCACCAGAGTGAGAAAACATTTGGCAGTTACATGTTACCGATCCCAGTTGACGATTGTTGATAACTTCTTTATATCTTCCACCACTTTCAGTTGCATCTGCATTATACACTGCATAAACCTTAGTATCAGTGACACACAACTCACTAAGTTTATGAACATTGTATTTCATGGAATCGACGAATTGACGTTGGAAATGTCTAAACATCTCTTTTGTGTACACTTGTGCAACATGAACTTCTAAAGATGAACCGAGTACCATAATCCTTTTACGATGTTTTGTTATGTAGTCGGCCTTCCTCTCCCTTATAAACTGTCTTTCTACAGCCTTTTGACTCTGCAGTACAAAACATAGCATACCTGTTGATGCATTAACATACTCATCAATAAAGGCATTCATGCTCTCGACAGGCAAGGGACCCCGACAGTTGTTATGAGCCTCGGGCCATTTACAACCATTAACACCTTATTACAATGGTAAGAAATTATATTCTTCTTTAATTAACCATGTATTAGAGCAATTTCTTTAATATTACATTTATTCTTCTTTAATTAATCATGTATTAGAGTAAATACTTAATATTACTTTTATTCATATTTAGTGTTATTAATATTTGTTTGTGTTCATCTTACATGACAGGTTGAGAGTTCAAAGTCTTTGCTTGATAAATTTTCAGCACTTACTCAGTTGCCTCCCGAGTTGGTTCTGTAAAAACATAATTGGGATTACCAATACAGTCTATACTACTTCGAAGCAAGAGGGAAACAAATACCTCCACAGATGGGTCCCATAATTTTTGCACCACAGTCCGAATTCTCCCAATGCAATGAACCACTTGGGAAACAAACTGAGGATGTTGTAAAAGAGAGCTACATACCCACCACACAAGCACGACAGGAGAGCTCCATTCCCACCTCCCAAGCCTATGAGGAGTGTTACATTCCGACCTCCCAAGCCTATGAGGAGTGTTACGTCCCGACCTCCCAAGCCTATGACGAGTGTTACATTCCAACCACCTCAGATTTTGCGGGACTTTCTAACGTCACAGGAGATTGTTCACTTAAGGTATATATAATGATGGTTTTAATTAAAGCAGGCTTTGCATTATTTATATTCATATTTTTAACTAAAAATAGCATGCACAATAATAATAATGTACATTTGGGTCTCAATCAGGTACAAGATGCGGTAGATCACATCTATTATGGACCAAAAGGGTCCATTACCAAAAAACTGAAAGATTGGAAGGAGACATTTATCAATAAACATATGTTTGGAAATGTGGTGGCCTCGAAAAAGAATTTATATCCTTTGTCACATCCACGTGGGTTATATGTTTTAGAACACAATGCATTGCATTCCTTAGGACCTGGTGGATGGATTTTCGAACATGTCCTCGATGCTTATATGTTGTTGCTACGAGACAGAGAGGAATACTACAGGTCGCGGGGAATACAAAGGTGGGCCAAGTTTGGTTTTCTGAATTCATTCTTCATGCATCTAGGGAAGAGCTATGTGCCCCTAACTGAAGAGATTCATACATGGAGTTTTTGCAATCCATATGTGAACCAAGCTGTTGGCCCACCTTTACACGAATGCCAATACATATTCATGCCGGTGTGTAGTACCCATCAAAGACATTTTATCTTATTACTATTTGGAGTTGAAGATTGGATGGTTACAATAATTGACCCGTACTACGATGATACCAAACATATGAAGTTACAGGAAATGTACGCAGAATTCGTTAAAGTTGCGGTATGTGAAGTTTTAAAATAATTTACTTTTATAATGTCCTTTAATATTAAAAATTCATTAACCAACTACTTTGTACATGCAGGTACATTTGATACCATTTTGTTTACGAAATGGTAATCCGATTCGTGCGTGGCCTAGTGGTAATCCTACTGTGCAGACCGCAAAGATTTGACCAAAATAACACAACGACCCATACTGTGGCATTTTTGTATGCAAGTATGTTGACTTATTCGTTAATGCCAATAGTGATGTTTGTCACGAGAAGTGGTCCTTGGAAGATGTCACGGTCTTTCGTTATCGCATCGCATAGGAGCTCTACAAGAAATTCGCAAGATTACTTCCGGCCTCTAAGATATAAAGCTTGTCAAGCGTTATCTAATGTACATATTAATTAATAAGAATATCTATTTGGTTGAACTGCATGGATATTATTATTCAGTCTAGTTATTAATAATCACATTATTTATATTAATATTAAAAATAATGTTTCATATTTGTAGACACTCGAAATTTTTTGTACTACTGTCACTAACATTGCAGTAGAGCAGATTCGTCTTTTAAGAGGGAACCCTGAAAGACGATCCATATCCGTACCGGATACTACCGGAAGTTCAGCATCAACCCCAGATCGCAATCTGGGAGTAACAATTCCAATCTCGGAGATAACCCCGAGGCATGCAGATCAATACTGGCACACACACCGGAGAAGATCGATTAATCTCAGAGATAACCCCGAGGTATCCAGTCTCAGTCCCAACCATGGGAATAGCCACCAACCTTGGTGATAACCCCAAGGAATGCAATTTCGACAATAACCCCGGAAATGCTTGTTACAAGTGCGACCAACTTCAATCTCGAGGCTCACAATGAGATCCACTGTACTAGCCCTGCGATAACATCGGGAAGACATACACACCTTAAGGATGACAATGAGGACCTTCAACCAATTACAGCAATTCAATTCCAGCAAAGCTGAGCAACGTCTGCTATATCAGCCCAATCCGGCGATAACACCGGTGAGGGGCAACATTGTCATCTGACCAACACGATGCCACGCCACGTCGCCTCAACATATCTACGCAACAATGTCCTACAAGACTAATCAATCCCGAGTGACTATTGTACGGGGTAACAGATGAAAGTTGAAGCTTGAAGACCGGAGGGCACCGTCCCATCTTCAATGACTTCGTACAAACTCTAATCCCATGCCATCGTACAACTCTCGACAACGGCGGTCCAAAATAGGCCCTGTATACCTCAAACGGATGTCCGGATTGCACTTCTAAAAATCTGAGTGGACATTACAGTGCCCGAGTGCACGTACTTCGAGACGACCCGACCTGAAAAACCCGGGCCAACCTAGGTTGCCTCTGGTACACCTGTGGCTCAGCCGCAGGTACACCTGCTGCTAATATGCCTATAAATAGAGGGCTTGGGGTGCTAATTTTTCAAGAGAAAACGGCGAGGAAGCCCTGCCCAATTTGCTCTGCACTCATCCCATGCAGTGTACTTTCCCCTTTTAAACACCTGTGAGCTCATATATAGCCTCTTTTGTACCCACAAAAGCTAGTGTTTACCCACTCTAAAGATATAGAAGCCTTTTTTAGCAGTTAGCTGTAAGCCTTCTCACACACTTTATAGTCTTTCTCTTCATCTTTGCACACACCCTTCTACACGTTGAGAGTCGTGTTGCTTGCTTTTGCCCGAGCTTCGATCCGCAGTTTCATTCCAGTCTGTATATATATATATATATATATATATATATATATATATATATATATATATATATGAATTGCGTGTCGAACTCTGGTCGATGAGCCTAGACTTCGGTCTGGAGAGTTTAATTGCTTTTGTATATATATACATTTATATATATAAACTGCGTGTTGAACTCTGTTCGATGAGCCTAGACTTATGTCTGGTGCGTTGAATGACTTTCTTATATATATAATTATATATATTAACTGCTATCGAACTCTGTTCGGTGAGCCTGGATTTCACATCCGGTGCGTTTACTACTTTAATATATATACTTATATATATTAACTGTTGTTGGACTCCGTCCGATGAGCCTGGATTTCACATCCGGTGCGTTTACTACTTTAATATATATATATATATATATATATATATATATATATATATATATATATATATATATATATATATATATATATACTTATATATATATTAACTGTTGTTGGACTCCGTTCGATGAGCCTGGATTTTATATCCGGTGCGTTTATATGCTTATATATATATATATATATATATATATATACATTTCGTCCCACCTGGAGTTTACTTCGTGGTGGTTGACCGTTTTTACAGCTTTCTGTATATTTCGTCCCGCCTGGAGTTTCCTCCGTGGCGGTTGATAGCTTTTACAACTTTATTTATATTTCTGATCCCCCATGGATGTGCTTCCTGGTTGGTGATCATGTATGTATGTATATATATATATATATATATATATATATATATATATATTTACAACTTTTATATATATACCTGCTTACTGCGTTTATATCAATTGCGGTATCATGTGAGCCTAGAAATCATGTGATCACAGATTCAGTCCCCTAAATCTAGATTCGGTTCCTGTGATGGACCTTTTTAGCTGTAAGCAGCTTGTAAATTTATCTATGATGTTTGGATTTTCTCAGATGGTTTTCATACCCACGAGGAATTCAGCACCTTTTTATACATTTATTTTTGTACGGATGTCTCGCATCTGTCAAATAAAATCACTCAAGCCGAGCACTTAATAAAATGGGAGTGTAAAAGGTCTCAATTACTATTGAGCATCAGGGTTTGAAAAAACCTCTCTTATAAAACATCACTGCTATATCTTGCTTAAAATTGAATTTTTACATAAAATTCAAACCCTGTGTATATAGGTGCGAACGAGGTCTCGCACTACTTCCAAATAACAGCACATTGACCCACACACACACACACACATTCATATAACAGTTTCTTGAAAAGAAGCGGTCACCGTGGTAACACGGATGTCGGGGGATGGCTAACACCTTCCCTTCGCATAACTAAGTCCCCGGACCCTAATGAATCTCGGTTTCACCGACCCGCTTAGTAGTGTCACATCACTGGGTCAATGTGCAAACCTTTTCTCGGTTGTGTTGGTACAACCATTTAAAAAACTAACTGGCAAAGCTTACCAGTCCATTGTCGACATTATACATGTCTGACCTTTTTCATTTGTTTTTTCAAACAAATCTCACCTAAAATGAGAACACCAAAGAACAAGTAACGGAAAGGGACAATTAAAAATCCCGACATCGACAGGTGGCGACTCAGCCGGGGACTCCAGTAAGATATGACTCTCCCAAAATTATGTATACATCACCCATCTTGAGCTGTCAGATATATGGTACATAATTTAAATACAACTTAATAATATAACTATCGTGTACAATACGACAAAACATAAACTGTGAGTTTGAATACAAATATTATCTTCTAGAGAGTATCCATACTCAAAAGGAGTCCTCATTATAATTATTATCACACTATTACATAGAATAGTGAGGACTACTAATGCTATCATCTGGTCCATCACTCCGTTTCCCGACTCGTCCCAACTATATTTTCATTTCCTGAAGAGAACAATGAAAGAAAGGGCGAGCTCAACTAGCCCAGTAAGAAATATTATGACTAAGATAATGCAGAATAAATTATCATTAGTCTTCAACAATGTTAAACTGATAAAATACAATAGTCATCAAGTTTAACTGCAGCGGAACCAGCAATCCATTAAAAGAGTCAAGTAGAGAATAAAATCTACTATCTTTTATGATTTAAAAGGTTTTTCATGACTTTTATCGCTGGGACTCAACTTAATAAATAATCCACATCATCGAATCACCCCTGCACTACGACCAAGGATATTCTTTAGTATCACAACCACGAATTATCCATGCACTACGGCTAAAGATAATCATGTTTTCATCAACGGTCCTGATCATGCCATAAAATAATTCATCTTTGCACTACGGCCAAAGAGAATTCATAGCCATAATCATACCAAAAATTATCCATTAATGCACTACGGGCCAATGCGGACTTTTTTCACATCATTTGTAACATTATGGTCATGATTACACCGAATAATCCCTAGTCATAATCATACCAAGTCCATCTATGCACTACAGGCCATAGATGACTTTCAACAAAATATAAACATGAGGATGATGACAATAATATAAGAATTCAATAAAAAAAAGTTCAAGAATTAATTTATCTAGGAACTGATAATGTCCAAATTGTCAACATGATACTGCTTTGTAGAGTAAAATTGAAGAATGCTCAGAAGAATATTTCCATAAAAAGATACTGGATGAAGCGCAAATATCAAGGATATTCCACTAATTTCATAGAGTATAGAAGTCAAAACTTTAACCAACTGAGTACAATAAAGAATGGAATAACAAAAAAAATCACCAGACATGCGATAGACCGCACAGACAGGTTATTCCAACAGAATAATAAATAACGGAACCAGGTCATGCGTAAACGCACCGACAGGATATTCCGACAGAATAATAAATAATGGAACCAGGTCCAGCGTAAACGCACAGGCATGATATTTTGACAAAATAGTAAATAATGGAACCAGGTCCGGCGTAAAAGCACTAACAGGATATTCTAACAGAATAATAAAGACGGAACCAGGTCCGGCGTAAAACACACAGACAGGATATTCCAACAGAATAATAAAGAATGGAATAACAGAAGAATTCCAGCAAGTATAAGGTAGCCCGCGTATACAGGTTATTCCAACAGAATAATAAATAATGGAATAACAGAAGTTCTCTTCATGAATATAAAAGAAATAATACCTCTTACGAGTACAACAAATAATATCCCTTACCATAAAAGAAACTTGATATCGGAGTAGTGAAGTAGCAGAATACTTTTCTTCTCTCTCTCTATAATTTCTCTCGCTAGAGTTTCAGTGAATTCGTAAGAAAATAATGAAGGAATGAACTTTTATTTATAGAAAAATGGACTGCATAGTAACTAACTCATGAACGGTCTAGATTGATTTACTTTAATTTGACGGTCCATATTTAAAGCAAAATCTTTTAAATAAAATATAATATATTCTATTTATAATCTAATAAAACGAATAACTTTATAAAAGATTTTACTATGCAAACACTATACAGACACTATGCATAATAAAATATAATATATTCTAATTATTGTCTAATAAAACAGATAACTTTATAAAAGTATTCTGTTTTATATAAAAAGATTTTACTATTAGCATAATAAAATGAATAACTTTATAAAAGTATTCTGTTTTATATAAAAAACTTTTCTGTTTTATTACATTAATAATACCAGTAAAACAAAATTGAGTGACTTATCACGTAAGCCTTAATAATCAATACCGTATGCTACTATGCAACCACACGTATTACTGTACTTTTACTACCGAGTAGTTCAACATTATTAACGGTAAAACTTCCGCCGTTATTTTCATAAAATATTTTTGTCGTTTTCTCAATCCGATAATAATTCCGTTGTGGGGTCCACCAATAATTGTGTCGTCGTACGAATATTCCCCGACAAAAATAATATTTCCCGACCAATCGAATATAATACAACAACTTGCATACTTTGCAAAATTTATAAATATTACCCACAACTATAACATTATATCAAATCCACACCATAATATTCAAAAAAAAATATTTTGAGAAATTTAAATCTTTATTCATAAAATCTGGGGTCTCACAATCTCCCCTCATGAAATTTCGCCCTTGAAATTTACGTACGCAGTTGATATGCCAAAGAGGTGAGGATACCTTGACTTCACTTCAAATTCTAACTCTTGAGGTATAAACTTTGAGCGTCGAATATGATCCTTCTTATCCAAGATGTTAACACGTATCTCCTCATACGTTAAATCTTCTGCTATCTCGTCCGGTTTAAAATTAATAATGTGGTTCGGATCGTCCACATATTTACGTAACGTCGATACGAAAAAATGTTCTGAACACACAACATACTTGGCGATAAAAAGAGTCTATAAGCCACAGTTCTTACTTGATCGAGAATTTCAAATAGGCCAATTAAATCGAGGGTTGAAATTTTCTCTCTTCGTCGATTCTTGCTTTTAGAATAACGCCCTCTTAAACCTTCTTCTTCATATTCATCAGCTCTGAGTATGTAGTTTGAGTGGTTTTAACTTTATTGATTACAGTCGATTCTAATCGTATATTCGTTATCTTCACGTGGGTTCGTATATTCGAACTTGTAACCGCATACGATCTTCTACTCAACACGTCAGCTACCACGTTTGCTTTTCTACGATGGTATTGAATGGTACGATCGTAATATTCAACAACTTGAGTCAACGTCTTTGGCGCATGTTACGTTCATTTTAGTTGAAGAAATATTTGAGGGTTTAAGAAATGGGTTTTGTACTGGGGTCAATACAAAATTCGATTTCACGCTCTAAGGGTAGCCTAAGAAGTCTTCAAGAATACGTCAGGAAATTTATTAACAATAGAAATATCATTCAAAACTGTGACTCTCATCCAAGACTTGGATAGTACGTCATATTGATACCTATCAACTTGCCATCTTCATTCACGATGTCGCCTACAGAAAGTCTGGCTTCGGTACATTCCACACAAGGAAGTCACCAGATAAAGGCTCAGGGCTCTTTACTTATGGCTTGATATGACAATGATTGACTTTAGTGGTTTGGTTACTTTGAATTCGCATAACAGGTTGGTTAGGAGTATGAAAGCTAACAACCTTACAAAAAAATATGATGAGTAGTTAACCAATCGATTCCTAAAATCACATCAAAGGTAAGTATTTTCAAAGAGATACGATCGACAGGTAACGTGAAAGTGTTGATTTGAATCAAACAAGATTTATAAATAGTGGAGGTAACGAAGGTTCCTCCTAACAAAGTTTCAACAGATAAGTCAATGTCTAATTTCTTAAGAGTCAAGTTTAAACGTTGAACACAACTAGGTGAAGTACAAGAGTGGGTGGAACCGGTATCGAATAAGGTACAAACTTCACAAAGGTTTATGATTAGCTTACTCGCGATAAATTCATTTGGGTTCCTCACTTGTTGGGAAGTCCTGACAACCGCTCTCCCTTGAACTTCCCGGCTTTGACTCGTCTAGGGCAGTATTTGGTGTCATCACTACCGCTCGAATTAACTTTTCTATAGGACATATTCCACCCTCAACTGCTTCATCGTACTCCTGATTCATGATCTGAATCATCAATCTTCGATCCATATCGAATTGAGATTGACCACTCTGTACAGGGTAACTCAAAACTCGATGTTGGGTTCTTCCAATTGCTGTCCAAAAAGAGAAATGTATATCATCTATTTTAGCCTTTTTGGATCGGACGTCTCTTTCTACAATATCAACATGTCGTGCGGCTTTTACCCACGCATCCTTCATTCTCACTCGTTCAGTAGTTTCTTCTTTCAGCCGATCCTTGATATTTGAATTCTCAGATTCCAGCCTTAATATCTTACACTCTGCCAAAGCGTGATTTTGTTCGAGCATCATATATCGGGTAACACAATTTTGAATTGTTGCATCCCTTTGTTCCACGACAACTTGCCGTTCTTCAACCTGTTCTTCTAACTCATGAACACGATTTTGTAATTCTAAGTTTTGATCATAAACTTCTTCTAACCAATTCTCCTCAGGTTCCTCTTCTTCCTCACTCTCAGCTGCTACCTCTGCAACTAGCTCGGGTGCAACTATTGTTCTTCACTTACCAAATAGATATCTCTAATTTCTTCTTTGCCTGATATTACATTATCCTGGTTGGTGATTAGAGGTGTCTCCACGGTCTCATTCACTCCATTGTTGACATTTTTAGCTGCCATTTTCAAATACTGCCACAAAACAAGGGTTAATTAACATGTCACATATTATCTCTATACTCTGACCGACTAACTAAATATCAAATAAACTTAGGTAAGTCATACTAGCGAAGGAATTCCCCGTCTCTCCCTTCCTAGTTCTTGTCTCACATCTCAGCCAGGGATCATATCCCTAAGCTCTGATACCAACTATGACGCCCCCAAAATTAGGTATACATCACCCATCTTGAGTCGCCAGATATATGGTACAGAATTCAAATACAACTTAATTATACAACTGTCGTGTACAATACGACAAAACATAAACTGTGAGTTTGAATACAAATATTGTCTTCTAGAGATTATCCATACTCAAAAGGAGTCCTCATTACAATTATTATCACACTATTACATAGAATAGTGAGGACTACTAATGCTATCATCTGGTCCATCACTCCGTTTCCCGACTCGTCCCAACTATATTCTCATTTCCTGAAGAGAACATACAATAGCCATCAAGTTTAACTGCAGCGGAACCAGCAATCCATTAAAAGAGTCAAGTAGAGAATAAAATCTACTATCTTTTATGATTTAAAAGGTTTTTCATGACTTTTATCGCTGGAGCTCAACTTAATAAATAATCCACATCATCGAATCACCCCTGCACTATGGCCAAGGATATTCTTTAGTATTACGATCACGAATTATCCATGCACTACGGCTAAAGATAATCATGTTTTCATCAATAGTCCTGATCATGCCATAAAATAATTCATCTTTGCACTACGGCCAAAGAGAATCCATAGCCATAATCATACCAAAAACTGTCTATCAATGCACTACGGGCCAATGAGGACTTTTTCCATATCATTTGTAACATTACGGTCATGATTACACCGAATAATCCCTGGTCATAATCATACCAAGTCCATCTATGCATTACAGGCCATAGATGACTTTCAACAAAATATAAACATGAGGATGATGACAATGATATAAGAATTCAATAAAACAAGTTCAAGAATTAATTTATCTAGGAACTGATAATGTCCAAATTGTCAACATGATACTACTTTGTAGAGTAAAATTGAAGAATGCTCAGAAGAATATTTCCATGAAAAGATACTGGATGAAGCGCAAATATTAAGGATATTCCACTAATTTCATAGAGTATAGAAGTCAAAACTTTAACTAACTGAGTACAATAAAGAATGAAATAACAAAAGAAATCACCAGACATGCGATAGACCGCACAGACAGGTTATTCCAACAGAATAATAAATAACGGAACAAGGTCATGTGTAAACGCACCGACAGAATATTCCAACAAAATAATAAATAATGAAACCAGGTCTGGCGTAAACGCACAGACAGGATATTCCGACAGAATAGTAAATAATGGAACCAGGTCCGGTGTAAAAGCACTGACAGGATATTCCAATAGAATAATAAAGACGAAACCAGGTCCGACGTAAAACGCACAGACAAGATATTCCAACAGAATAATAAAGAATGGAATAACAGAAGAATTTCACCAAGTATAGGGTAGCCCGCGTATACAGGTTATTCCAACAGAATAATAAATAATAGAATAACAACAGAAGTTCTCTTCATGAATATAAAAGAAATAATACCCCTTACGAGTACAACAAATAATATCCCTTACCGTAAAAGAAACTTGATATCGGAGTAGTGAAGTAGCAGAATACTTTTCTTCTCTCTCTCTATAATTTCTCTCTCTAGAGTTTCAATGAATTCGTAAGAAAATAATGAAGGAATGAGCTTCTATTTATAGAAAAATGGACTGCATAGTAACTAACTCATGAACGGTCTAGATTGATTTACTTTAATCTGACGGTCCATATTTAAAAAAAAATCTTTTAAATAAAATATAATATATTCTATTTATAATCTAATAAAACGAATAACTTTATAAAAGATTTTACTATGCATGCACTATGCAAACACTATGCATAATAAAATATAATATATTCTAATTATTGTCTAATAAAATAGATAACTTTATAAAAATATTCTGTTTTATATAAATTTTTTTTACTATTAGCCTAATAAAATGAATAACTTTATAAAAGTATTCTGTTCTATATAAAAACTTTTCTGTTTTATTACATTAATAATACCAATAAAACAAAACTGAGTGACTTATCACATAAGCCTTAATATTCAATACCATATACTACTATGCAACCACACAAATTACTGTACTTTTACTACCGAGTAGTTCAACAGTATTAACGGTAAAACTTCCGCCGTTATTTTCATAAAATATTTTTGTCGTTTTCTCAATCCAACAATAATTCCGTTGTAGGGTCCACCAATAATTGTGCCGTCGTACGAATATTCCCCGACAAAAATAATATTCCCCGACCAATCGAATATAATACAACAACTTGCATACTTTGCAAAATTTATAAATATTACCCACAACTATAACATTATATCAAATCCACACCATAATATTCAAAAAAAATATTTCGAGAAATTTAAATCTTTATTCATAAAATCTGGGGTCTCACATAAGAGGACTTAAGCTGCTATTACAATTTTTTCAAAATTGATATCTGCTTGTGTGTGGATGTTGCATTTACATTTTATGATAAATGTGTACGAATGCATTTCCTTACTTAGTGCTTCGCACTATAAACTGCTTGTGATATTAGTGCTTCGCACCATATCTGCTTGTGATATTAGTGCGAAACATCATTTTCATACGGTAAGACGCGATGTATGTGAATGTATATTGTGTGGTCCCTCCACCAGGAGGTTATCCCGTTGGTGTTTGATTACTGGACTCGTGAGAAGAGTAATTCTCCGAGGCTCAGGAAAGGCACCACCCAAATTCGCTCCAGTTAAAAGACCGGATTAACTTCCCGTTAAATAGATTGCGATGATTTAGGAACCTCCATGCCAAAAAGCCGCGAGAGTAACCTAAGATAGGTCAGCCTCTGATAAACCCAAAACGGAGGAAAGTTTCTTCATGCTCTCATTTCAAATTACTTGTAAAGCATAATTACTTGTAATTATCTTCCATATCTATCTCCATGTAATGAGAAATATGAAGAAATGTGTACACATACATGCTACAAACAGCTGACATCCGTTTTGCAAGATAAAATTTCTAAATTGGACACATCACATAACATGTTATTATCCACCTTCCCTAAAGACTAAACTATGCAAGTCTTTTGCAGGGAATCAATCGGACCTACCACCCGTTCAAAGTCCAAAAAGGCAACAGGCCTACAGTCAATCATGTCGTCATCCAACCAGACTGAACTTAATCCAGTTTCTCGCAAAGAATTCGATGGATTAAGCAAATAGATTACAGATTTGGCTATTCTACTAAAAGAATTACACCAGTCTACACAGGGTCAGAAAATACCCGTACATGCTGAATCCTCCACACAAGGAGGAACCCAGGTCATTACAATACCTGAACTGCAGTTGGATCCGACCAACAAAACTCATGATGCTGCCCATCCCACTAGAGACCTAGACACTAGTTTCATATGCTGATTTGTGTATTTTCCCTGGTATTCATTATCCAAAAAAGTTTAAGACTCCTGACTTTGAAAAATATGACGGGTTAAGAGATCCTTACACACATCTAAAGGTGTTTATTGGAGATCTGGGATCTTATGCAGAGGATGAAAAACTCAGAATGCAACTGTTCCAAAAAAGTCTAACTGGAGAAGCCCGTTCGTGGTACACAAGATTAGACAATTCAAAGATCCATAGTTGGGAAGAGCTAGCACACACTTTCCTCACCCAATACAACTTTCAATCTCAAATGGCTTCTTATCGGTATCAAATTACCAAGATCAAGAAATAGTCTAATGAGTCTTTCAGAGATTATGCTCAAAGGTGGAGACGCCTGGCTGCCCAAGTTAGTCCTTCCATGACAGAATCAGAGATGGTCATGACTTTTTTAGACATACAAGAAGTACCTTTCTATGAAAGAGTTTTAGCCGGCATCGGCAAGCTATTTTCTGAAATGGTCAAACATGGGGAGATGGCTGAAATGGGATTGAAATTCAGAAAGATTCAAGACCTAGCTGCACTCAAAGTTGTTGTTGATCACATCCAATCTGGAAATTATGGGAACAACCCCCGGAGGGTCCATAAAAAGAAAGAGGAGGATGTTTCCCTGATACTACAGGGTCAAAAAGGCAATCAGAACATGCCTGTCCAGAGGAGAAATTACACTCCCTTTCAAGCACAGTCTTCAAATCCTCCAGTACCAAAAGGTTGAGAAGCCAAACGCCCTCGAGTATTCACACCCTTAGGGGACACCCTCGAGAACATTCTCAATCTTCTAACAACAAAGAAGAATATCACGCATCTGCTTCCACCAGCCAGCCCTAATGGATGGGGTTTTAATGCTGCTCGGAAATGTGCTTATCATGCCGGGGCACCTGGACATGATACTCAGGATTGTTGGGCCTTGAAACACAAAATCCAAGACTTGATAGACAATGGTGAAATCGTGGTCGCCAAACCCGATCAGCCTCACATTCAAGACAACCCTCTTCCTCAGCACAAGGAAGAAGAGGTCAACATGATCAATTGGAGCAGCAGACAGAGTTCCAATTTTAGCTGTGAATCCTCCCAGACCCCCAAAGATGGTGATGACAGATGGGATTATGCCAAGTTCCAATTCATAATGGAACAAAAGATAAAAGCTCTCTGTAAACAAATTGAGCAATTGGCGGAACTGGTGACTTATCAGCATCAAGTGACTCATCAGCTAATCAGCCAGGAGCATGCCAGTCTCCTACCTATTGTCATGAATATTCCCTCTTCACTTTCAAAAAATGAAATACTGGAAGACAAAGTGACGAAGAGAGCGAATGCTAAGGCTCGTCGGGATTTTGCCAACAAAAGGGAATTCACACATTTGGGCCAGCCTATGGAGGAAATCCTTCATATGTTAATCAATAAAGGAAGGATTAGTTCCCTTCTACCTCCAATAAACCCCCGTTCAGGATGATACAACTCTGAAGGAGTATGTCAACATCATTCTCAATCTCGCGGTCACAGCACAGAAGAATGCTGGGCACTCCGCCACCTTATTCAAAATTTAATCGACAGTGGCATACTGCGCCTGGTAGATAACGACACTGTGTTACGGGCAAGTGAGGATTCGGGTCCTACTAAGTGGAAGAGTGTAGTAGCAGTCATATCCGCTGAAAATGATGGGGTTAACAAATCACTTGTCATGCCAGTAATTGAACTCAAGGGAATCAACAAAAGTGGCCGCTCCCGAGCCAATCAACTTGCCGTGCAGAGCACAATATCCTATTGTTAGCTTGCGCACAGTTCCATGGAATTATGGAGAAGGTGAAGGATCCACCTCGCATACAACTGCTATAGTGTCGAAGGAGAATCCATTGTATCTTCCCCAACGGGTAATGAAGCCTGTCATCAAGTCTAAGGGGAAAGCACCCATTGAGAAGATTGAAAATTTCCTCCGCACTATGGGTCATAATGAAGCCAAGGTGGTTTTAAGCTTGAAAGAAGCTCCACAATAGATATCAATCTTGGACTTGGTCCTGACTTTCGAGAATCACCGGAAGGTCTTGTTAAAGGTTTTAGAAGAAGCCTATCTATCGACGTCAGTTGATACGGAAAAGTTTCAACATCTGGTTGATCACATTTTCAACAACAATGTGATATCCTTCACTGATGATGACATACCGCCCGAGGGGACCGGTCATTGCAAACCGTTACACATTGCGGTCTTATCCTCCGGATATATGGTGGCTGGAGTTTTAATAGATGGAGGTTCCTCTCTGAATATCTGCCCATACGCTACCTTGGTGAAGATGAATATCAATCTCAATCAAATTTGGAGTAGCCATACCATTATCAATTCTTTTGATGGAGCCCGCCATAACTCGGTCGGAGTAGTTGAGCTGCCAATTGAGATTGGTCCTCATACATTCTGCGTATCCTTCCATGTGCTCAAGATAGATTCGGGATACAACCTGCTCTTGGAACGACCATGGATTCACATGGCAGGGGCAGTCCCCTCCACTCTTCACCAATAGTTGAAATACATCATCAACAATAGCCTGGTCACAGTCAACGCTGAACCGGAGATTCCTCAGCACGGGGACATGCCGTTCATCAATGCCAATAAGGATGTGGAGCCAATTAGTTTTTATGCTTTGGAAATAAGCAATACCCAATAACATGCTATTGGAACGCCACTGCCTGAACCCCAGATTTCTGCCGAGGTAATGTCGGCCACTCAAGAAATGATGTCGTTGGGTCATAAATCGGGACAAGGGTTGGGTAAAGATTGCCAGGGTATCAAGTACCCTATTCGCTTAACCAAGCAAATTGGGACAGCTGGACTAGGCTATTCTGCCAGCTCTAGTCACAGGAATCCTCATAAGCATCAGTAGATTCCTTTAACTTCAACCATGCGGCGTTTAGATTCGCCTGCAAGCTCCGAGTCCACACAACCTCCCGTAAAGGTGCCAGCCAATATAATGGCGATGTTATTTCCCAAGCCGGTACCGGTGAAGGAGAAAGAAATCTTTGTTCCATATCCCGCAGTGGAGGAAGAGGAGCGAAGAATCAAGCAAGACGTCATGCGGATGATGTCCGACATACGCATCATCGTTCATGATGAGCATACCAATAGATACACCCCAGACGATGATTGCCCAAACGTAAGGGCTATCATTCGGGACAGGGAAGATGATGATAATCCCTCTATCACTGCGGTTCACCCAAAATTTTCTCTTGCCAATTGGAACAACATTCCTTGCATTGGTCGTCAAGGGTAAAGCGGGCAGAAACTCTTTCTGCCCTGTAGATATAATGACTGCTTACTTTTCTGTACAGTATTAGCGGTTTATTTTGTCAGTATATGCTAAAACTGTGTATGATCAACACATTTCATATATACTAAGTGAAAGCATATTTTGTTTTAGGACTCTGAATTTATATGTGCCTGTACTTGCTGATACGGTGCCTCTTCTCCACAAGGATTGGACCTTTGATGTAGAGATGAATTCAGCCTTGGTGGATATACAGGATGACATTGAGGTGCCTCCAGAAATTCAAGAATGGGTCAAAGACAAACCCAAACCCAACCTTGATCAAACCACTCCTTTCAATCTCGGAACCTTAGAAAACCCTAAGTTAATCCAGATTGGTTCAGACCTTACCCCAAACTGACGGAATGACATGGTTACGCTACTAACCCAGTTCCAAGATGTGTTTGCATGGTCTCATGAGGATATAATGGGTTTGTCCACTGACATTGTCCTTCATCGCCTTCCCATTAAAGAGGGATTTAAGCAAGTCAAGCAAAAGCTCCAGCGATTGAAATCTGAATGGAGTTTAAAGGTGAAAGAAGAAATTATGAAATAGTTTCACGCTGGCATCATAATAGTGTCTACATATCCTGAGTGGATATCCAACATCGTGCCCGTACCTAAACCTGGAGGGAAGGTGCGAGTTTATGTGGATTACTGGGACTTGAACAAAGCTTGCTTAAAAGATAGCTTTCCCGTGCCATTTATCCACATTCTCATTGACAATACTGCACAATACGACATGTATTCCTTTGCAGATTGCTTTGCGGGGTATCATCAGATCATGGTTGCCGAGGAAGATCGTGAGAAGACTGCTTTCATCACTCTTTGGGGAACTTTTTGCTATAGACGGTTGTCATTCGGCCTCATCAATGCTAGAGCTACCTATCAATGAGGTATGATGGCTCTTTTCCACGACTTAATGCATAAGGAGATCGAGATCTACGTGGATGACATTATTGTCAAATCCCGGAAGGAGGATGACCATATAAACCATCTCAGGAAGTTGTTCAACAGGTTGCGTAAGTACAACTTGAAGTTGAATCCAACTAAGTGCGCCTTTGGCGTTAAATTAGGCAAGTTACTAGGATTTCTAGTCAGACACAAAGGGATAGAGCTGGATCCTGCCAAAATCCAAGTCATCACGGAAATGCCCATTCCTCATACAGAAAAGGAAATACGGGGATTTTTGGGAAGAATCAACTTCATTAGCAGATTTATCTCTCAACTCACAGCAACCTGTGAGCCAATCTTCAAGCTATTAAGGAAGAACTCCTCCATGAAATGGAATAAGGAGTGCCAGAATGCCTTCCTTACAATCAAGAAACAGCTAATCAAAGCTCCCATTTTGGTACCACCCAGGGATGATGTTCCCCTGTTTATGTATCTATCCGTAAGTGACAATGCCATGGGCTGCATGCTGGGACAGAAGGACGATAGAGGCCTAGAACGAGCTATCTATTACCTCAGCAAAAGATTCAGCAGCAGTGAACACAAGTACACTCTGATCGAAAAGACGTGTTGTGCTTTAGCATGGGCTTCCATGAGGTTAAAACATTATCTCCATGGTCACAGAACCCATCTCATATCCCGCGTGGATCCTCTTAAGTACGTGTTCAACAAACCCATGTTAAATTGTCGGTTGTCCAAATGGCAGTTGATCCTATAACAATTTGACATCGTATATGTGACTCAAAAGTCCATCAAAGGTCAAGGAATTGTGGATCAACTGGCCGCCGCACCATCAGGGGATTTCAAACCCTTGGAGACATATTTCCCCGATGAAGGAGTAATGAAAGTTCAGCAACACCATCAGTACGATACACGCCAAATATGAAAGATGTATTTCGATGGAGCTGTTAATATGGAAGGTTCTGGAGCTGGAGCAGTTCTAGTATCTGATACGGGGGAGCAGTATCCAGTAGCCGTCAAATTACAGTTTGTCAGCACCAACAATACGACTGAGTATGAAGGCTGTCTTATGGGGATAAAACTTGCCCATTCAATGGGCATCAGGCGGTCAACTGTCCTTGGAGATTCGGAGTTGGTAATCAGACAATCTACCGAAATCTATCAAACTAAGGAACTACATTTGCTGCCTTACCATCGGCAGGTTTTAAAGATGACTTTGGGGTTTGAAGAAATATCCTTTCTACACATTCCTCGTAATAGAAATGATTTCGCGGACGCGTTAGTAACTTTGGCCTCCTTGATCCGTATATCAGACAAGGAACACTTGCCAAGCATCACAATTTCCCTGCACAAGGCCCCAGCCTATGGGAATTACGTTGGAGAAGTATCGGATGAGCTACCTCCCATCCAACATCCTTGGTATCAGTATATTAAGGAATATCTGCGAGATGGATCTACACCCGCTGAGGCGAGCCCGACTGAGAAAAGGCAGATCCATCGATTTGCTATAAAATTCTACCTGAGTGGAGATGCGCTCTACAAAAGATGTGCAGGATTAGGTCTCCTCAGATGTTTAGACAAAGATCAATCCTAAAGGCTTATGGATGAAATCCATGGCGGAGTCTGTGGCCCCCCACATGAGTGGCCCCATCCTTGTCAAGAAAGTCCTCAGGATAGGACATTATTGGCTATCTCTCAAAGTTGATTGCAATGACCACGTCAGGAGATGCTATCAGTGCCAGATTCATGGGAATGCTATACACGCCCCTCCACGGGAACTTCACAATATGAGTTCACCTTGGCCCTTCTCAATGTGGGGAATGGACGTTATCGAGCCCATTGAGCCTAAAGCCAGTAATGGTCATCAATTTATCTTCACCATGATCGATTACTTCACCAAGTGGGTAGAAGCAGCCTCCTTCCCCAGGGTTACTAACGAAGTCATCATTGCTTTCATCAGAAACAATGTCATTTGTCGATATGGACAACCAGAGGTGATTGTGTCTGACAATGCCAAGAACCTCAACAACAAAATGATGGAGAAATTATACAGTAAATTCCACATCAAAAATCTCAACTCAGTCATCTATCGTCCGAAGATGAATGGTGATGTTGAAGCCGCTAACAAGAACATCAAGAAGATTATGCAAGATGTCCACCAATCACAAAAATTGGCTTGACCTATTGCCTCTGACTCTGTTAGCCTACAGAACCTCAATGGGCACTTCCACTGGGGCAACCCCCTACGCATTAACCTATGGGATGGAAGCGGTACTCCCCATAGAAGTTGAGATGGAATCCCTCAGAGTATTGATAGACGCTCAGTTGGATGAAGACCAATGGGTAAAAGATAGGTATCACCAATTGGCTTTAATAGACGAAAGGCGAACCGCGGCTATCTTCCATGGTCAGTTATATCAACAAAGGATCGCCAGATCCTACAACAAAAAAGTTCGACTACGGCAATTCAGACAACATGACTTGGTTTTGAAGAAAATCTTTGACAACCAAGACCAGTCTAAGGGAAAATTCGCTCCTAATTGGGAAGGCCCGTTTATTGTCAAGGAAGTATTGATAGGAGGCGCTCTCAGATTGCAAGAAATGGACGGCGATGAATTTCCACAACTCATCAACTCGGACACCGTGAAACGATACTATGTCTGAAGTTGCCATCAAGTAAACATCCTGGTGGTAGACCATCAGGTCACCAGTCATTCCAGTTCTTTAAACCTTTACCGTAAACAACTTTTCTACACTTCGTCCCTCAAGGAAACATACCTTTCAAGCCAGCAGCCTGGCTCTCCTTTGTGCTCATGTAACTTAGGTCATCCCACCACGGATTGAACCTCTTGCATATACAGTTTGGCTGCCCATACCTGGGATCAAACTTTTCACCTGCAGTTTATCCTCAACCTAGGATTAAACTTTCTCTTCCTTGCACTCTGACTTGCACACGTGATTACGCTTTTCATCTCGCCTTGAGGGGCGAACTACGTCAACCTGATCTCCTCTTCAATAGGAGTATGTAGGCAACCATTTCATATGGCCCGGTCGCAATAAAACAAAAATAACAAAAATATTTCCACCCTTTTCCTTACAAAAACAAAAATAAAACAAACTTTCCCACACCATTCCTGCCACATACAGCGTTGAACCTCTTACACCAAGTTCGAACTACGCAGGCCTGATCTCCTCTTCGATAGGAGAACGTAAGCAGCCATTCATGGTGCGGTCTCACCCCCTACCAAAACATAAACCCTTGTCAGTTGGTACTGGGATCATCCTTCAAACCACTACATTTCATTCTGCTTCAGACCAAAGGGATGGAATTACCTGAACTCCTCCCAACTAGGAGATTCGACGACCATCTAAGCGGCGGTCATACCTTGAAGAGCAACACCAATCCATAAGAGATGGAATTAACTAGGCTTCTCCTAAATAGAAGTACTGGCGACCATCTGTGGTGTGGTTAATCTCAGAGAGGAAAGCCATACTCCTCTCCTCATTTACATAAAGAAACCAGTCCCAAGACACCAAAGATGGTAGGGATACATCCAAATTGATGATCTATTCTGAACTATCCAGAGACAACTCAATGTCCATCCACCCAGGAGAAATTCAAAATACATCAAGATCACAAGCCCTAAAGCAGCACGCAAAATATCAAGTAAGTAGCAAAGCATATCTAAAAGGGAAGTGATCAAAAATATATTTCCCTGTCATATATATAATGCTATTTGATATACACAATGTAAACTGTACATGACAAAATAGCTAAGCTAGTCTGTGCAGGAAAATACAAGATCATCTACAAGTCAGGGTATATGCGAGCTAACAAGCCCAACATGGCGTCCCTCTCAAAAGATGGAGGTGAAGTTGTGGTCTCCTGTATGAGAATATCCACACGACCCAACAGATCTGCAGCCATCTGCATGGTGACCATATGATCATCAATATATGCGCTTATCTCTGTGATCATGCCAGTGGTAAGGGACCTCACTGCAGTACTATCTATGACGGCTACATCCCAGGCAGATATGGCGATATCCCACTCAACTATCACTGCATCTCTGGCTGATATAGCCTCAACCCGCTCAACGACGGCGACATCTCTACAAGCCAATGCCTCGTCTCTCTCCAATAGAGCGGCCTCCCTCCCATCAAGAGCAGTCGACATCATAGATCGAATTTGATCTCTCTCAAAGGTCATTAGATGAAGACTCTGCTCTAAGTACTGTGCCGAGTGCTGAATCACAACAGTACTGGTACTAGGAGAATCCAGAAGAAATGCTGGCAACCCAGCAGTGGGCTCCTTCTTGATGTAAGTATCAATGTCCTCCATGGGCTCTACATCATCTAACTCACGCTCCGGTATTGCAAATACTGCTGCAGCCGATAAAATCTCTGTCTCCATCCACGCAGAATACTCTGCGGAATAACCAGGATGACTGATAGAAAAAGCCGCTATCTCGCGCTAATCCCAGCAGGCATATACCCGAGATCGGTCCTCTACTGAGAGGTACCGAGAAGCTGAACGATGACCTGTTGCCCCCTCAAAAGGATAAAAATCCTAGAACTGGTCGAACTGCGACATCACGGCCAATGAGTGATAAGTGGTCACTCCCCTCAAACCAGCCAGAGGGAGATAGTCCACGCCCGGAGCATGAGTAATGAAGCTGTATGGTGAGCTAAGCCCTAAACACGGCAATATGCTGAATGGATCTCTGATATTTGCCAAGAATGTGGACCAGGACAGAGCATCTATACACTCCGATGGCTGAAAAGAGTATGACATAGCTACATCGTGGGTGAAGCAGTATCCATGCCGTCTAAGAGTGCCAATCGGTCTCAAGTGTGACATGAACCACACATATAGTGCAACAACTTGATATTTTCTATATAAATAAATCAGAAATTTTGTGTATAAATTTTTTTTTATTTAAGGATGAGGATTTGTACAAGATAATGTGTATATGCAATTATGTAGTAAATAAAAATATATTTATTACATAAATATTTACAAATAAAGTTATTTTAGAATTATTGATTTTTATAAAGTATATTCTTATAATAATTAATTTATAGTGAAAATGTTTTTATTAACTATTTTCCATGAAAATATATTCATATATTATTTAAATAATATATGGAGTTATTTTTTTAGAATAATTATAACAATTATTTTATTATATGAATTTTAGTACAGATTATTAAGTTAATTATTTTACCATAATTATTAAGGTCAAATATGAAGAATAAATCAGATATGAAATCCAAACCCTAATTTTGGATTATTGTTAACGAATGAGAATAACAATGTAATATTAATTATATTTTGATTTTTCTGTGCTATAAATATGTACTGTATGTACGTATTGATGATGATTGGTCAATTATGGTGTTTAATTTCAAAACCCTTTTATTAATTGATTAAACCCAAATTTTACTGGGGGAAACCTTAATTAGAAAATCAACTGTGAGTTTAAGAGTGTTATATAACTGCGTTATATATTTTATGTTGTGTATTAAGTGATTAATTAGTTAAACCCTAATTAAAATTCTAGAAACCCTAAATAAATTTTTAGAAACCCTAATTATTTAAAAACCCTAAATTTTAATTAGTAAGTTCTAATTAAAATTTTGTTGAACTTTAATCTTAATTTTTCAAACCCTAAAAATTATTTGAGAAACCTTAAGGTTTAAGATCTATTGATTTTAACCTAGATTCAAGCATTATGGACAAAAATACCCTTAAATTATTTTGTTAGTTTACTAAAATACCCTTTTTGGATTTATTTTAATAAGATTTCTTGCAAATCTTACCATATCTTGTAAGTCATCACCCTAGATTATAAGCACATGCCTAAAACTCTTCCAAGCTTATCCTTATTGCCACCTTGCAAGTCTAGATGCATTGGATCTAAGTATATAAATAGATTAGGAGAGAGAAAAAGCTCATTTGTTAGCTTATTTTTGCAAAACTCACATCCTTGAGCCTCTCTCTCTAAAACCCACGAAAATATTTGCTAGATCAGATCCCAAGACCAGCCCCACGCATACCAGTAACAGATCAAGAAGCTAGAAATCAAAATTTATCAAAGAACGGTATTAAACCCTACTAAAAAATCTGTCCAATTTTCTGTTGTTAGATGTTATGTTTGAGTGTTAGAATATGTTGTTAGTAATGTCTATGGGTGATCTGGGTTGCTAGATGTTAGATCCATAACATCTAGAGGCTCGAATTTAGCATTTTACAAAATCTAGAAAAAGTTTATTTTGTGTCTGACAGTCAAATGTCAGTCATCTTAGATCTTTGGTTGTTATGAGTTTTTGTTATTTAAATGTTTTATCTTGTTGTATGCTGTGAGATCTGTGATCTGAAACTTGTATCAGAACCAGATCATGCTTAGATAGTCAGATATTCGTGGTCAAAATGAGTTGACTGAGCATGACCGTAACTTTCTGGGTATCCCAGAAAGTGTTAAATCAGAGCCTGACAAGATCTTTAAGGCTCCAGATCTGTCCGGTTTATGTTGTTTTGTTCTTGTTATCGCATTCATGTTGTAGTATATTAGATGGACTCTAGATCCATGTCTACAGACCCTTCATAACATCAATACATCGATCAGAGTAGCTGGTCAAAGTAGACCACTCGTCACTGATTGAGCGTTTCTGGAAAACCCAGAAATCGTAGGCACAATATTTCTGACAGACTTTAACCGGACTAGATCTTCTCGTTGTATTGTTTTTAGATCGATGTTATGTAATAGAGTTGTAGCCTTACATGTTATCTACACACTATAACTCTTCGATCACAAAAACAACACTTATATCACAAGTTGTGGAAGCCCAAAGTAGGCTACATGAACTGTTCTTCATTTCTAGGTAACCCATAAATGAAGAACAGCCTCTGACAGCTACTTTGCTGGGTTAGATCTCTTTGGTTATGTGTGGTATGAACTTGATTGTTGTTAGATCTTGTAGTCTTGTATTAATACTATATGATCTGACAAACAACATCTTTAGAAACATAACACACACAAAGTTAGACCTGGTCAAACCTGGCCACTCGACAATGGGCTTGATGTTCTGGGTTTCATGAAGAACACCTCAAGAACACCTATAGCGATAGTTTCGTCGCTATAGGGCCCTTTAGCGACAGCTTCCTTATAAAATTAATTAATTATATTAAATAAATAGAAAAAAATAGTTTTTATTATTAAAAATACCAAATAAATTATTAAAAATTATTTTAAATTCCGAAACTTAGTTTTTAATTATTTTTAATATATTTCATAAATATTTAATATTTTTTGAATATTAAAAGTATTTAATTTATTTAATTATAATATTAAATAAATTATTTAAAAATAATTTTAATACTTGAAGAATCATTTAAAATTATATTATGATATAAGAAAATATTTTAAGTTATTTTTAATGACTTTTAATATTTTGTAATAAAATTCATTAATAAATTAATATTAATGATATTTAAGTTATTTACTAAATGAATTAATTAAAATAAATAAAATGATTTTATTATATTAAAAATTATTTTAAATAATAATAAGGTATTTAAAAATATTTTAAGTTATAACATATAACTTTCAATATTTAAAGGTAAATTTTATTAATTAATTATTATTAATGATATTAAAATTATTTAATAATTATATTAAATAATTGAGTTTAAAAATGATTTTAATATTAGAAAAATCATTTTAAATGAAAATAAAGTGTTTAAAGATATTTTAAGTTATAAAATATAAATTTTAATATTTAAAGGATAATTTAATTAATAATTTAACATTAATGACAATTATTTAAAAATGATTTTAAATGTTCAAAATCATTTAAGGGTAATATTAATACTTTAAAAAATATTCTAAGTTATTATAAATAACTTTAATATTTTGGAAATGATTTCATTAATAGTTTAATATTAATTAAATATTAATGATAATAGAATTGATTAATATTTAAATCATTTAATAATGATTCCGATGTTTGAAAATTCATGATAAATTATAATAAATGTTTTAAAATTATATTAAGTCATTTAAAAATAATATGACTGATACTAAGTTACAGGACAGAGTCTTAGACTCGTTAATTATCCGATAAAGCTGTCGGTACACCGACATGTTTCAAAAATTGATCTGAACTTAGATAATTTGATTAGATATGTGATTATTTGTGATTCAATGGTTGTTAAACATGGGTAATAATGTGATTAGGTTATGTGTTGACTGCAAAATACAGTACTATGTGTTATAGTATATTGTTCTAATCGAACGAATGATCTGATTAATGATAGGTCGTGATTTAAAAGATAAAATTAAGTTGCAAATTGTAAACAGTGCATCAGGCAAGTATCTTACCTTTGCATTTTCTTTATGCAATGAACATGAGTAAGAATATTTATGAATTATATTATTACTGTACATATTATTAACTTTATATTATATACGCTCATTGATTATCAACATGTTAGTATATGATAATTCAGATTTATATTCTGTTCGTTAATTTCTATAAATGGTTATACAAGTGTCCTCACTTGGATAATCATTGTATTTAATCACATGTTGATATACCTTTGTCAATTACCCGTATATGTATATGTTGAATTATAGATTATTGTTGAACAAGATAAAATCTCTGATTTGGAACCCAGACAAGTATGAACATCCCTACACGGGAAAACTTTTATGCGCCTAAGGCGGATAGAGTGAACGACACCCTCGTTCTTGCATGTAGTATTGATCAATGCAGTGTAAAACGGGCTGATCACCCCTGTGCCCGTAAGTTATGACGGTTTACAGATGAATTTCTGTTTTACCTTTTACAAAATAAAAACAATGTTCATAGTATGTCACCTTAACCCTAGTTATAGTCATTACGCAGTTTCAAAAATTTGAAAGAGGGTTGTTATGTTATTATTGGTACAGATTACTTCTCAACTATTGAAACAGTTGTAGAAGGGTAGTATAAAGAAAATATTTGAATTCTTTCAGCTTATATATATAATTGTTATTACTTGCTGGGCACTCAAATGCTCATCCTTGCTTAATTTAAATATTTTCAGCTAAGTGTGAAGAACCAGAAAGCTCATACAGAAACAAAGGGAAATGAAAGTTAACCAAATAAGATTTGTGATAGTTTATGTATTAGTTTGATATTATTAAGACAAGTATGATATTAATTATCTATCATGGGTTGTAATGAATGTTTAAAGGTTACGTACTTGGGATTCAGACTCTGATGAATATATAAATTAAGTTGATTTTTATATTATTGTTATTATTATTAGTATTATTCCGCTCATAGAAATGGTATCGTGAAGCACCGAGTTCGGGTTTCAAGTACCCGGATTTGGGGGCATCACATCATGGTATCAGAGCTTAGGGGTTAAAAACCTTAAGTGGGTTAGACCTTAGGCTATAACCTTAGAACAGAGGGAAACGTTGAAAATATAAATAACTCATATAGAGTTTAAAAAGAGATGAATTGAATAAATTCATCGTCAAATAAAATAAAAGATAACTGATATAAAACTCTTATTTGCTATGTGTATATATTATATGCTAACCAGGATAACTTGTATGTGTAGATGTCTGGTGGAAAAGGCTTGTTATATGCTTATAGCATGAAGAAGGATCAAATGCATACACCCGAGCTGATATCGAAGTTAATAGCTGAAATAGAGGCTCACAATGAAGATAACTCAGACGATGTGGTTATTATAGAAAACGTAATATAAGATTCGGAGACAGTGGAGCTGACAGATAGTGATTCGGACACTAAAGTTGAAGCTGATCAAGCATCAACGGAGGTGCAGGATCTGAGGAATAAAGTTTCTTCTCTGGAAAGTCTGTGGAAAATAGAAAAGCTGTTGAATAGTCAGTTGTGTCAGGCGTTAATAGAAACAATGGAAGAACAAGATAAGCTTAAAATCCAAATTGATCAGATGGGAGCCTCACGCAACACATTGTGTGTAGCTCGAGCAGGAAGAGGAAAAGAAAGATAGAAAATCATGACTTGGGAAAACTCGATAAGAAGAAAGGGAAAAGAATGTGTTATCTTTGCGGTTATGAAGGACATACTACTCTGTATTGTCCTGACTATAAACCAGGAGCATGTTTTATCTGTGGGATAGAAGGTCATCAGGCGAGAGGTTGTCCGAGGAAGAGGTGTAATAAATAAGTAGTATAGGTTCTGTGATGTAGGTGTGTTTAATGTAATATATATGATAAGTATGTCTATGTAATGTGATGTTTTCAACTTTTGTATTAAGTCAAGACTGTAAATCCCGACTTTTGTAGTCACAAAGGGATGAATGATGTTAAAAGCAATATGTGCTATGTTATGTAAAATATTCGTTAAATGAATATGAATCTATGTTTGAGTAATGAAACAAGTTTAATATATTAAACTTATATGATAAGGGTTAGAATGCAAGTTAAAATTATGATTTTATTTAATCAGATAATGCCTCTAAGATGTCGAACTCGCAACCAAAGGGCAGAAAACTCTGTCAACAATGTTGAGGGACAACAACAAGCCGATCCAATGCAACAATTTGTAAATATGGTAGCTCAAGCTATGCAACAAGGAATTCTAGCCGCAGAGAACCAGCCAGACAACTGCTTAGCTAACTTTAAAGACTTTAAGGCTGCAGGACCGCCATAATTTAGAGGTACAACTGACCCTGTTGAAGCCCGAACTTGGGTTAAGGAAATTGAGAAGGCGTTTGTAATAGCTAGGATAACTGAGGGGCAAAAGACCGCTTTTTCCACCTACATGATGAAGGGTGAGGCAAATTTTTGGTGGGAGGCAAATCAGGCGAGGGCTGGAGAAGGCGTAGTCACATGGGATAGGTTTAAAACCTTGTTTTTCGAAAACTATTTTTCACCTAGTATGCAGGCGAGGATGGAGGTTAAATTTTTAGAATTGAAGTAGGAGAATATGACGGTGTCAGAATACGCCGCCAAATTTAATGAGTTAGCTAGGTTTGCCCCGCATCAAGTGGATACGGAGGCTAAAAAAGCGAGAAGGTTTGAGTTGGGATTGAAACCCTGGCTCTATAATAAGGTTACAGTGTTGTAGATTCCTACATTTGCAGCACTCATGGAGAAGGCGATTATTGCTGAGGAGGGGAGTGAGGCTATGAGCCTCTACAACAAGGAGAGAAAAAATAAGGGTAAGACCGAAGGAGCTGGGAAGGTAGGAATTAATAGTGGGAATAGGGGTGATAGTAGCAAGAGGAAGGTGAGCAGTTTTGGAAGTGTGCAGGTGAAGCAAGAAGGTATGAAGAAACAGACTGTGCCGTGTAAGACTTATGGAAAGAACCACTCTAGAAAATGTTTGAAGGGGAAGTTTGTGTGCTATAAGTGCGGGCAGGAGGGCCATATCTCTCCCAACTGCCCCAATCCTAGGATGAATAGTGGATGTTTTCTGTGTGGATCGATAGAACACAGGATGAAGGATTGTCCAAAGAGGAGGGTGGAGGTAGGTAGTGTGAACACTGGCACTAGCAGCGGGACTTTGGTAATCACGGGACCTACGTCATCGAGCAAGCCAACAAAATCTACTGCAAGGATCTACAATATGACAGTCCAGGATATGGCAGCAACTGGTACTGAAACTCCAGGTATTATTCGTATAACTTTTATTTTCTTATATACATGATTTTCATATATATAGTAAATTATTTCTAAAGAAATTTTGAGGGAGGAATTTGTGTTCTTTTAGAAATCAAGTTCCCGTTTAATCAGAAATACAAGCTTTATGTGAATAGTTAAAGATCAGTTTTGGTCGAGATCTACTTGCGAAAAGTATGTGGGCTATGTGCCCGTGTATGTATAGGTTTTAAAACGGTGATTCCGGGGACGGAATCTTTATAAGGGAGGGTGAATGTAACAACCCGATATTTTCTATATAAATAAATCAGAAATTTTGTGTATAAATTATTTATTTATTTATTTAAGGATGAGAATTTGTACAAGATAATGTGTATATGTAATTATGTGGTAAATAAAAATATATTTATTACATAAATATTTACAAATAAAGTTATTTTAGAATTATTGATTTTTATAAAGTATATTCTTATAATAACTAATTTATAGTGGAAATGTTTTTATTAACCATTTTCCATGAAAATATATTCATATATTATTTAAATAATACATGGAGTGATTTTTTTAGAATAATTATAACAATTATTTTATTATATGAATTTTAGTACAGATTATTAAGTTAATTATTTTACCTTAATTATTAAGGTTAAATATGAAGAATAAATCAGATATGGAATTCAAACCCTAATTTTAGATTATTGTCAAGGAATGAGAATAACAATCACTACAAGAAAATGCTCTAACAGCGACCAATCTTATCAGCGACCGCATTTTTTGGTCGCATATAGGATTTTTAGCGACCACCTTTAGCGACTGCACTTGAATTTAGTCGCTAGTTTATGTTAGCGACCGATATCGGTCGCTATTCGGTCGCAGACTCATTTTTGCCTCCAAAAAATTGGCTGGAAATGTTGGCGCGCTGCTTATTTGTGACCAATAAGTAACAGCGACCGCATTCGGTCGCGAATACTTCCACATCATTAAAAATCAGCGACCGCATGCGGTCGCTGATAGCGGTCGCAAATGTATTTCAATAAACCAGTATCAGTTCGTCACTGTCGATCCAGAACAGAAGAAAAAAAGAGGGAGACGAGGGAGAAGGGGGAGAAAAGAAGAGGGAGAAGAGGGGAAAACCGCTGCCGTCACACACCACTACCTCAGCCGCCGCCGGCGCCACCGAGAAGGGGGAGAAAAGAAGAGGGAGAAGAGGGGAAAACCGCTGCCGCCACCCACCACTACCTCAGCCGCCGCCGGCGCCACCGCTACCTGCAAATGTTTTGAAAGGTATGTTCAATTGTATTAACCTAGTTCGTTAGCTTGTAAATACTAGTGTTTGATTTAATGATATGTTAGAAGTACTTGGACAGTGATGACTGACATTGAGGAGGGGGGCTGGATTTGATAGATTGTCGTGGATATACTAGTAAAATCTCGTGTATTGTGAAAGATGCATTCAATTGTGACCATGTCTGTGTTGGTCTTGCTTCTTCTTTACATATGCATGTATATATTTATATGCATTGTTCATTGTGATGCAGGGACCCCTTCATTTTCTTTTGTAATTCAAACTACTGTAGGTAGGGTGCGTAATCAATCTGATTTTTGTTGAATCTTTTTATTGAATAGTGGTAATAATTTAAGAAAAATAGTATATATTGTAACTAAATTGATGTAGTGGGTTAATTTTATATATTGATATAGTAGGATTCATAATTTCTGAGATATATCTAAAACTGTGACTACAAAGAGTGAGCAGCAGTAAAGAATGACAAACTATTTTATTTCTTCCCCTTCTGACTTCAAAGAATAATAATCTAAGAATTTCAACTTAATGAGCAATAAGTCACTTGACAATACTAATGAGCAATAAGTAACTTGACAACTAAATACAGAAGCAAAAATTAGATGGGATAATGATGAAAAAAGAAACTGAAGCAATTATAAAGGTGTGATGTTACATGTAATAGCAAGAGCAGTGTTTGACTGACTGCTATGAAAAATAATCAATTATTAGTTCAACTTGTAATCTGCATTAAATTTCAATTCCTAACAAAAACAAAGTTTCAAGTCTTGCCAAGTAGGGATAATGTTATGATTATTTATATATTTCTCTTGGTTTGTGTCTTGGGTGCCTAGAAATGACAATATATGCATGCCGTCGTGCATGTGGCTAGTCCATATTATAGGGGAGACTCTGGCGAAATTTTTTTGTTGGTCGGGTAGTTGCGAACATTTATAAAGTACAACGAGCTAATCAAATGCTTAGTAGCTAATCAAATGTACACGCAGCGCTTGAAAACTGAAACTAAAACATACGTTAGAACCGTACTTAAAGTAAGATATATCCTATATAAGGGATTAATAGGACTAATAGTCCCACATTAAGGGACTAATAGTATGCCTTCTTCTGCAATCTTGATATACGCAGCATATGCAGACCATATATGATGTAATGATTCGTATTCTACCCCTATGAATCTATTGGCTTTAGGTTGGTGTTAGTTAAAATATGTAGGATGACATAAGACCATACTCTAATTTAAGATCCATAACAATATACCATGCCTTTGGGTAGTCGATCTCAAGCGGTGTAAATTTGTTTTGGCATGTATCCTTGTTCAATTCTCGAATAATCATATATGATGCACACTCATGTTATATATGTATATATACATCTATATGTATTTATAAGCATCATAAATGGGATTGAGCTGAATTGTAAATCTCTAACAAGGGAATACAATAAATTCATGTCAACATAGGTACCGTGCAATCATGGACCTCTATTTAGACCGTAGTTGGATGGCACGACGAAAGTTAAGTGCCCAGATAGGTGCTACAGCTGAATTTAGAGCTGGTTGCCAAGTGTTTTTGGAGTATGCGTATAGTCACCCGGAATGTATGAATGGTAAGTCGCAGATACGATGTCCATGTTTGAAGTGTAAGAATGTAAATTATATGGATAAAGACATGATAAACTATCATTTACTTGTTTCTGGGTTCATGAGAAATTACGAAGAATGCTGGTGGGCACATGGGCAGAGAAGAGATGGTGGCATCACACAAGTACATAATTCTGGCAGTAGTACTCATCGTATGAATGAAATGGTTCATGATATTATCAGGCCAGATTTTGATTAGGAACAAGGCAGAGAGCAACCTATAAATTCTGATGCCAAAGACTTCTTTAAGTTGTTAGACGAGGGTAGCGAGCCATTGTGGCATGGTTGCACCAAACACACAACATTGTCTATAGTGGCGATATTACTTAACATCAAGGCTGATCACAACATGAGCCATGAGTGTTTTGAGTCGGTCTTGAAGGCCATTAATAGTATATTGCCTGACGGTGACAAATTACCTAGTAACTATTACTTTTGTAAGAAAATGGTGAAGAAGTTGGGTCTTGGATACGAAAAGATCGATGCATGTCCTAACGATTGCATGTTTTATAAGGAAAATGAACAGATGACAAGGTGCACGTTTTGCAGTCATGATCGGTTTAGGCCTAATAAAGAGGGTGTGACTACAAAAAAATCAAGTATACCGTTTAAGATTCTAAGGTATTTTCCAATAACACATCGGCTAAAAAGATTGTACATGTCTTCAAGAACAGCTGAACATATGAGTTGGCATGCGAAATCTCCAGCTAAAGATGGAGAACTAAATCATCCCGCAGATGGGAAGGCTTGGAAAGATTTCAACTTAGCACATCCTGGATTTGCATTGGAACCTAGAAATGTGAGGCTTGGATTGTCCACCGATGGTTTCAATCCGTTTGGCCACTCAGCTGTTCCGTACTCATGTTGGCCTGTGATTGTTACTCCGTACAACTTGCCACCTTGGATGTGTATAAAATAGCCATACTTGTTTCTTTCACTCGTGGTTCCTGGTCCTAAGAGTCCTGGAAAGAACTTAGATATTTACTTGAGACCTCTTATAGACGAGTTGAAGGTATTGTGGGAGGATGGAGTACAGACTTGGGATGTTGCAACGAAAACAAATTTCAACCTTAGGGCAGCGGTTATGTGGACTATAAGTGACTTCCCAGCTTATGGTATGTTAGCTGGATGGAGTACACACGGGAAGTTGGCTTGTCCGTATTGTATGGAGCATACAAAGTCGTTTAATCTATCAAAAGGTCGAAAGCCTTGTTGGTTTGACTGTCATCGTCGGTTCTTACCGGTAGATCACCCATTTCGAAGAAATAGAGAACACTTCAGGAAAGGGAAAGTAGACAATGATATGCCTGCACCGCGATTTTCGGGAACGGAGATGCGAGATCGTGTGATGAGATTGCCGGTTATCCCATTTGGTAAGGTTGATGCCACAAATATAATCAATGGGTTTGGCGAATCTCATAACTGGGTTCGGAGAAGCATCTTTTGGGAACTGCCTTATTGGTCTACAAATTTGATTCGTCATAATCTAGATGTGATGCATATTGAGAAGAATGTGTTTGACAATGTGTTTAACACTGTGATGAATGTTACGGGGAAGACAAAAGATAACAATAAGGCACGTTTGGACATGAAAGATATTTGTAAGCGTCCCGGATTAGAACTTTACGAATCTCCTAATGGTAAGATTGTCAAACCGCATGCAAGGTACACATTGTCCAAAAAGCAAGTTGAAGATGTATGCACATGGGTTAAGTCTCTGAAACTACCAGATGGATATGCATCAAACATTGCAAGGTGTGTTACGGGTGGGAAATTGCAAGGGATGAAGAGTCATGACTGTCATGTGTTCATGGAGAGGCTCATGCCTATAGCATTTCGGGATCTGCTTGTTAAACCAATATGGGATGCTTTGACGGATCTTAGTCGTTTCTTCAAAGACTTATGTTTAAAATCATTAAATGAGAAGGACATGTCTGTACTTGAGAAGAACATCATAGAGATCACGTGTAAACTGGAAAAAATATTCCCACCTGGTTTTTTTGACTCCATGGAGCATTTACAAATCCATCTTCCCTATGAAGCTCGTGTTGGGGGTCCAGTTCAATATAGATGGATGTACCCTTTCGAAAGGGTGATGGGAAACCTTAAGAGAAAGGTTAAGAATAGAGCTTATGTCGAGGGGTCGATATGCGAGGCATACAGTTTCGATGAGATATCTACGTTTGTCTCAGACTATTTTCCGGACGAAGTCTTGACAAAGGCCAATCGAGTATCGAGACATGATGATAGGGGAAATGTTGAACTAAATGGTCGACTATCTGTATTTGGTCTATCGGGCCGCGCTTATGGAAAAGGGAAGCGCATATTCCTCTCTGAGCAAGAATTACATGCTGCACATACTTACATTCTTCTCAATTGCGAGGAGATTGACGAATTTGTGAGGTACACATGTAAACTTGATAATTTATCTTTTAAGTTGACAATTTATTCCAATATGTTAATGTTTATAACATGGTATAGATTGTACGATGACGAGTTAAAAGTGAAGCATCCCGGCATAACTGATAAAGATATTCAAATCAATCGGGATAAAAACTTTGCACTTTGGCTAAAGGACAAAGTAAGTTTAATTTTTAAGCACGTAATATATATATATATATATACACTCCATGTTAACTATGACTTCATTTAATAAGATGGAGTTTTTGTAGGCTTTGACTAAGGGATCAACGATTCCGGCTAATGTACAAGTCCTAGCTATGGGACCAGACAGGGACCAAGTCACCCGCAATGGTTACAAAATAAATGGTTGTGAATTTCACACAAAGGCATATGGGCACGGTAAAAGAACAACGAACTCTGGAGTGTGTGTCCAAGGAGATTGTTACAATGAGCTTGGTCGTGCCTTTTATGGAGAGTTGGAGGAAATCGTAGAGTTGTCGTACAAGGGCACGTACGGGGGTCATATTCACTTGTTCAAGTGCCATTGGTTTGATTCAGAAAAAGGGATACGTGTTGACAGACATGGAATCCTCGATATTGACCTCCATAGGTCTGCGTACTCCAACGAACCGTTTGTATTACCAACTCAAACAATACAAGTATACTACACTCCTAGTCCAGTTAGGAAAAGGGATAGACTGCCTACAGATTGGCAAGTTGTAATTCATACTCCCGCGCGTAGTCGTGTCCAAGTAATAGACGGGGATTTCTACCAAGAGGAAATGCTTCAGAGACCTCCTATAATAAATATAGAGGACAACAATGATGTAATCCAGTTAGAGGGTGGAGATGAACCTGATGAATTGGATCCCGAGACAGTTATTGTGCAAGATGACAGTGATATTGAGGAAGAGTTATTGACTGACACTGACACAGAATCTGAAGAAGATGGTTATGAATCTCCGATACTTGTACAAAATGATTCTGACTCATTAGACAACGATTTTCATTAAAATGTATGTTTAGTTTTAATTGTACAAAATGTATGTTTATGTTCATGTTCATGTTTAGTTCATAATTATGTACCTTTCATTTATGTTCTCTATATAGGAATGTTCTCTATATCCTTAACTATATCATTTGTAGTTGTTGTATTTAATTATTTTGCAGTCATGTTTATGTACCTTTCACTTATGGTAATCGTAGTTAACTATTTCATACAATTAATTGTCATTCATAATTTCATACTAACATCCTAATTTTTTTTATTTATAGATGTCTTCTGAACCTGTTGCACGAAAGCGCGGGTTGGGTCGGGGCCCTAATCATGTGCCGAAGGCCCCGGCTAATCCGGATGATCGCATTCTTATACAGATCCGTCCTCCTCCAGAAAGCACGTAAGTTAAACATCGTGTATATATAAGGGTTTAATATTTCCATTGTTATAAATATATTTTAATGTAAATTATTGTATATTGTAGTGATTTTCAAGATAGTAAAATTGTGAAGTGCATTTCACAATTATGCTTACAGAACTGGCCTACGCCAGTGATTACATGGGCGAGCACACCTCTCGCCCATAAGGATGCAGTTTGGGCTGAATTTCAGGTATATTTATTTAATCACTCTGATAGATAATACATAGTTAATCAACTAATAGTTTAGTAATGTTGGATTATGGTATTATAGTAGTTTTAATATTATTATTGTTATTTTATTTGCAGAAGCGGTATAGATGGGACGACGCACATGCATCAGTTATTCAAGCACTGTTCTGGCAGAAGTGCGCCGTCCGGACTAAAGATAATCTAAACAAAGAACGACAGAAAGCCCTGCACAATGCTGAGATTGACCATCCAGGACAGGGTGAGTAGTATATGCATGAGCATTGCCCCTGGTGGTGCGCACATCCCATATGGGTGCAGATGTGTGAGCAGTGGAGAGCTGAGAGCTGGGTCAAGAGACGTAAGACTGCCGCCTCGAACAGAACCTCAGGTGTATCTGAAGGCGAAAAGGCAAAAGGCACGTACAAGGGCGGCAGTATATCTCAGCTGCAACATATTGCTGCTAGGGTACGTATGTATAACAAGCTTATTGGCTTAGTTATTTGTCTTTATGTTTACAGTCATGTTTTGTAGCTAAAATATCATATGTTTACATATTAATATGAGAACATGAACTGTAGGAGTTTGAGTCTCAAGGTCAACCTATCAATTGGTTGGATGTGTATGTGGCCACCCGTGATGGTCTGCTTGATGCTGTTCAGATAGCGGTAATAAGTTAACTTTAAACATATTATAGTCATGTTTTTTAGCATTTCGTATTTATTTTTAACTATTTATTTGTTGACCTTCTGACAGGACACTTATAAGGGCTTAATAAACTAGCGCTATCCTGAAGGCACCCCGCGTCCGGCGATTGATTAAGAATTATGGGAGAGGGCGTCCGTCGTGAAGAAAAATTATGTTAAAGGCCAAGGACAAAGACGACGCCCGACCATCAGTGGCACAGGCAGCTCTGCTACCCAGTCTACACAGTCTACACAGTCATCAGGTCATCCAGCCTATCATACTCCTGCTGACTGTGTGAGAGCGATCTGTCAAAATCGTGATCTTCTTCTTATACTGGCCGGGCATCTGCATTCTCTGAATCCTGATGACTTGGCAAAGGCAGTGGCGGAAGCAGCAGCATCACAGCATCAGGGTGGCGACCAGGTACTTTTAATGTTTTATTACGTACATTGTCTATTATTTAGCTTTCCCCAAGTCATAGCAGTATCAACACATGTAACATATATGTTTTATTCTTTTGTTAATTACAGGGTACTAATTTGAATGATCCATGAAGAGCTAGACCAGTCATGCATGTTAGATTTGTAAAGCCTTGTTAGACTTGTTTTTTAGATTTTTAAAGCCTTGTAATCTTTTAAACTACTTATCTTTGGACTGTATTGGTTTACGATTCTATTATATGGATGTTTACGATTGTATTGTGTTGTGTTGATTTAGATTCATTCTTTGGACTGTATGTATGGATGGATGTTTATCATATAGTAGTTATCATGGATGGATGGATGCTTATATATACTGCTGTGTGTTGGGATAAAAAGCAGGTACAAAGCAGGTTATTTTTGGGAAATCAATAAAACAGGAAAAATATTTAAAAAAAAAAAAACAAAGTCAGCGACCGCGTGCGGTCGCTGATACAGTATTAGCGACCGAGTAAGGTGCTTCTACTTCAGCGACCGCATGCGGTCGCTATTACTAGTCGCTGACACGTGCGCCACATCACGTCTGACGCATGACTCAGCATGAGTCAGAATAGCGATAGCTGAGGCCGCTGATTGCGGTCGCTAATAATCCGGTCGTTATTGTTGGTCGCTGATGTCATTTTAGCGACAAGATTTTCTGTGACTACTATTAGCGACTGCATCCGGTCACTGATACCCATCTGCGACTATATGTGGTCGCAGATGTGCGGTCGCTGATAAGCCTTTTTGTTGTAGTGAATGTAATATTAATTATATTTTTATTTTTCAGTGTAATAAATATGTACTGTATGTACGTATTGATGATGATTGGTCAATTATGGTGTTTAATTTCAAAACCCTTTTATTAATTGATTAAACCCAAATTTTACTAGGGGAAACCTTAATTGGAAAATCAACTGTGAGTTTAAGAGTGTTATATAACTGCGTTATATGTTTTATGTTGTGTATTAAGTGATTAATTAGTTAAATCCTAATTAAAATTCTAGAAACCCTAAATAAATTTTTAAAAACCCCTAATTATTTAAAAACTCTAAATTTTAATTAGTAAGTTCTAATTAAAATTTTGTTGAACTTTAATCTTAATTTTTCAAACCCTAGAAATTATTTAAGAAACCTTAAGGTTTAAGATCTATTGATTTTAACCTAGATTCAAGCATTATGGACAAAAATACCCTTAAATTATTTTGTTAGTTTACTAAAATACCCTTTATGGATTTATTTTAATAAGATTTCTTGCAAATCTTCCCATATCTTGCAAGTCATCACCCTAGATTATATCACATGCCTAAAACTCATCCAAGCTTATCCTTATTGCCACCTTGCAAGCCTAGATGCATTGGATCTAAGTATATAAATAGATTAGGAGAGAGAAAAAGCTCATTTGTTAGCTTATTTTTGCAAAACTCACATCCTTGAGCCTCTCTCTCTAAAACCCACAAAAATATTTGCTAGATCAGATCCCAAGACCAGCCCCACGCATACCAGTAACAGATCAAGAAGCTAGAAATCAAAATTTATCAAAGAAAGGTATTAAACCCTACTCAAAAATCTGTCCAATTTTCTGTTGTTAGATGTTTTGTTTGATTGTTAGAATATGTTGTTAGTAGTGTCTATGGGTGATCTGGGTTGCTAGATGTTAGATCCATAATATCTAGAGGCTCGGATTTAGCATTTTACAAAATCTGGAAAAAATTTATTTTGTGTCTGACAGTCAAATGTCAGTCATCTTAGATCTATGGTTGTTATGAGTTTTTGTTATTTAAATGTTTTATCTTGTTATATGCTGTGAGATCTGTGATATCTGGAACTTGTATCAGAACCAGATCATGCTTAGATAGTCAGATATTCGTGGTCAAAATGAGTTGACCGAGCATGACCGTAACTTTCTGGGTAACCCAGAAAGTGTGAAATCAGAGCCTGACAAGATCTTTAAGGCTCCAGATCTGTCCGGTTTATGTTGTTTTGTTCTTGTTATCGCATTCATGTTGTAGTATATTAGATGGACTCTAGATTCATGTCTATAGACCCTTCATAACATCAATACATCGATCAGAGTAGCTGGTCAAAGTAGACCACTCGTCACTGATTGAGCGTTTCTGGAAAACCCAGAAACCGTAGGCACAATATTTCTGACAGACTTTGACCGGACTAGATCTTCTCGTTGAATTATTTTTAGATCGATGTTATGTAATAGAGTTGTAGCCTTACATGTTATCTACACACTATAACTCTTCGATCACAAAAACAACACTTATATCACAAGTTGTGAAAGCCCAAAGTAGGCTATATGAACTGTTCTTCGTTTCTGGGTAATCCATAAATGAAGAACAGCCTCTGACAGTTACTTTGCTGGGTTAGATCTCTTTGGTTATGTGTGGTATGAACTTGATTGTTGTTAGATCTTGTAGTCTTGTATTAGTACTACATGATCTAACAAACAACATCTCCAGAAACACAACAAAGTTAGACCTGGTCACTCGACAATGGACTTGATGTTCTGGGTTTCATGAAGAACATCTCAAGAACACCTATAGCGACAGTTTCGTCGCTATAGGGCCCTTTAGCGACAGTTTCCTTATAAAATTAATTAATTATATTAAATAAATAGAAAAAAATAGTTTTTATTATTAAAAATATCAAATAAATTATTAAAAATTATTTTAAATTCTGAAAATCAGTTTTTAATTATTTTTTATATATTTCATAAATATTTAATATTTTTAGAATATTAAAAGTATTTAATTTATTTAATTATAATATTAAATAAATTATTTAAAAATGATTTTAATACTTGAAAAATCATTTAAAATTATATTATGATATAAGAAAATATTTTAAGTTATTTTTAATGACTTTTAATATTTTGTAATAAAATTCATTAATAAATTAATATTAATGATATTTAAGTTATTTACTAAATGAATTAAATAAATTAATAAAAAATAATTTTATTATATTAAAAATCATTTTAAATAATAATAAGGTATTTAAAAATATTTTAACTTATAACATATAACTTTCAATATTTAAAGGTAAATTTAATTAATTAATTATTATTAATGATATTAAAATTATTTAATAATTATATTAAATAATTGAGTTTAAAAATGATTTTAATATTAGAAAAATCATTTTAAATAAAAATAAAGTGTTTAAAGATATTTTAAGTTATAAAATATAACTTTTAATATTTAAAGGATAATTTTATTAATAATTTAATATTAATGACAATTATTTAAAAATAATTTTAAATGTTAAAAATTATTTAAGGGTAATATTAATACTTTAAAAAATATTCTAAGTTATTATAAATAACTTTAATATTTTAAAAATGATTTCATTAATAGTTTAATATTAATTAAATATTAATGACAATAGAATTGATTAATATTTAAATCATTTAATAATGATTCCGATGTTTGAAAATTCATGATAAAGTATAATAAATATTTTATAATTATATTAAGTCATTTAAAAATAATATGACTGACACTAAGTTACAGGACAGAGTCTTAGACTCATTAATTACCCGATAAAGTTGTCGGTACACCGATATATTTCAGAAATTGATCTGGACTTAGATAATTTGATTAGATATGTGATTATTTGTGATTCAATGGTTGTTAAACATGGGTAATAATGTGATTAGGTTATGTGTTGACTGCAAAATACAGTACTATGTGTTATAGTATATTGTTCTAATCGAACGAATGATCTGATTAATGATAAGTCGTGATTTAAAAGATAAAACTAAGTTACAAATTATAAGCAGCGCATCAGGCAAGTATTTTACCTTTGCATTTTCTTTATACAATGGACATGAGTACGAATATTTATGAATTATATTATTACTGTACATATTATTAACTTTATATTATATACGCTCATTGATTATCAACATGTTAGTATATGATAATTCAGATTTATATTCTGTTCGGTAATTTCTATAAATGATTATACAAGTGTCCTCACTTGGATAATCATTGTATTTAATCACATGTTGATATACCTTTGTTAATTACCCGTATATGTATATGTTGAATTATAGATTATTGTTGAACAAGATAAAACCTCTGATTTGAACCCAGACAAGTATGAACATCCCTATACGGGAAAATTTTTATGCGCCCAAGGCGGACAGAGTGAACGATACCCTCGTTCTTACATGTAGTATTGATCAATGCATGGTACAACGGGCTGATCACCCCCGTGCCCGTAAGTTATGACGGTTTGCAGATGAATTTCTGTTTAACCTTTTCGAAAATAAAAATAATGTTCATAGTATGTCACCTTAACCCTAGTTATAGTCATTACGTAGTTTCAAAAATTTGAAAGAGGGTTGTTATGTTATTATTATTGGTACAGATTACTTCTCAACTATTGAAACTGTTGTAGAAGGTAGTATAAAGAAAACATTTAAATTCTTTCAGCTTATATATATAATTGTTATTACTTACTGGGCACTCAAATGCTCATCCTTGCTTAATTTAAATGTTTTCAGCTAAGTGTGAAGAACCAGAAAGCTCATGCAGAAACAAAGGGAAAGGAAAGCTAACCAAATAAGATTTGTGGTAGTTTATGTATTAGTTTGATATTATTAAGACAAGTATGATATTAATTATCTATCATGGGTTATAATGAATGTTTAAAGGTTACGTACCTGGGATTCAGACTCTGATGAATATGTAAATTAAGTTGATTTTTGTATTATTGTTATTATTATTAGTATTATTCTGCTCATAGAAATGGTATCGTGAAGCACCGAGTTTGGGTTTCAAGTACCCAGATTTGGGGGCGTCACATATAGCATGACTGAGCTACCTGTGAACACTCCTGTAGGATACGTGCAATAATACGATGCCGACCGCAGCGTCTCTGCTACAATCATAGGTACAATAGTACGACCCTCCCTGAGAGCTCTCACGGCCATGATAATGCCTATATCTATCTCATCTATATATCGCGGCATATACACATATGACAATACATATAGCATCAGTACGTCAACTCTGGCCAAACGCCAATGATCCTCCGGTGCGGTGAAATCCCCGGAATGTCGTGAATAGCTATCCTCCAAGCCAAATCTTTCGTACAGAAAATGCTGGGATATCACGTGGCCAGATGTCAACTCATCCTGTACTACTCTACACCTCAATCCTGTGAGAGTCATGAATCGTCTGCTCATGTCTCCCAAAGCCAGATGCACGCAAGGTCTGTCTAAAGGCAACATCGTCAAACGTGTATACTCCTCCAGAGTAGGAGTCAACTCATGGGTGCCGAAGCGAATACCTGCCTATCCAGCAGCCAATGCTCTATCATCCCATCCATAAATCCTACGGGAACCTGAAAAGTCAAAAAGGTCATGGTATGCTGCAATAAATGATCTACAGTCACCCTTTCTGGTGGTGACATGCTATTATACCACGATCGTATACCCGGCGCCACCACTGACGGTGGGGTATGATCTATACGGCTAACTGTCGAAGAAGACATCTGTGCGGGTCGTGTCATAAGACCATCCAGGGGTCAATGCTGAATATCTCTGGACATACATACATATGCATAACATGATACATGCATAACATATAATAGATGGCAATATGATATAGGGAATGAAAATACTATGCATACATTCCTAAGTATATCATCATCTAATACATCATCTCTGTACAGCTACAAATATAGGGAAATGGGGCACAGACGCCCTACTACTAACAGAGATATAGCGAGAATAGGGAACAGAAACCTAATATCTAACAGAGGCCTATCAAAAGATATAACGATAATATACATCAGAAGAAGACCAGGGTCTCGATATCCACATTATCAATCATGTCCACCTGATGTAACTCCTCCTGAGTCACTGGATCTCTATCAACAGGGATGTCAGGCCAATAAAGAGGAGGATCTGCACCGGCAAATTCGAATGGGTCGTCCGAGGGGCCAGCGCCTGAGCTGGAAGGAATAAATGACTCTACCTCTACTGGATCTCTGCCTAAATGCCAGATAAATATATGTGCCCGATCTAACTGTCTGGTCAATCCATCAATCTGGGTCATATGAGTCAGAGCTCGGACATAAGCTACCCAATTCATCATCATCAAGGATCCTGGAACCATATCCCCCATAAACTGTGTGGCGCGGGACTGGGCTCCAATAGTGTGAGGGAACCACCAACGCTGGAATATCTCCTGAGTACATGGACCCTTTGACAATGCAAATCCGTCAACCCCCAACAACGGGATATCAATGGCGGGTGACTGTGATACGGGCCAAGAACGCCTAGCAGGAGGTAAGATCGGTATACGAATCTCCCCTGTGGTGCTCCTGATAGCGCGCTCTCCTAAATAGAGCTCCCAGCCTCCATCCGTAAAGAGAGGAACTCTCCTAGTGAAAATCGCATACTCGGTTCCTGTCGGGTATCCATCCTCAAAACCCACGGTCAGGTGTTCCCCGGAATAGGGAAGCCATGTGATGGTGTCGGCCGTCAGTAACTCCAGCTGCATACGGCAATGAGTGAATCCCTCAGCTACAGGGACCTCTGGCAGAATCGAATGGTGCCATCGTCGTCCTCGTGGATAGGTGTCTAAACCTAACACACTCACGGGACGCAAGCATGGAAGCCTCTCATAGGCCCAGAACTACCAATACAATAAAAAAAGTATATCTGCTATCAGTAAACACTCTTAACCTATAAAGAGGAAACGATAAGAGAAATACTCACCAGCAGAAACGGGTAAAATCCTAGCCAAGCCTCGGTCAAACCCTGTGAGTGCATACGCATGTCCCAGAGGAAATAGGCAAATGTATAGGAGCCCTAATCATACTCTCTAATACGGTCCACATCATGTGTAGTGCTGATCAAAGCAAAAGATACCGTAGAAGAGTTATCTGCTATAAAGCAGCCTCGAATGATCATCAGGAATAATCGTCGTAAAATGTGATCCCTGATCCTGACATCATCATACATGGGCTCACTCAATAGCTCGCTCATAGCATCTACACTCAAAGGACCTGAACGGACAGTCCTACCTTTGAGCGTCGCCACCGAAACTCCTAATAAGGATCTAACGGCAGAAGGGGTAATATTTGCCATGCAAGGCACTGGCTCCCCTCCAAACTCCATACCTGTGATAACAATCCATAGGCGTCATCATCACATCGTAATCCAGCAGATGGAGTGACTGAGTCTGATAAAACCATCGCTCAGACAATGCCCTGAGATAACCCCAGGGACAACGACGGGGAAAGATGGAGAAAAATGCCCCAAATCCCCACTCATGCACTACCGCTCTATAGTCAGGATGAAGCGCCTGGTACATGGAATGAATGCTGAATCAGTTCCCTCGAGGCTGTGTAAAACCAGGGACCTGCATAAAATGCAGATCAACATCAAAACCCTTTAATCCTCATCAATAGGAAAGAAGGAAGATCAAAGTCTAACGCCATATCTCGTTAGCATGCAAATACATCGATGGATGTCTGTCCAAATCACCCAGCAACTCTGGGTTCACCACTTGAATGATCGGAAGCTCCCTACGAGGGACATGTGCAGCAGGAGCGGGGTCCTCTATCAGAATATCCGCCTCCTCGTCCTCAACGTCTGGAATATCTACCTGAACATGACGTATCACAACCTCCACCAATCGACGAGGCTGTGTGACGCCCCCAAATTCGGATACTTGAAACCCAAACTCGGTGCTTCACGATACCATTTCTATGAGCGGAATAATACTAATAATAATAATAATATAGATTTATCAAATTTAATTTACATATTATCAGAGTTTTCCAAATTCCAAGTACGAAACCTTCAACATTCATTACATGATAATAATAATATTTATCATCCATATCCTAATAAAGTTTGATTATTACAAAAGATAGCATAAACAGTCATTCAGCAACTTTTCCTTTCCCTTTATTCTTGGCAGATCCTTCGGGTTGCTCACCCTTAGCTGAAAATATTTAAATTAAAGCAAGTATGAGCATTTGAGTGCCCAGCAAGTAATAGCAACAATAATAGTTAACTGAATGAATTAAATGTTTTCTTGGAAGGATACTTCTACAACGAAGCAACAGTTGTGAAGTAAGCTGAACCAATAAATAACAACATATCATTTTTAGTTCAAATTTTTAGAAACTACGTATTGACTATAAATGAAGATCAATTAACAGACTATGAACATTATTTTCTATTTTTGAAAGGGTTAAACAGAAATTCATCTGTAAACCGTCATAACTTACGGGCACGGGGGTGATCAGCCCGTTATGCCCTGTATTGATCAATACTACATTGCTAGAACGATATTATCGTTCATCCTTTGTCCGCCTTAGCGCAAATTTTTTTTCCCATGATTGGGATGTTCATGACAGTCTTGAATCCATACCAAAACAATTAGGTTGGATAAGTTTTATCTTGTTCAACAACAACTTTAAATTTTATGTCTAGCTGGATCAAATAGCTTAGACGACTTTTATTTCAACGTATACATACTAGGCAACTATAAGTATGTATCAACATGTGATAAAATATAATGATTATCCAAGTGGGGACACTTGTATAACCATGTTATAGAAATTAACGAACAGAATAAATAACTTGATCAATATTAACAGGATAAAGGAAATTGTACAACAATTATTGCTTAATAGCTTACTTATACAGAATCATTGCATAAGTATATACAAAGGTTGAAATATTTGAACAATTGATATGAACAATTCAGATATTATCTTACGCATGTCAATTGCATAAAGTAAATGCAAAGGGTTAGATACTTGCCTTGTCAGCTGCTTACACAACTTAGATTTATCTTTTCTATCAATTCCTATCATTAAATAGATCATTGGTCTGATTAGAATAACATATCATATCATATAATACTGCTTAATGCAGTCAGCACATTCCTAATCACATTATCACATAGGTTTAACAACCATTGAATCACAAATAATCACTTATCTAATTACATTATCTAAGTCCAGATCAATTTCTGAAACATGTCGGTCTACCGATAACTTTATCGGGTAATTATCGAGTCTAAGACTCTTTACTGTAACTTAATATCAGTCATATTATTTTTAGATGACTTAATATAATTTTAAAACATTTATCATGAATTTTCAAACATCAAAAATCATTTTTAAATAATTTAAATACTAATCAATTCTATTATCATTAATATTTAATTAGTATTAAACTATTAATGAAATCATTTCTAAAATATTAAAGTTATTTATAATAACTTGAAATACTTTTAAAGTATTAATATTACCCTTAAATGATTTTTAAAATATTTAAAATTATTTCTAAATAATCACCATTAATATTAAAGTATTAATATATTATTGATCAAAATATTAAAAGTCATTAAGTATAACTTAATAATATTTTTAATTCATATATATCCTTTAAATGATTAATAAAACTATTTTTAAACTATTTATTTAATATAATTATTAAATAAATCTAATATTATTATTAATAAATTAATAATCATTAATATTATTTATTAATAAAATTATTCTTTAAATATTAAAAGTTATATTTTATAACTTAAAATATCTTTAAACACTTTATTTTCAATTAAAATGATTTTTAAAATAATAAAATCATTTTTAAATTAAATTATTTAATATAATTATTAAATAACTTTATTATCATTAATAATAATTAATTAATAAAATTTACCTTTAAATATTAAAAGTTATATTTTATAACTTAAAATATTTTTAAACTATTTATTTTCATTTAAAATAATTTTTATAATATTAAAATCATTTTTAATTAATTTATTTAATTTAAGTGTTAAATAAATCTAATATCATTAATATTAAATAATTAATGAAATTTACTTTAAAATATGAAAAGTTATATCTTATAACTTAAAATATTTTTAAATAACTTATTATCATTTAAAATGATTTTTAATACAATAAAATCATTTTTAATTAATTTATTTAATGCATTTAATAAATAAATTAATTATCAATAATATTTAAATAAATACTAATATTTATGAAAAATATTCCAAATTATAAATATTTAATTTTTATAACTTAAAATAATTTTTCAAATTATTTTTGTAATTTTCAGAAATTAGAAACTATTTTTAAATGATTTTTGAAAATTTAATTAATTAAAATTAATAAAATTGTCGCTATAGGCCTTTAGCGACAGACAGCGTCGCCTTAGGTGTTCTTGAGCACTCAAGAACATTCATAGCCAGAGATCAAGCACCCTACTTTGACCAGTGATAATTGTCGGATCGAGATGTTTCTGGGCAAGCTATTGATCACAAGTTGTAGAACTAATGTAATACTACATGATAAAACAACAATAACGACCAACAAGTACAACACAAGCGAGATCTGGAGCCTAGAACAAGCTGTCAGAGCTGTTCTTCATTTTCTGTGTTACCCAGAAATGAAGAACAGTCGACTGGCTCGTTTTGGGCTTCCACAACTTGTTGATCTTGTAATGATTTTGTGATTTAAAACCTGAAGTGTGTAGCCAACATGTAGGACAAGAGATGCATCACATATAATAACCATAACAACAACTAAATCGCTAGATATTAACCGGTCAACCCATGTCAGAAACCACGATCATACATTTTCTGGGTTACCCAGAAAACGAAAATCGTGATTGTCTTACATGGTTTGACCGTACACTACATGAATCCTATTAATCATTTAGATGTTATATAAGCCTAATAATATAGTTTAAACAACATACAACAAACTTGTTACTACAACAGAATCCAAATAACAAAAACATGAAAAATCTGGGCGTTACTAAATCATGTCAGACGCTGCTTAAGGATTTCTGGGTACCCAGAAATCATTTGGTCAAGCTCGGTCAACTAGGTTTGACCAACAATAAAATGAAATCTGGACACATAATAGCCACGATTCCACTTCTAGATCACAGACCATTTATCAGAGTATAATATCCAACACTTAAAACACAAAAATCAAACACAGATTGAGATCTACAAGGCCTGACATTCACTGTCAAACACAAAAAAATAAAATATCCAGATTTTGTAAATCTTCAAATTCGAGCATCTAGATGTTATGGATCCAACATCTAGCAACCCAGATCATCATTAGACACCTTATATAACATGTTTAACAAAAAAAATCTAACATCTAACAACCGAATTTTGGGCAGAATTTAAGCTAAAGTTTTATACCTTCTTATGAACAATCTTGGATTCTAGGCTTCTGATTTGGTTGTAATGTTCGTGGGGCTTGGTTGTGGAACTATTATGTCTTAGAATTTCGGAGGTGAGAGCTTGAGAGAGTTTAGTTTGATTGTTGTGAAAAATGTTAGTGAACAAATGAATTATTTCTCTCTCCAATTTATATATACTTCACATATACAATGTATTTGGTTGCACAAATGACTGATTGCTGGCATTATTGAGCATGTGGAGTTGTTGGTTTGTTCACCCACTTCACCTAGAGTCAAAACCTAAGTTTGTAGCTTAATAATACAAAAGGGCAAAATGGTCATTTGTCTTTCCAATTTAATGGCAAAAATGTAACTTGGCAAACCCTTAGGGTTTGACCCTTAGGGTTTAACCCTAAGATTTAGTATATAACATTTGTAGGATTTAGCAATTAGGGTTTGCACAAAATAAAAAAAATAAATCAAAATTTTAGTTTCTAATTTTTTTTTGCCATTAAGGTTTTCTTAATTTGATTAAGATTTTAATTATGCAATATATGAACATTAGTATTTAATTATTTACTAATTATAGTAACCTTGCTAATTTATCAATTAAGTTTTCATTTTAGCAATTTAGGGCTACTAAATTAGAAATTAGGTTTACTAATTTTAGAATTAGGGTTTCCCAAAACTTATTAAGATTTTCCTAATTAACATTTATACTAAATGTCCTAAATTATATATCACGATTACACAACAATCTTGTATTCTAATTTGGGTTTCAAATTAGGGTTTTTATAATTATTAAAAATTCAAATCTAAACTAGGGTTTTAAATTTATAATTAGGGTTTCCTAATTAGCATATCATGAAGTGATATATAACATAAATCATATAACACAGTTATATAACAGTCTTAAATTTCCCATTTAAATTGAAAAACAGGGTTAAACAAATTAATGCTAGGATTTGAGTCAATATAGATCATAATTGACCAACCGTCAACAGTACGTACATACAGTGCATATTTATAGCACTGAAAAATCAAAATATTATAATTCCTTGATCAAAACCCAAAATTAGGGTTTGGATTCCATATCTGATTTATTCTTCCTATTTAACCTTATTAATTATGGTAAATTAATTAACTTAATAGCCTGTACTAACATTCATATAATAAAATAATTATTATAATTATTCTAAAAAAATCACTTCATATAGTATTTAAATAATATATGATTATATTTTCATGAAAAATAATTAATAAAATATTTCTACCATAATTTAATTATTACATGAATGTACTTTATATTAATCAATAATTCTAAAATAAAATTATTTGTAAATATTTATGTGATAAATATATTTTTATTTACCACATAAATATATATACACATTATCTTGTACAAATCCTCATCCTTAATATATAAAAAAAAATTATACGCAAAATTTCTTATTTATTTATGTAGAAAATATCGGGTTGTTACAGGCTGTCTGACAGAACGAGGACGAGGCACTTCAGAAGCCCTCTGCCGTATACCAGAAGTAGTCCTATAGGAACTGCTCGGCTGATCTGAATCCATAATATCTGGACAACAAGTCTCCAAATTACCTCAGAAAGGGTGCGGTATTTCCTTACCTGGAACTTTCTAAAATGCATTCTATGACTATATGCATGCATGCATTTACTTTAACATATAATAGAGTTAAAAACGCATGACTACCCAATGCCTACATTTGGAAAATTTTTGCCATAGTCCCCTTTGAAAATAGGACTATCCACATGCATACAGGCATGTCTAGGTGGCCATTCAGTAGCACACCTGCCCCAAAGTCATATACATAATATATGCAGTAAAAAATTAAAATCATCATGCATAAGGCCAACCTCAATACTAGGAGTACTTTGTCTTGCTACCTTATGCTCATTGGACCTCAAATAGGACAAAAAAATAGCAGAAAAAGGTGCCCATTTGACTGTCTCAAAAGTCAAATTTTTTCACATCATTATGTTCAGTATGGTTTAATACTAACATTTACAATGTTGAATATTTTTTATCAAGTCATTTGTGCATACATAATCACTACTATGTGTTTAGATGCATTTCTTGCGATAACTCAAAATCCAACGGACAGAAATGAGAGAAAATACAGGCATATGTTACCAGGATAGTGTAGAACACTTGTATGGTGACATAATTTGCAGAAAGCAGCCCGAACTCAACAGATCTGAAGATGGCTCGCGATTTTCTCTATGCGAAGCTAGTTGAAAGTGACTTGTGAAGACCAACCTGTAGGATTTATGATCCACGGTTGGCCGCAGGCCCATCTGCGGCTGTAGTAGATGCACCTGCGACACCCCTATGTGGGATCCACCCCTCTGGCTCGGTCCAGTTCGAGTTGCAAAGGAGTTCTTATAGATTAGCAAAGTCAAATCAGAAATAAAAACGACATGCGATTGAGCAAAATTGCATACAATCCTGGTCCTCTCAGATTAGACTTTGAATCTGTACATCACTCATTGGTAGTCACCTGAGTATAAGGTATACCCTGCCAATGATCCCAGTTGTCACAAATCACAGACGATAATACCTTATACAGGTCTGATGCCACCAACTCTGGGTCATTACCCTACGTGAAATCCCCGACAGGGGTTACAACGTGAGGTCCCCGACGGGGGTTACAACGCATGCTCATCCGTTGACACACAAATCAACGAAGGTCAAGCAGCCTTGACGTTGTTTCAGCCGATGGCAAGTAAACCCATCGAAGCATGGAAATTTGTTCAATCATTGCATACGTTTATATTCATCACTCCCTAGTGGATCCCCGACGGGGGTTACAATATGAAGTCATGGCAGGGGATTACCACGTACATGCAAACCGTTGACACATATATCAACGAAGGTCAAGCAGCCTTGACATTATTACAGCCGATAGCGATTTAAACCTATCAGAGCTCTAGAGCTATTTGAGGTTTTCACACCCGACCGCTCGTATTCCCCATCGAATCCCCGGCAGGGGTCACAACGCACTATTTTGGTGATCTACACGATAGCGGATGTCAAGCAACCTTGACAATCTACCCACAAAGTTTCAGCCGTTGATTCACACGTCAACGAAGGGAATGTAAATAAAGAGGATAGATGATGGAATATGTTATACACATCCTCAAACAGATCAAGCTTCATCCCCATAGATCTCTCACACATAAGAGGTACATCTTCGGGATCAGGTCATAATCGAAGACGCATGACTTTGGTGATAACTCCAACATCAACATCCTAACAGATTCGGATTACACATCAAATCTGGTCATCGTTGCCAACCCCCAGTTGAAGTAACAGGGAGCCAGCAATCATCCCTAGCGTGTTGGGCTACAACCCCGTACACATGCATCATACATTTGTATCATGTTGCTATCCATAGTACCATGTTTGTCTTGTTACATTTCAAGTGTCTACGATTCTTTATCCTACCCATGCATCGCCATGCATGAGTAAGATAAAGAGGGGCATCTGTAGACACTAAAAATTTTCTGTACTACTGTCACTAATATTGCAGGAGAGCATATTCATCTTTTAAGAGGGAACCCTAAAAGACGATCCATATCTGTACCGGATACTACCGGAAGTTCAGCATCAACCCCAGATCGCAATCTGGGAGTAACAATTCAAATCTCGGAGATAACCCCGAGGCATGCAGATCAATACCGACACACACACTGGAGAACACCGATTAATCTCGGAGATAACCCCGAGGTATCCAGTCTCAGTCCCAACCATAGGAATAGCAACCAACCTTGGTGATAACCCCAAGGAATGTAATTTCGGTAATAACCCCAGAAATGCTTGTTACAAGTGCGACCAGCTTCAATCTCGGTGCTCACAACGAGATCCACTATACCAGTCCGGCGATAACATCAGGAAGATAGACACACCTCAAGGATGACAATGAGGACCTTCAACCAATTGCAGCAGTCCAATCCCAGCAAAGCTAAGCAACGTCTGCTTTATCAGCCCAATCCGGTGATAACACCGGTGAGGGGCAACATCGTCATCTGACCAACACGATGCCACGCCACGTCACCTCAACATATCTACGCAACAATGTCCTACAAGAGTAATCAATCCCGAGTGACTATTGTACGGGGTAACGGATGAAAGTTAAAGCTTGAAGACCGGAGGGCACCGTCCCATCTTCAATGACTTTGTACAAACTCTAATCCCATGCCATCGTACAACTCTCAACAACGGCGGTCCGAAATAGGTCTTGTATACCTCAAACAGATGCCCGAATTGCACTTCTAAAAATCTGAGTGGACATTATAGTGCCCGAGTGCACGTACTTCGAGACGACCTGACCTAAAAAACTCGGGCCAACCCGGGTTGCCTCTAGTACACCTGTGGCTAATATGCCTATAAATAGAGGGCTTGGGGTGCTGATTTTTCAAGAGAAAACGACGAGGAAGCCCTGCCCAATTTGCTCTGCACTCATCCCATGCAGTGTACTTTCCCCTTTTAAACACATGTGAGCTCATATATAGCCTCTTTTGTACCCATAAAAGCCAATGTTTACCCACTCTAAAGATGTAGAAGCATTTTTTAGCAGTCAGCTGTAAGTCTTCTCACACACTTTAGAGTCTTTTTCTTCATCTTTGCACACACCCTTCTACACGTTGAGAGTCGTGTTGCTTGCTTTTGCCAGGGCTTCGGTCCGTGGTTTCATTCCAGTCTGTATATATATTATATATATATATATATATATATATATATATATATATATATATATATATATTGACTAACATTATCGAGTTATGCCTCGATTGAGCCTAGACTTCGGTCTGGAGCGTTTAATTACTTTTGTATATATATATACATTAATATATATGAACTGCGTGTCGAACTCTGTTCGATGAGCCTAGACTTCGGTCTGGAGCGTTTAATTGCTTTTGTATATATATACATTTATATATATGAACTGCGTGTCGAACTCTGTTCGATGAGCCTAGACTTATGTCTGGTGCATTTAATGGCTTTCTTATATATATAATTATATATATGAACTGTTATCGAACTCTGTTCGGCGAGCCTGGATTTCACATCCGGTGCGTTTACTACTTTAATATATATATATACTTATATATATTAACTGTTGTTGGACTCCGTCCGATGAGCCTGGATTTCACATCCGGTGCGTTTACTGCTTTAATATATATATACTTATATATATTAACTGTTGTTGGACTCCGTCCGATTAGCCTGGATTTTATATCTGGTGTGTTTATATGCTTATATATATATATATATATTTACATTTCGTCCCACCTAGAGTTTACTTCGTGTTGGTTGACCGTTTTTACAGCTTTCTGTACATTTCTTCTCGCCTGGAGTTTCCTCCGTGGCAGTTGATAACTTTTACAGCTTTATTTATATTTTTGATCCCCCATGGATGTGCTTCGTGGTTGGAGATCATGTATGTATATATATATTTACAGCTTTTATATATATACCTACTTACTGCGTTTATATCAATTGCGGCATCATGTGAGCCTAGGAATCATGTGATCATAGATTCGGTCCCCTGAATCTAGATTCGGTTCCCGTGATGGACCTTTTTAGCTGTAAGCAAATTGTAAATTTATCTGTGATGTTTAGATTTTCTCAGATGGTTTTCATACCCACGTGAAATTCAGCACCTTTTTATACATTTATTTTTGTACGGATGCCTCGCATCTGTCAAATAAAATCAATCAAGCCGAGCACTTAATAAAATGGGAGTGTAAAAGGTCTCAATTACTATTGAGCATCAGGGTTTGAAAAAACCTCTCTTATAAAACATCACTGCCATATCTTGCTTAAAATTGAATTTTTACATAAAATTCAGATCCTGTGTATATAGGTGCGAACGAGGCCTCGCACTACTTCCAAATAACAGCACATTGACCCACACACACACACACACACACATTCAGATAACAGTTTCTTGAAAAGAGACGGTCACCGTGGTAACACGGATGTCGGGGGGTGCCTAACACCTTCCCTCTGCATAACCAAGTCCCCGGACCCTAATGAATCTCGGTTTCACCGACCCGCTTAGCAGTGTCATATCACTAGGTCAATGTGCAAACCTTTTCTCGGTTGTGTTGGTACAACCATTTAAAAAACCAACTGGCAACTCTTAACAGTCCATTGTCGACATTATACATGTCGGACTTTTTTCACTTATCTTTTCAAACAAATCTCACCTAAAATGAGAACACCAAAGAACAAGTAACGGAAAGAGACAATTAAAAATCTCGACGTCGACAATATTATTTACTCATACTCAAATAATAATTAAAATAAATATAAAAATAAATATATGTGTAATAATAAAATAAATTACTATAATCTAAATCCATTTAAATTCCACTCAACTAATTTAATAATAAAATTAGTAATACTAATAATGAAAGATTTATAATGATCACTTTATATTTTATTAAAGACTGATATTTATTTTTTATATATTAATAATCCTTTTATTGATATTATTACAAAAATAAGAAAAAATATTAAAGGGGATAATAATAAATATAGATATTAACTTATTTCTATTTTAACAAATCCAATTAATAATATAGATTTATATAAAAATAAATCGTAATATAATAATAATATATAGATTTTGGGGGATGGTGAAGTTTTACTATAAAGATATATCCTTGGTTGAAATTAGCAGCTAGGCCCGTGGTGCTCGGGTGGTCATATGACGAGGGATTGGTGCTTGAGGTCGCGAGTTCGAATCTGTTTAGCATCGTATAGTTGGATACACAATTTTTTTTTATTCATTTCCCAGCCGTGACAGGCTGTACCGGCCGGGTCCTTTTTTATTATTTTATTTTATTTTAATTTGCTGAGTCATAACATATAATGGAGAAAAGAAGAAAATAAAATAAAAAATGTAAGCTGGTACAAGTTGTACCGGCCGGAAAAAAAATAAAATCCAAGCTCTCTATTTATAGACTTGGCAAAGTGAGGGAAAAATGGTCCATTGGTTCCACCTCCTTACTATTCCCAGCTCCACAACCAAACTTCCAAAAGAAGCTAGCCCACCTCCTTATTTCACCAGCCATGACTCACCGTGGGGGGCCCATATGGGGTTTTCTCACCCGGTGATCCATCGGTTCGATCCACATGTTCGGTTCTTGGTTCGGGCATAGGTTTAATTAACTTTGGGCCTAACATTAGGTTTGCATTACTTATCTTTGGGCCTTAATCATATTTCACTTGGGATTGCCCAATTCATAAATAAATCCTATTAGTCCATTAAGAATGGTTTAGGCTTTTAACGTATAATCCTCGTATTCTTCTCGTATACTAGTTCGTATAACATTCATCATATACGTTATGTTATCTACAGACACTCGAAATTTTCTGCATACCTGTTACTGACATTGCAGGAGGGCAGAATCGTCTTTCACAGATAACCCTGGAAGACAACTCAGTTCAATCTCAGAGACAACCCTAGGATATTCAGTACTACCATCTCGAAGATAAACCCGAGACATCTAGCTCAGACCCAGAAATACCACCGAAAGTTTCAACCTCAACCCCAGAAACAACACCGGGAGTTTCAGTTTCAACCTCAGAGATAACCTTGAGGAATGCAGTTCAAATACCAGAAATCACACCGGAGAAGATCGCGTCATCTCAGAGATAATCCTGGGATACTCAGTCTCAGTCCCAAAAACAACACCGGGAAAGACAGCGTCAACCTCGGAGATAACCCCGAGGCATGCAGGTGCAGTTGCAGTTTCGGAGATAACCCCAAAAATGCTTGTTTCAAACCCATGTAATCAGCTTCAAACACTCAGCAATGGCCCTGAGGTACTCATTTTCCAAGTTTGGAGATAACCCCGGGAAGTCAGGCATATCTCAGAAATAACACTGAGGACGGTAAACACCTGCAGCAGTCCAATCTCAGAGATAACCCTGAGCAAGGACAGCTAAACCAGCTCAAACCAGAGATCACCCCGGTATGGGGCAGAACCGTTATTTTGTCATCCCCATCCCACTTTGCGCTGTCTCAACATTTATACATTCTACACAGCAATGTCCTACAAGAACCAAAGAGCGCTAATTCTGAGTGACTACTGCACAAGACAACACACCGGATAAAATTTGAAGCTTAAAGACCAAGGGCATGGTCCCATCTTCCTAACGTCGTACAACCTCTAATCCCATGTCATTGTGTAGCTCTCGACAACATCATGCCGAAAAAGGTCTTATACACCTCGATTGGATGCCCGGATTAAAGTTCTAAAAGTTTAAACAGACATCACGTTGCACGCGTGCACGTACTTCGAGACGGCAAGACCCGCAGAACCCGGGGCACCCCAGACAGTTGCAGGTGCATCTGCGGTTGCTGCAGTTACACCTGCGGCTCCCCCTTCTATAAATAGAGGGCTTGGGGTAGCCATTTTCAAGGGAGAAAAGGCGAGGAAGCCTTGTCCAATTTGCTCTGTACACACTATAAATTGAGTGCTTTCTCATTTTAAACACTTGTGAGCTCATATATTGTTATATTTTTATCGGCGGAAGCTGAGTGTTCATCCCTCTAAAGCTATTGAAGTCTTTTTTGGCAGTCCATTATAAGCCTTCTTACACATTTTAAAGCCTTTCTCCACTATTATGCATACACAGTTCTTCACGTTGAGAGTTGTGTATCGTGTGTATGCCCGGACTTCGATCATATATATATATATATATATATATATATATATATATATATATATAAGCGGTAAACGCACAGGATATATATCGATCTCGGCTCGATTTATCATTTCAACGATTTGTCGCTATATATATATATATATATATATATATATATATATATATATATATATATATATATATATATATATATATATACTTACATTTCTGTCAGGCCTGGAGTTTACTTTGTGGCTTTTTACTACTTTATTTATATTTCGTCCCCCCTGGAGTTTACTTCGTGGCGGTTGATCGTTTTTACTGCTTTATTTATATTTCGTCCCGCCTAGAGTTTACTTCGAGGTGGTTGATTGTTTTATTGCTTTATTTATAATTTCCAATCCCCCATGGAGGTGATTTGTGGTGGTTAATTGGTTTTTTATTGCTTCATTTATATTTCTGATCCCCCATGGAGGTGCTTCGTGGTGGTTGATCTTGTCTCTATATATATATTTACCACTTTTATATATTTACATTTTTGATCCCCCATGGAAGTGCTTCGTGGTGGTTGATCATGTCTCTATATATATATATATATTTACCACTTTTATATATTTATATTTTCGATCCCCCATGGAGGTGCTTTTTGGTGGTTGATCATGTCTGTATATATATATATATATATATATATATATATATATATATATATATATATACAGCTTTTATATATTTAACTGTTTATAACTTTCATACAAATTGCTACATCATGTGAGCCTAGGAATCATGTGATCGCAGATTCAGTCTACTGAATCTAGATTTGGTTCCCGTGATGGACATTTTCAGCTGTACACGGCTTGTAAATTATTCACGGTGTTTGAATTTCCTTAGATGGCTCTCATGCCCACAAGGAGTTCGACACTGCTTTGTACATTATTTTCTCAAAGATGCTTTGCATCTTGAAGAATAAAAGTAATCAAGCCGAACACATAATAAAATAGAAGTATCAAAGACCTCAATTACTATTGAGCATAAGGGTTTGAAAAACTTCTTTTTACAAAACATCACTGCTATATCTTGTTTAAAACTGAATTTTTATATAAATTCATACCCTTTGTATATAGGTTCAAACGAGGCACATCACTACTTCCAAATAACTGTACATTGACCCACACACACACACACATTCATATAATAGTTTCTTGAAAAGTGGCAGTCACCGTGGCAACACGGATGTCGGGGGGTGCCTAACACCTTCCATCCGTATCAGCAAGTCCCCGGACCCTAATGAATCTCGATTTCACAGACCCGTTTAGCAGTGTCACATCACTGGGTCAATGTGCAAACCTTTTCTCGGTTATGTTGGTACAACCATTTAAAAAACCAACTGGCGACTCTTACAGTCAAATCATCGACATATAAATGTCAGACCTTTTCACAACTTGTTTTTTCAAACAAATCTCACCTAACATGAGAACACCAAAGAACAAGAACAAAAAAGGGACAAGTAAAATCCTGACGTCGACATTATCTTTCTTACATACTTGTATAATACCTTGTATTATACTCGTATTCATTACCTCGTATAATAACTTTCTTATTATACGATCAACATTTATTCAAATCTTTACTTTTTTTAACATTCTCGAACTTAGTAAGCAGGCAAAAAAATTGCGCTTATCATAACTAAATTATTTTTAGATCATCGATCTTTCTTTAACATTCTATCATTACGTATTTCCTGGAAGTTCAAAAATAATTTATGAGCAGAAATGGATGAATAGTATTTTTTGAAAAATTCTTCGGAAAGCTTTTATTTTCGTCTTGAAAGTTCAAACAACTTAATTCTATCATGTAGCCATAATACTACGATATTATTCCTCTTTTAGGTTATAAAACAACCTTCATCACGCTTACTCGTTATAAATAGCATATATTATAATTTTATTCATTATTTATTCAAATAAAATTATTTTACATTTAATCCGTTTTTTCTCGGTTGTTACACTCCCGATTTTGAGAAATATGATGGATTGGGAGATCCTTAAACCCACTTAAAAGTGTTCATTAGAGAGCTCGAATCCTATGCCGAGAATGAAAAGTTAGAATGCAACTATTTCATAAAAGTATGACTGGAGAAGCCAGAGTATGGTACACCAGATTGGATAACTCCAAAATTCACAGCTGGAAGGAGTTAGCCCATGCTTTCCTCTGTCAACACAGCATTCAAACTCAGATGGCTCCAGATCGGTATCAAATTACCAAGGTCAAGAAACAAGTCAATGAGTCATTCAGAGAGTATGCCCAAAGGTGGAGGTGTCTGGCTGCTCAAGTTATCCCATCTATGATAGAGTCTGAAATGGTGATGACCTACATATATATTCAAGAAGCTCTATTTTATGAGAGGGTCCTAGCTGGAATAGGAAAGTCAATCTCAGAAATGATTAAGCGCGATTAAATGGCTGAAATAGGATTGAAATTTGGGAAGATTCAAGACCTCGCCACTTTAAAAACCGTAACTAAGCATATCCAATTTGGAAGTTATGGGAACAACCCCAGAAGGGTCCATAAGAAGAAAGAAGAGGATGTTTCCTTGATATTGCAAGGACATAAAGGCAATCAAAACTTGCTTATTCAAAGGAGAAACTACTCCCCTTTTCAAGCTCAATCTTCAAACCCTCCATTTCCAAAGAGTGGAGAAGTCAAGCGCTCAAGAGTGTTCACACCCTTAGGGGACTCACTTAAAAACATTCTCAAACTTCTGACAGCTCAGAAGAAAATCACTCATCTCCTTCCACTAGCCAACCCGAGTGGAAAGGGTTTTAATACAAGCAAGAAGTGTGCTTACCATGCTAGAGCTCCAGGTCACGATACTCATGATTGTTAGGCCCTCAAGCATAAGATCCAGGACTTAATTGACAATGGTGAGATCGTGGTGACCAAGCCCGACAAACCACATGTTTAAGACAACCCTCTCCCTCAACACAAGGAAGAAGAGGTTGACATGATCAATAGAGGCAGTAAAGAGAGCTCCAAGTACCTCAAATATGTGGGTGTTTCATCCCAAATCAGTAAAGATAATTCTGACAAATGGAATTATTTAGAGTTCCAGTTCATGATGGAACGGGAGTTAAAGTCTCTTGGCGAACAAGTCAATCAACTGGCAGAATTGGTGATTCATCAACACCAAGTCACATGGCAATTGTTCAGTCAGGAGCATGCCAACCTCCTTTCTCTTATCACAAATACTCCACCACTTACTCAAGAAAGTGAAACATTGGAGGAAAAATTTGCAAGAAAAGCAAAAGCTAAAGCCTATCGGGACTTTGCCAATAAAAGGGAATTCACCTATTTAGGCCAACTGATGGAAGAAATATTGCAGATGCTGATCAATGAGGGAAAAATCACAGCACTGCTACCTCTAGTCAATCCACGCTCAAAAAGATTTGATGCCACTGGAGTATGTCAATACCACTCTCACTCACGCGGTCACAACATTGAGGAATGCTGGGCACTCCGCCATCTTATCCAAAACATGATCGACAACGGTGACCTACAAATTGCAGACGATGGCGCTATATCATCTGAGTGTGGGAACACATTTCCTCTAGGATGGAACAAAGTCGTAGCAGCTATATCCTCTAAAGGAGATTTGGCTGCCACACCACTTACAATTCAACCAATTCAGCTCAAAGGTGTTGAAAATCCTTTGAGAGTGGCTGTACCAAAGCCAATTATATTGCCATTCAGGCCAAAATATCCTATTATCAGCCTTAAGAAAGTCCCATGGAACTATGGGGAAGTTGAAGGATCAACATCAAACACAACTGCTGCATTGTCTAAAGAAAATCCTCTGTATCTCTCTCAACGAGTGATGAAGCCTATCATTAGATCTAAGGGGAAAGTGCCAAGGGAGAAGATTGACGAATTCCTCCACAAGATGGGACACAATAAATGTAAGACCCCAACTTTTATGAATAAAGATTAATTTTTCTCTAAATGTTATTTTGAATAATAAGGTGTGGATTTGATATAATGCTATAATTGTGGGTAATTGTGGGTAATATAGTTGTCATAAAATATTTGTTTTATCAAGGAATATTTGTACGACGGCACAATCATTGGTGGACCCCACAACGAAATTATTGTCGAAGTTAGAAAACGATATAAATAACTTTTTATAAAAATAACGGCAAAAGTTTTACCGTTAACGGTTGAAATACCCGGTGATAAAAGTACAGTAATATTCGTGGTTACATAATAGCACATGGTATTGACTGTATCTTTAATTATTGATGTTTACGTGAGAAGTCGCTAAGTTTTATTCAATTATTGTCACAATATTTTATATTATTAAATCAATAATTGAGACGACAAAGTTATTCATATTATTATTTGCATTATTGACAATGTCTAGAAAATTCTATCGAGGAAAGGGGTTTGGTCACCTAATTGCGCGCCAATAAAGAGAAGTCCTTATCGAAAAGACCTCTCTTTTCTGGGAATGATTTGGTTGTTAATATTTTGAGTTATAATATTAATGATGAATAAATATTATTAAAAATGTGTTTAGTGAAGCCAAATGAATTGAGGTAAATAGAGGAATTTTTTATAAAGTATTTGTTGTAAATTTTGCTTATTACATGGATCCCCACTTACTCATTTTTCAAAATTATCGATAGAAAGTTATATATATAAAGTATGTCAGTATATATATATATATATATATATATATATATATATATATATATATATAAATATATTATATTATATTTTATTTTATTTGATTGCATAATACTACATAGTATTTGTATAGTGCTGCATAGTGCAGCATAGTAAAATCAAAATTATTTCAGCGAATTTGTCCGTGAATTCGCCCGTGAATTCTTCTACTGTGTAGTCCGTGATTTTTCCTAAATAGTACCCTACCATTCTCTATTAAATAAGATGCTTAGTTTAGAATTGAAAATCGCACCAGAATCAGAGAATTCTTATTCTATAATATTGAGTGTATTTCTTTTAAGTTTAAGGAAGCTTTGAGTGTTGAAAATAGTACAAGTTTTCTTCAAGAATATCACCGCTATACCATTTAGAAGTACTCTCCTTTTAAGGTAAGGGATATTATTTTGTTCAGTATTCGTAAGAAATAATATTTTCTTCCATACTTTTTAGTATGTAAGTAATATTATTTCGTTTCATATTCCTAATTCTACACTTATGTTGATAAGTATTGCTTCTATACTCCTTGAAATTAGTAGAATATCCTTGAAATTTGCGCTTCATCTCGTATCTTTTCACGAAAATATTATTCTGAACATTCTTGTTAATTTTTAATCTTTTCGTGCCGGGGTACTATTCACGGGGTATTATTCCTGAAGTAATATTCACGAGGTACTATTCACTCGAGTACTATTCACCCGGGGTACTATTAATGACAAAAATTAATTTTTTTCTGTCCAAATTATTTTTTATACAATATTATTCTTAAATTTTACTCCACAAAGTAGCTATCATGTTGACAATTTGGACATCCTTGAACTATGGATAAATTGAATTATAAATCTTTAAAATTTATCCTTGCTTTCACTTAATTGAATTCTTATATCATTGTCATTATCTTCACGCTTATTTTGTGATGAAAGTCATCTTTGGCCCGTAGTGCATTGATGGACAGTTGTTGGCATGATCATGATCATTGGTGATAATAACGAATATCCTTGGCCCGTAGTGCATGGATAATTCGTGGATGTGATACTAACGAATATCTTTGGCCCATAGTGCATGGATAATTCGATGATGTGGATTATTTATTGAGCTGTGTTACAGCGATAAAATATTGATGATGAACTTTAAAATCATAGATGATAGTAGATATCATGCTCTACTTGACTCTTCTAATGGATTATTTGTTTCGCTGCAGTTAAACTTGTTGTCTATTATATTCTATCAGTTTAACACTTTTGAAGGCTAACGATAATTTATTCTGCATTATCTTAGTCATAATATTCTTTATTGGTCTAGTTGAGCTCACCCTTTGATTTCATTGTTCTCTTCAGGAAATGAGAATATAACTAGGACTAGTCGGGAAAAGGAGTGATGGTCCAAGATGGTGGCTATAGTAGTCCTCTCTATTCTATGAAATAGTGTGATATGTATAATTTTATCTTATATATTTTGATGATAACAATTATATTATAATTAATTAAATATGTAATTATTTAATTATTTTGTCTTATTATTGTATCTAAACTATTTTCTGATTTTACTTGAATTAGTTTTTATTAACATTGATAAATTAAATGTCAAGTGTTAAATAAATTAATCAATCGAGGCAAGGAGATCCTATTTCTTTTTCAAAATCAAAGTTGGGCAAAATGTTTTATGCATGCATACATCATAAGCATTAAAAGTTAAATACATATATTATTTTATAGGAAGTATACTTATTATATTTATATATATAAACCGGATATATATATATATATATATATATATATATATATATATATATATATATATATACACACTTTATAATCATGCATGTGTATTATCTAAGTTACAATTCATGCATGCGCCTAATAATATATAAGTATAATATATATACTAAGCATGTGTGATATGCTGGCAAGTAGTTGTGCTGGCAAAAACCGTGAGACAACCATTTTGGGACTAAAGAAAACCGTGTATGTGCTAGCAGCTTTTAATATTACAAACCGTGCGTGCTGGCATTGATTTTAGCTTTCAGCATGTGGTCAAATGAGAGTAATAAATAATAAGTGAATGATTTATGGCCCGGGCGGAATTGTCAGTCCTTACGTGTAAAAATGGTTTTCATCTGGACCTCTCAATTCAAAAATCCTTCATCCAAACCGTGCATTCAAAATCAGATTTTCAAAATTATATTTTTGCCCTCAACTTCAAAAATCTATAAATAGGAAGTATTTTATTCATTTAATTTTTACCAATTCAGTGAAAAGAAAAGCATACTCTCCTTGCCTACATTCTCTCTAAAAGCTTTATATCTCTTCTTACAAAAATTCTGATTATTTTAGAAGAGAAAATTGGTTCAAGTATTGAGATAAGTCATTTGAGTTTAATTTCTGTTGAATTATTTCTTACTTGCTTTATTTATATATAGATATATGAATATACATTGTTATACACAAATTTATATATCTATATTTCATCTATTTGTCAAATAAAAGGATACTTGGGCGCCGCAAGGCTACAAAGATACACATCTACGGAGAGGAATTCGAACCGTATGGTTCCTTATAGTTTTCAGTAACCTTTTATTGATATTATTTATATAATTATCGTAAAATAGATACAACACTTGATAGCTCAAAACGACATTGAGATATTCCTCTAAAAAGAGGAATCATCCGAACTGGATTTGAGAATCGTAGTGATCTATAGAAAATATTTATATAAATATTAATTGTGAAATTATAAATTTTGTTGTACTTAGACGCCGCAAGGCTACGGAGGTACACCTCTACAAAGAGGAATTCGAACCGTACGATTCATTATAGTACTAAGTGACATTATTTATAAAAGTTCACATAATAGATAAAATATTCTTATATATTATCTAAGTTAAACAATAATATTTGTTATATCAGTTTGTGCTTAGCTGATTTAAATATTATACTTGATTAAAATTGTTTGAATTGATTTATTCTTTTTATACAAGTATTGATACATAAATGCTTTCATATAATACTTGTGAAAGATTATATGAGAAACAATTTTATTTAATCCATAGAAAAACACTCTTTATTTTAAAGAGAAAATAATTCTTTATAAATTGCATCAACTTCGTATATTTTCTTAAACAGAAGCATTTTTGAGCTAAAGTTAAATTGACTTATCTGCTTATTCAAGAAGTATCTCTCAAAAACATAAAAGTTAAACTTTTTATAACTGTGAATACTTTATATATTTGCTTAATTAGAAGCTTCATTTGATCTAAAGATAAATCTCTATTTGCTTTTAAAAAAGAACTTTGTTGAATATAAAAGTCTTTGAACTTTTATACATATATATTTGTTCTTAAATTAATATCTGCTTATTTGAGAAGCACCTATTTGTACTAAACTCTTATATGCGTAGTTGAGAAGCACAGTGTTGTAAAATCATTTGTAAAAAGAGATAAAAGTCGGAGTTAGTTTATTTTATGTACTTGTGAGAAAGTCGAGTATTTCTTCGACCAAGACCAGAGACTTAGAGGGGTCAGCGAGAAGTTAGGTCTCTAGTGTACCTGTGAGGTGAGAAAGAAGCTGTTGTTTCAAGACCAGATCATAGAATAGAACTAAACTCAAAAGGGAGGAACAACTAAACTTGAGGAGGGAGCGAGGAGCTTGCTGTCCAAGATAGATTAGTTGGAACTAGTTGGAAGTTTATTTATAAAATTTTGTAAAGGCTTCTCCGCCTGTTGAAGGAGTTTTTATTACTGATAGTAATAGGATCTCAAGTTCCAAGTAGGGACTTAAGACTGGACGTAGCAACATACCAAGGGGTGTATGTTGTGAACCAGATAAATCTTTGTGCATTGTGTGATTGAATATTTGTTATCTTGCATATTAATTTCTAACACTGCAAATTAATTATTCAAAAATTCAAAAAGGCCTTAAAAAGATTTTAAATCTGTAATAATCTATTCAACCCCCTTTCTAGATTATTATTGGACTTTCAATTGGTATCAGAGCGGTGCTCTCTAACTTGTTTGTTGAGTATATACATGCATACCTAAGAGTAGATCCATGGCCTACAATGCTACTGGTTGCGGAGAAGGACTATCAATGTCCAGACCTCCACTATTTGATGGTACCAACTTTGCCACCTGGAAAAATAGATTCAAAATCTATGTTAAATCCCAAGGAATCAAAATTTGGTGTGCCATCGAACGAGGTGTACAAATTCCAACCAAAATCCAAGGAGTAAAGACTGTAGAGAAAGACATCTATGAATTCACCACTGAAGAAGAAGAAACTATGAATATTGCATCCCGCGCTGAACAAGTGCTAACTAGTGCTTTGATTGAAAAAGAATACAAAAGAGTTAGCAACTGCAAAAATGCAAAAGACATTTGGGAAAAACTAATTGTAACCTATGAAGGTACCAATCATATCAAAGAAACCAGAAAAGATGCTCTAATTCAAGAATTTGAAAGTTTCAAGGGCACTTGAATCATGATCTAGAACCGCTCGATCAAGACTAAGCTTTCATCCCAGCCGTTGGATCTAAGTTAATTCAAGAAACATAACTGTTCATCTTCAGATTAAATCCACGCCTTCCATTTCAGTTCGGATCAATTCTCCACCGTTGGATCAATATGGTGAGTCACACTATATATATACATTTTTATATTTTTAATTCATTTCTTACTCTACTCTTCTCTCTCTTCTCTCATGTCTGATCATTTCTCTCTCTCTCTCTCTCTCTCTCTCTCTCTCACGCCTCTAGTTTCCCTCTCACCGATTCTCCTTCTCTGCTCTTCATCTCCGATTTTTGTTCTTCTACTTCTCTATCAATTACTTCTACGCTATACATACTTTGTTGTAAATATGGTTAATCGATATGATTAATCATATAAACTCATAGTTCTTAAATTCCTTTAGAGTTTAGATCGAAGAATTGTTGTTCTATCGATCTGATTAGAGTTTTCAGATACTAAAATTTGTTCTTCTTCTCGCCTAAATTAAAAGATTGTCAGGATTTTTTTATTATATTCATTAAACTTTTAGGGTTTCTACTCTAAATCGTTTCTAATTTGGTTTTTTAAACAATTTTTTTTATCTTGTTTTTGATATGTGAAATTTTTCATGTTCAACTACATACAAAAGTTTTTTTTGGTTGACAAATCTATGGTTAGGGTTTTTAGTTGAACCTAACTGGAAAAAGTGTTTTTGTCACTTCGTTTTCTTTCACAAATTCGATATACTTTTTAATTTTTGTTAGAAAATTGTTTTAAAACTCTAATTTCTTCCGATTTTTTTCCCATCAATTTTTGACTCACTGGCTTTATTTTTTTTGTTTTGAAGTATATAAGATCTAAAAAATTTTAGGGTTTCATTTTTGTTTACTCCATTTTCTTTAATCAATCAATGATTGATTCTCTTATCTCTACTTTTTAGCAAATTTCTATTAGAAAAGCAAACCATAATTTCTTCTGGAATCACTCTTAAGTTCTTTTTCGAATCTGAGACATCTATATTTTTTAACAGAAAGCAATGTTGTTTATACCTCACTGGCTCATTAATTTGAAAACTCGTCATTTTTTTACCATCACATCGTAACAACACATGCATACTCTCGTTCTGTGTAATTCTTTACAAAATTTTTGTTCAAAATTTCCACTGAATTTTTTTCGTTAAAACCCTTCTTTTAATACTGATGTCCTCTAGGTTTATTTATTCCACTAAGCTGCTATATGATTTTTCTTGAGATTTGATATAAATGTTAAATCTTGCAACTTACCTGGCTCTCCAAAAATTTACTTCTGAAATGACACTCTTTCTATATGCTGATTCAATTCTACTATACTCTTCTCAGTTTCTTGCCGCGTTTACCAAAAATGTTTTAAATGACAAATCTTGCTATCTTTTGTAATCATTCTTGAAGTTGACTGAACTTACTCATTCTCTATGTTCTCTATGTGACATGTGGCTATCTTCGGTTACTGTTTTCTCTACCCTTGAAATAAAATCATTATCTAAACTATTGTTTTACTTAAACGTGTTCTGAGGATAACTACAGTTATTCGTATAGTCATATTTACTACTAAGTCTTAACTGAGTATAAAGGCAATATTACCTGCAGCATATCATTACTCTTTTCTCTACTTATCTCTATATATACATAAACTTATTTTCAAAAATGGTGATTCATCTCTTCAACTCTTAGCCTCATCCTCTCCCCTGTCTTTCCTGCATCTTTACTAATAATGTCTAATCTGTTTTCATCCAAACGAAAAACACTTCCTCTAAACTCTGAGTTATAGTTTTCTAATGTTGTCCCTCACCTTACTACTGTCTCTGCACAGTCTAAGTATAGAACTACGAGACACAATCTGTGTCCAGGGAATGTCATCACTTTTCATAGTTTTCCAGACTTGTTTGAAAAATTTAAAAATGTTGGGTGGGAGTGCTTAGTAACTTTCTATGACAAATCTATCTATCCTAATCTTATAGCCGAGTTTTACTCTCATATGGAATTTTCTACTAATTCTTTTGGTTTATTAAAGAGCATCACTTCTTGCATTCAAGGTCAAATCTACATAATTGATGAATTATTTCTTGTACATGCACTTCAACTACATCCCTCCACTCTAGAATTACCTAGGATTAACTCCTATCTTCATCCATCTGGTATATCTGTGGAAGAATGCATGTTATTTAAGCATAATCTGTCTATTGTAACTGTAAGACCCCAATTTTTATAAATAAAGATGAATTTTCTATAAATATCATTTTTGAATATTATGGAGTTAATTTGATATAATGTTATAGTTGTGGGTAATATTTATAAATTTTGCAAAGTAAGCAAGTTGTTATAAAATATTCGTTTGGTCGGAGAATATTCTTTTTGTCGGGGAATATTCGTACGACGGCACAATCATTGGTGGACCCCACAACGGAATTATTGTCGGATTGAGAAAACGACAGAATTATCTTTCTATAAAAATAACGGCTGAGGTGTTACCGTTAAAACCGTTAAAACTGTTGAACTACTCGGTAGTAAAAGTACAGTAATACGCGTGGTTGCATAGTAGCACACGGTATTGATTATTGATGCTTACGTGAGAAGTCACTCAGCTATACTCAATTATTGCTACAGTAATTGCTGCATCATATCTCTTAAATTATTGTCATAGTATCATCTGTATAATATGTTATATTATTAAATCAATAATTGAGACGTTGTGGTAAGTTTGGTTATTTTATGGGGGGCCATATGTCATCATCTAAGAGTCTCTTCGTCAATAGTAATTACCGTCGTCAATAGTAATTACCGTCGTCAATAGTATTTACCTTGGTCAATAGTAATTACCTTCGTCAATAGTATTTACCTTGGTCAATAGTAATTACCTTCGTCAATAGTATTTACCTTGGTCAATAGTAATTACTTTCGTCAATAGTAGTTGTCCCTTCAATATTACCAAGAGTCATTTGACCCTTCGTTAAGGCCAAGAGTCATTTGACCCTTCGTTAAGACCAAGAGCCACCCTCAGTTTTTCTATAAATAGAGGCCTAGGGCTTCATTATTTTTCACGAATTCATTCAAGCTATAGAGAGAGAAAGTATAGAGAGAATAAGAGAGAGAGAATAAAAGTATTCTGCTACATCACTTTTCCAATATCCAGTTCTTTTAAGGTAGGGAATATTATTTCTTTTATATTCATGAAGAGAACTTCTGTTATTCCATTTGTTATTATTCTGTTGGAATAACCAGTATACGCGGTCTACCCTATACTTGGTGACATTCTTCTATTATTCTGTTGGAACATCCTGTCTGTGTGTTTTACACCGGACCTGGTTCCGTTTATTATTCTGTTGGAACATCCTGTCTGTGTGTTTTACACCGGACCTGGTTCCGTTTTATTATTATTCTGTTGGAATATCCTGTCTGTGTGTTTTACACCGGACCTGGTTCCATTATTTATTATTCTGTCGGAATATCCTGTCTGTGCGTTTACGCCGGACCTGGTTCCATTATTTATTATTCTATTGGAATAACCTGTCTGTGCGGTCTATCGCATGCATGGTGATTTCTTTTGTTATTCCATTCTTTATTGTACTCAGTTGGTTAAGTTTTGACTTCTATACTCCATGAAATTTGTGGAATATCCTTGATAGTTGCGTTTCATCCAGTATTTTTTCAAGAAAATATTCTTCTAAGCATTCTTGAATTTTACTCCACAATGCAGTATCATGTTGACAATTTGGACGTTGTTAATTCCTGGATAAATTAATTCTTGAACTTGTTTTATTGAATTCTTATATCATTGTCATCATCCTCATGTTTATAAAATGTTGAAAGTCATCTGTGGCATGTAGTGCATAGATGGACTTGGTATGATTATGACCAGGGATTATTCGGTATAATCATGACCGTAATGTTACAAATGATGTGGTAAAAGTCCTCATTGGCCCGTAGTGCATTGATGGACAGTTGTTGGCATGATCATGACCATTAATGAATATACGAATATCCTTGGCCGTAGTGCAGGGGTGATTCGATGATGTGGATTATTTTATTAAGCTGAGTCCCAGCGATCACAGTGTTGAAAAACTTTTTAAATCATAAAAGATAGTAGAGTTTATTTTCTACTTGACTCTTTTAATGGATTGCTTGTTCCGCTACAGTTAAACTTGATGTCTATTATATTTTATCAGTTTAACATTGTTGAAGGCTAATGATAATTTATTCTGCATTATCTTAGTCATAATATTTCTTACTGGGCTAGTTGAGCTCACCCTTTTTTTCACTTTTATCTTCAGGAAATGAGAACGTAGCTGGGGCAAGTCGGGGAACGGAGTGATGGTCCGAAGAATAGTATTAGTTAGTAGTCCTCACTATTCTATATAATGGTGTGTTAATAAATGTAATGAGGACTCCTTTTGAGTATGAATACTCTCTAGAAGATAATATTTGTATTCAAACTCACAGTTTATGTTTTGTCGTATTGTACACGACAGTTGTATTATTAAGTTGTATTTGTATTCTGTACTATGTATCTGACGACTCAAGATGGGTGATGTATACCTAATTTTGGGGGCGTCACAGTTGGTATCAGAGCTTAGGGATATGATCCCTGGCTAAGATGTGAGAATAGAACTAGGAGGGGAGAGACGGGGAATTCCTTCGCTAGTATGACATACCTAAGTTTATTTGCATGGTATTTAATTGGTCGGTCATAATATAAGGATAATATATGACATATCAATTAATTTTTATTTTGTGGCAGTATCTGAAAATGGCATCTGAGAACGTTGAGAATAGCAATGGAGCACAGACGACTGTTGATTCACCACATATCAATAATCAGGATAATGTGCATCAGGAAGGTGTCAATCCTCATGCAAACAACAACACTGACCAAATGATGAATGATCAAATGTTCAGAGGCTTTATGCAATTCATGCAACAACAGGTGAAAGCGGCTCCTGTCCACAACGTAGGTGGAAATACTGGAAACTCTCTGGCGGTCACCGCTAAACAGTTTAAGGAGCTGGGACCACCGGAGTTTAAGGGAGAACCCAAACCACTTGTAGCTGAAACATGGATAAAGCAGATCACCAAGATATTTGATGTCTTGGGTTGCTCCGAGGAGCAAAAGGTTCCCTTTGCCGCCTTTATGTTGCGAGGAGAGGCAGATTACTGGTGGGAATCGATAAAGCGTACTCAACCTGCCGCACTGAAGATGTCCTGGGAGAAGTTCCAAGAGCTGTTTAACGACAAATACTTTCCCGAGAGTATTCGTCACATGAAGGAGGTGGAGTTCATCAAATTGGAGCAGAATAATATGACCGTGTCGCAGTACGAGGCAAAATTTGCGGAGTTATCCCGGTTTGCGTCCCACCTGGTGGATAATGAAGAAAGAATGACGCGGATGTTTTTAAGAGGTTTGAAGCCGGAGATACGTCAACATCTTGTTTCTCATAAACTGTGTTTGTATTCAGATGTTGTAAATAGGGCTCAGTTGGTGGAGCGCGATAACGAGACAACGCAACCAAAAGAGAGCAGCCGGCAAAATGATAATACCAGTGAGAGCAGTCATCGAAGCGGTGACAACAAGCGTGGAGGGAATCAACAGGCCAGAAATGGTAACCACTTCGGTGGTAATCAGGGCCAAAACAATAAGAATGGACATTTCAAGAAGAGGAGATTCAACAATGATGGAAAGACGTCAGCACCAGCACCTGTCGTTAAGGAAGGAGAACGACCACCTATCATATGTTTCAAATGCGGAGGGGAGGGGCACATCAGTCCAAACTGCGCGATGCCGTCCAAAGCATGTTATAATTGTGGAAGAGAAGGTCATTTAGCCCGATTTTGTCGTTTACCGAAGACAAATTCAGCTAGGATGGAGGCACCAAAAGCCGTCCCAGAAAAGTCAAAACCGGTTGTGCAAGGGAGAGCGTTTGTTGTGAACTCCCAGAGAGCAAGGAACCCGAATGAGGTCATCACGGGTAAGCTTATTATAAACTCTAAAGAAGTTTATACTTTATTTGATACCGGTTCAACCCATTCTTTTATTTCTCCTACTTGCGCTCATCGATTAAATTTGATTCCGGAGAAATTAGACTTTGACTTATCTGTGGAAACTCCGTTGGGAGAAACCTTCATTACCTCCACTGTTTATAAGTCTTGTTTGGTTCAAGTTGGTACCCACACATTACCTATCGATCTGATTTCATTAAAAATACTTGCATTTGACGTGATTCTAGGGATTGATTGGTTAACTACTCATTATGCAAAAATTGATTGTTTTCGTAAGGTTGTTAGTTTTCATATTCCTAATCGACCTATTATGCGAATTCAAGCAACCAAACCATTAAAATCAATCGCTGTCATCTCAAGCCATAAAACTATTCGTTTATTGAAAAACGGATGTCAAGCTTTCTTAGCTCATGTCACAGATCTAAACAAAAATACGTCAGTTTTGAATGATATTTCTATTGTTAATAAATTCCCTGACGTATTCCCTGAAGAACTTCCTGGCCTACCCCCAGAGCGTGAAATTGAATTTTGTATCGATCTTGAACCCGGTACAAAACCCATTTCCAAAGCCCCATATCGAATGGCTCCTATTGAACTTCAGGAGTTAAAGATCCAACTGCAGGAATTGTTAGACATTGGCTTTATTCGTCCTAGTACTTCTCCTTGGGGAGCTCCTGTTCTATTCGTGAAGAAGAAAGATGGAAGTATGCGACTTTGTATTGATTATCGGGAGTTGAATCATGTCACCATCAAAAACAGGTACCCATTGCCACGTATTGATGACCTGTTTGACCAGTTGCAAGGAGCACAATTCTTTTCAAAGATCGATCTTCGTTCTGGATATCATCAGCTGAAGGTTAGAACTGAGGATATTCCAAAGACGGCTTTCAGAACTCGGTATGGGCATTATGAATTCTTAGTTATGTCTTTTGGATTGACTAATGCTCCTGCTGCCTTCATGGATATGATGAACCAGGTATTCAAGGAATATTTGGATCACTTTGTGGTCGTCTTTATTGATGACATCCTTATTTATTCCAAAAGCCGTGAAGATCATGAGCAACACTTGAGGCTGGTACTCCAAAAGCTTCGTGAATACAAGCTTTATGCCAAGTTGAAGAAATGCGAGTTCTGGCTGGAGGAGGTAGCATTCCTTGGGCACGTAGTATCAAGTCGTGGAATATCGGTTGACCCGGCAAAGATTGAAGCTATTCAAAGCTGGGAGCAACCTAAATCAGTGACCGAGGTACGTAGCTTTCTTGGTTTAGCTGGTTATTATCGGAGATTCGTGGAAGGATTTTCTCGAATCGCTACTCCATTAACTCAGCTGACTCGGAAAGATACAAAGTTTGGTTGGAGCGAAAAATGTGAGCAGAGTTTTCAAGAACTCAAGAGGAGACTCATTTCAGCACCTGTTCTAACAATACCATCTGGCTCGGAGGGATTTGTCATCTACAGTGATGCTTCGAGCAAAGGGTTGGGATGCGTTCTCATGCAACATGGAAAAGTCATAGCCTATGCATCAAGACAACTCAAGGAATATGAGAGGAATTATCCTACTCATGATCTAGAGTTGGCAGCTGTTGTCTTTGCACTTAAAATTTGGAGGCATTACTTGTATGGGGAGAAAGTGGAGATCTTTACGGATCATAAAAGCCTCAAATATTTCTTCACTCAAAAGGAACTCAACATGCGACAACGACGTTGGCTTGAACTGTTGAAAGATTATGATCATACCATTCAATACCATCCTGGAAAAGCGAACGTGGTAGCTGACGCATTGAGTAGAAGATCATATGCGGGTACAAGTGCAATATTAACAACGCAAAGGCCCATTTTGTGTGACTTGCAAAGGATGGAGATAGAGTTGAAGACTCCAGGGACCCATGTGATGATGGCGAATATACGAGTAGAACCGACTTTAATCGATAAAGTTAAAGCTGCTCAAGCTACAGACCTGGAGCTGATGCGTATGAGGAAGAAAGTGCAAGAAGGTGTTATGCCGGAAGCAAGAATCGATGAGGAAGGAATACTTCGAGTCAACTCCAGACTTTGTGTTCCTAACAACCCTGATTTAAAGTATGAAATCATGATGGAGGCGCACAACACACCGTTTGCAATCCATCCTGGAAGTACCAAAATGTATCATGATCTTCGTCATACATTTTGGTGGAGCAATATGAAGAGAGAGATAGCGTTGTTTATCTCAAGGTGTCTAACTTGTCAACGAGTCAAAGCGGAGCATCAAGTACCAAAAGGTCCATTGCAACCACTTGAAATTCCAGAATGGAAGTGGGAGCACATTACCATGGATTTCGTTACCGGTCTTCCTAGGGTTTCTCAAGGTATTGATGCGATTTGGGTCATTGTTGATAGATTGACCAAGTCTGCTCATTTCTTACCGATACGAGAAACTTATACACTTGAACGTCTTGCTCGTATGTACATAAACGAGATTGTAAGACTGCATGGTATGCCAGTATCCATAATTTCTGATCGAGACCCAAGATTCACTTCACGATTTTGGGTTAGTTTACAAAAAGCTATGGGCACGGAGTTACGATTTAGTTCAGCATATCATCCTCAGACGGACGGACAATCAGAGAGGACTATTCAAACTCTTGAAGATCTATTAAGACTCTGTGTCTTTGACTTCAAGGGAAGTTGGGACAAGTTCTTACCATTGGTGGAGTTTTCCTACAACAACAGTTATCAAGCAAGTATTGGCATGGCTCCATTCGAAGCATTGTATGGAAGAAAATGTCGTTCTCCAGTATGCTGGGATGAGGTGGGCGAAGCAACGTTGTTGGGACCGGAGTTGGTACGTATGACTACAGAAAAGATTCAAACGATCCGACAACGTATAAAAACCTCACAAGATCGACAAAAGAGTTATGCTGATCTTCATCGAAAGGACGTGGAATTTGATGTAGGAGATCATGTGTTCTTACGTGTTGCTCCATGGAAAGGAGTTACGAGATTTGGAAAGAGAGGAAAGCTAAATCCTCGATTCATCGGTCCATTTTTAATCCTCGATCGAGTAGGAACTGTGGCTTATAGACTCGCTTTACCGCCAAGTATGTCTCGTGTTCATAACGTTTTCCACATATCCATGTTACGCAAATATGTGGAAGACCCGAACCACATTATTGAGTTAGAACCGGACGAAATAGCGGAGGATTTGACGTATGAAGAAGTTCCTGTTCAAATCTTGGATAAGAAGGAACATATTCTACGCTCCAAGGTTATACCTCAAGTCAAAGTTTTGTGGAGAAACCACGATGTTGAGGAAATGACTTGGGAGTTAGAATCAGAAATGAAATCAAGGTATCCTTACCTCTTCGACATACCAGGTACGTACCCTAATTTCGAGGGCGAAATTTCATAAGAAGGGGAGGTTGTAAGACCCCAATTTTTATAAATAAAGATAAATTTTCTATAAATATCATTTTTGAATATTATGGAGTTAATTTGATATAATGTTATAGTTGTGGGTAATATTTATAAATTTTGCAAAGTAAGCAAGTTGTTATAAAATATTCGTTTGGTCGGAGAATATTCTTTTTGTCGGGGAATATTCGTACGACGGCACAATCATTGGTGGACCCCACAACGGAATTATTGTCGGATTGAGAAAACGACAGAATTATCTTTCTATAAAAATAACGGCTGAGGTGTTACCGTTAAAACCGTTAAAACTGTTGAACTACTCGGTAGTAAAAGTACAGTAATACGCGTGGTTGCATAGTAGCACACGGTATTGATTATTGATGCTTACGTGAGAAGTCACTCAGCTATACTCAATTATTGCTACAGTAATTGCTGCATCATATCTCTTAAATTATTGTCATAGTATCATCTGTATAATATGTTATATTATTAAATCAATAATTGAGACGTTGTGGTAAGTTTGGTTATTTTATGGGGGGCCATATGTCATCATCTAAGAGTCTCTTCGTCAATAGTAATTACCGTCGTCAATAGTAATTACCGTCGTCAATAGTATTTATCTTGGTCAATAGTAATTACCTTCGTCAATAGTATTTACCTTGGTCAATAGTAATTACCTTCGTCAATAGTATTTACCTTGGTCAATAGTAATTACTTTCGTCAATAGTAGTTGTCCCTTCAATATTACCAAGAGTCATTTGACCCTTCGTTAAGACCAAGAGTCATTTGACCCTTCGTTAAGACCAAGAGCCACCCTCAGTTTTTCTATAAATAGAGGCCTAGGGCTTCATTATTTTTCACGAATTCATTCAAGCTATAGAGAGAGAAAGTATAGAGAGAATAAGAGAGAGAGAATAAAAGTATTCTGCTACATCACTTTTCCAATATCCAGTTCTTTTAAGGTAGGGAATATTATTTCTTTTATATTCATGAAGAGAACTTCTGTTATTCCATTTGTTATTATTCTGTTGGAATAACCAGTATACGCGGTCTACCCTATACTTGGTGACATTCTTCTATTATTCTGTTGGAACATCCTGTCTGTGTGTTTTACACCGGACCTGGTTCCGTTTATTATTCTGTTGGAACATCCTGTCTGTGTGTTTTACACCGGACCTGGTTCCGTTTTATTATTATTCTGTTGGAATATCCTGTCTGTGTGTTTTACACCGGACCTGGTTCCATTATTTATTATTCTGTCGGAATATCCTGTCTGTGCGTTTACGCCGGACCTGGTTCCATTATTTATTATTCTATTGGAATAACCTGTCTGTGCGGTCTATCGCATGCATGGTGATTTCTTTTGTTATTCCATTCTTTATTGTACTCAGTTGGTTAAGTTTTGACTTCTATACTCCATGAAATTTGTGGAATATCCTTGATAGTTGCGTTTCATCCAGTATTTTTTCAAGAAAATATTCTTCTAAGCATTCTTGAATTTTACTCCACAATGCAGTATCATGTTGACAATTTGGACGTTGTTAATTCCTGGATAAATTAATTCTTGAACTTGTTTTATTGAATTCTTATATCATTGTCATCATCCTCATGTTTATAAAATGTTGAAAGTCATCTGTGGCATGTAGTGCATAGATGGACTTGGTATGATTATGACCAGGGATTATTCGGTATAATCATGACCGTAATGTTACAAATGATGTGGTAAAAGTCCTCATTGGCCCGTAGTGCATTGATGGACAGTTGTTGGCATGATTATGACCATTAATGAATATACGAATATCCTTGGCCGTAGTGCAGGGGTGATTCGATGATGTGGATTATTTTATTAAGCTGAGTCCCAGCGATCACAGTGTTGAAAAACTTTTTCAATCATAAAAGATAGTAGCGTTTATTTTCTACTTGACTCTTTTAATGGATTGCTTGTTCCGCTACAGTTAAACTTGATGTCTATTATATTTTATCAGTTTAACATTGTTGAAGGCTAATGATAATTTATTCTGCATTATCTTAGTCATAATATTTCTTACTGGGCTAGTTGAGCTCACCCTTTCTTTCACTGTTCTCTTCAGGAAATGAGAACGTAGCTGGGGCAAGTCGGGGAACGGAGTGATGGTCCGAAGAATAGTATTAGTTAGTAGTCCTCACTATTCTATATAATGGTGTGTTAATAAATGTAATGAGGACTCCTTTTGAGTATGAATACTCTCTAGAAGATAATATTTGTATTCAAACTCACAGTTTATGTTTTGTCGTATTGTACACGACAGTTGTATTATTAAGTTGTATTTGTATTCTGTACTATGTATCTGACGACTCAAGATGGGTGATGTATACCTCATTTTGGGGGCGTCACAGTAACTGATCAAATGGTGCCATCTCTCTTGTTTGATTATCCCTGTAAAATTGGTTTAGAATTTCTCACTGTTGAATGTCAGTTTTTGGGTAAAATTTTGAGAAACAATTTCAGGTATGTGAGAGATGATCGAAAATTGCTGCCTTTTGATTTGGAAATCATAAAGAGTATTTTAAATGAGTGCATGCCCTATAGCTTAGACTACTTCTTGCTATCATCCTTTGAATTCTGTTTTCATAACAACTGTCTTGGATTTGGTTTACCACTCACTCATATTTTCAATTATCTGAACATCCCTGTGTCACAACATCAGTCACAACTGGTTCCCACCAGTAACATTGTCTCCCATTTAAATCTGCCACCTCAACCCTTGATTATTTTTAAACTAGTTGATCATGAGGTGATTGAGTCCAACATAAACATAGCCACTAAGATTGATTCACTTAACAACATGAATCAACTTCTTCTACACAACCAAACTATTTTGTTAGAAAAGTTAGAAGATGTGCAGTTAACACTACATAATGTAAGACCATAGTATGTTGTATGATGGAGACTAATAGCTTGGGTATGGGTCCTCACCCATTTAACACTAATGTCAATGATGACCCAGCTGATCTTGTGCCACCACCATTTCCTGAAGATACATATGTTCACATTCCTGAAGTTTCTCACTTCTCTCCTCTAAATCTAGAGGAAATCTAACTATTTGACTAACTTGTCTAACTATTCGGATGACTGTAAACTTAACTCCCTTAAACCCCTCTCTCCTACTACTGCTACCACTACTACTATTACTGCTTGACATATCTTTGCTAGTTTTATATATTTTTGGTTACTAACTCTCTGTGCAGGTTTACTTAACTAAATATTTTCTACAGGTTTCAAATTTTCTCTTACCCCATCATTTTTATGATGACAAAGGGGGAGAAGAAACATATTAATAAATGCTATAACTGCCATATGAGATGCTATGAGATTGAATATATAATGTTATAATTGCAATGAGATTGGACATAAAATGCTATAACTGCGTTATAACTGCCATGAGATTGGACATAAAATGCTATAACTGCTATGAGATTGGATATAACTGCTATGAGATTAGATATAAACTGCTATGAGATTGGATATAAACTGTTATGCTATATACACTGCTATGAGATTGAGATTAAAAAAGTGTTCATAATTTGAAGGGGAGCTTCTTAAGGGATAAAAATATTTTTATAATTGTCATCATCAAAAAGGGGGAGATTGATAGGTATAATTTTATCTTATATATTTTGATGATAACAATTATATTGTAATTAATTAAATATGTAATTATTTAATTATTTTGTCTTGTTATTTTATCTAAACTATTTTCTGAATTTACTTGAATTAATTTTTATTGACCTTGATAAATTAAATGTTAAGTGTTAAATAAATTAATCAATCAAGGCAAGAAGATCCTATTTCTTTTTCAAAATCAAAGTTGGGCAAAATATTTTATGCATGCATACATCATAAGCATTAAAAGTTATAATATATATATATATATATATATATATATATATATATATATATATATATTTATAGAATATATATATATACACACACACACTTTATAATCATGCATGTGTATTATCTAAGTTACAATGCATGCATGCGCCTAATAATATATAAGTATAATATACATACTAAGCATGTGTGATATGCTGGCAAGTAGTTGTGCTGGCAAAAACCGCGAGACAACCATTTTAGGACAAAAGAAAACCGTGTATGCGCTAGCAACTTTTAATATTAGAAACCGTGTGTGCTGGCATTGATTTTAGCTTTCAACATGTGGTCAAATGAGAGTAATAAATACTAAGTGAATGATTTTTGACCCGGGCGAAATTGTTAGTCCGTACGCGTAAAAATGGTTTTCATCTGGATCATTCGATTCAAAAATCCTTTATCCAAACCGTGCATTCAAAATTAGATTTTCATAATTATATTTTTGCCCTCAACTTCAAAAATCTATAAATAAGGAGTATTTCATTCATTTGGTTTTTACCAATTCTGTGACAACCCGAGAATTTGGATATTTAATTAAATTTTAAAAGATTTAATTAATGTTAAATAATAAACCTAGACAGAAAATAGGTGAATGGATTCGATATTTTCTGGAAGGAATTTTATAGATTTATAAATTTTTGTGGTGAATTATTCAGGATTAAGAGTATAAATGTATATGTTTTGTGTATATGGTTGTATATGTGTACAATTTGTGGTTAAGGGTCAATGGTTGACCAGATAACCTATATCAGTGACAAACCTTAGTATTATATTTAGAACGTCAACGTTCAGTTAGAAAACCCTAACAATGATTAGAAAACCCTATTACCGGCTCTAGAAATCCTAATTTCAGTCCCGAGAATTTGAAACCCTAATTCGGATTATGAAAACCCTAATTTATGGGCTTAACGACTTAAGTGTATTAATTACAAACCTAATTAGGGATAACCCTAATTGTTTTGGTGCGGATTTCTCTAAAGACTGAGGTAAGAAAATTTTTGTGCGCCTAAGGCGGATGGAATAGAAGGAACAGGGAAAAATTTGTGACGCCCCCAAAATTAGGTATACATCACCCATCTTGGGTCGTCAGATACATGGTACAGAATACAAATATAACTTACTAATACAACTGTTGTGTACAATACGACAAAATATAACTGTGAGTTTGAATACAATTATTGTCTACTAGAGACTATACAAACTCAAAAGGAGTCCTCATTACAATTATTGTCACACTATTTAACAGAATAGTGAGGACTATTAATACTATCATCTGGTCCATCACTTCGTTCCCCGACTTGTCCCAATTATATTCTCATTTTCTTAAGAGAACAGTGAAAGAAAGGGTGAGCTCAACTAGTCCAGTAAGAAATATTATGACTAAGATAATGCAGAATAAATTATCATTAGCCTTCAACAGTGTTAAACTGATAAAATATAACGAACATCAAGTTTAACTGCAACGGAACAAGCAATCCATTAAAAGAGTCAAGTAGAGAATAAAATCTACTATCTTCTATGATTTAAAAGGTTTTTCAACACTGTTATCGCTGGGACTCAGCTTAACAAAATAATCCACATCATCGAATCACCCCTGCACTACGGCCAATGATATTCTTTAGTATCACGACCACAATTACCCATGCACTACGGGCCAAAAATATTTGTGTATTCATTAATGGTCATGATCATGCCAACAACTGTCCATCAATGTACTACGGGCTAATGAGGACTTTTACCACATCATTTGTAATATTACGGTCATGATTATACCGAATGATCCCTGGTCATAATCATACCAAGTCCATCTATGCACTACAGGCCACAGACGACTTTCAACATTTTATAAACATGAGGATGATGACAATGATATAAGAATTCAATAAAACAAGTTCAAGAATTAATTTATTCAAGAATTAACAACGTCCAAATTGTCAACATGATACTGCTTTGTGGAGTAAAATTCAAGAATGCTTAGAATAATATTTTCATGAAAAGATACTGGATGAAACGCAATTATCAAGGATATTCCACTAATTTCATGGAGTATAGAAGTTAAAACTTAACCAACTGAGTATAATAAAGAATGGAATAATAAAAGAAATCACCCGGCATGCGATAGACCACACAGACATGTTATTCTAACAGAATAATAAATAATGGAACCAGGTCCGGCGTAAACGAACAGACATGATATTCTGACAGAATAATAAATAATGAAACCAGGTCCGGCGTAAACGTACAGACAGGATATTCTGACAGAATAATAAATAATGGAACCAGGTTCGGTGGAAAACATATAGACAGAATGTTCCAACAGAATAATAACAAGACGGAACCAGGTCCGGTATAAAACACACAGACAGGATGTTCCAACAGAATAATAATAAAAAACGGAACCAAGTCCGGTGTAAAACACACAGACATGATGTTCCAACAGAATAATAGAAGAATGTCACCAAGTATAGGGTAGACCGCGTATACAGGTTATTCCAACATAATAATAAGAAATGGAATAATAAAAGTTCTCTTCATGAATAAGAAAGAATAACACCCCTTACTGTTTTAAAGAAGAACTGAAATAAGGAAGTAGTTATGTAGCAGAATACTTTTCTTCTCTCTCTCTATAGTTTCTCTCTCTAGAGTTCAGTGAATTCGTAAGAAATAATGAAGGAATGAGCTGCTATTTATAGAAAAATGGAATGCATAGTAACTAATCCATGAACGGTCCAGATTGATTACTTTAATCTGACGGTCCATATTTAAAGAAATTTTTTTTAAATAAAATATAATATATTCTATTTATAGAATAACTTTAATAAAGTATTCTGTTTTATATAAAAATATGTTTCTGTTTTATTACGTTAATAATACGAATAAAATAAAACTTCATTATCGCTAAATAATTCATATTATTAACTGACAATAATTGAATCAAACTGAGTGACTTCTCACATAAGAATTAATAATCAATACCGTGTGCTACTATGCAACCACACGTATTACTGTACTTTTACTACCGAGTAGTTCAACAGTATTAATGGTAAAACTTCCGCCGTTATTTTTAATAAAATATTTTTGTCGTTTTCTCAATCCGATAATAATTTCGTTGTGGGGTCCACTAATAATTGTGCCGTTGTACGAATATTCTCTGTTAAAACGAATATTCCCCGACGAATTGAATATTATATAACAACTTGCGTACTTTGCAAAATTTATAAATATTACCCACAACTATAACATGTTATCAAATTAACTCCATAATATTCAAAAATGATATTTATAGAAAATTCATCTTTATTTATAAAAGTTGGGGTCTTACAACCTCCCCTTCTTATAAAATTTCGCCCTCCAAATTAGGGTACGTACCTGGTATGTTGAAGAGGTAAGGATACCTTGACTTCATTTCAGATTCTAACTCCCAAGTCATTTTCTCAACATCATGATTTCTCCACAAAACTTTGACTTGAGGTATAGCCTTGGAGCGTAGAATATGTTCCTTCTTATCCAAGATTTGAACAGGAACTTCTTCATACGTCAAATCCTCTGCTATTTCGTTCGGTTCTAACTCAATAACGTGGTTCGGGTCTTCCACATATTTACGTAACATGGATATGTGAAAAATGTTATGAACACGAGACATACTTGGCGGTAAAGCGAGTCTATAAGCCACAGTTCCTACTCGATTGAGGATTAAAAATAGACCGATGAATAGAGGATTGAGCTTTCCTCTCTTTCCAAATCTCATAACTCCTTTCCATGGAGCAACACATAAGAACACATGATCTTCTATATCAAATTCCACGTCCTTTCGATGAAGATCAACATAACTCTTTTGTCTATCTTGTGAGGTTTTTATACGTTGTCGGATCGCTTGAATCTTTTCTATAGTCTTACGTACCAACTCCGGTCCTAACAACGTTGCTTCACCCACCTCATCCCAGCATACTGGAGAACGACATTTTCTTCCATACAATGCTTCGAATGGAGCCATGCCAATACTTGCTTGATAACTGTTGTTGTAGAAAAACTCCACCAATGGTAAGAACTTGTCCCAACTTCCCTTAAAGTCAAGGACACAGAGTCTTAATAAATCTTCTAGAGTTTGAATAGTCCTCTCTGATTATCCGTCCGTCTGAGGATGATATGCCGAACTAAATCGTAAATCCGTGCCCATAGCTTTTTGTAAACTAACCCAAAATCGTGAAGTGAATCTTGGATCTCGATCAGAAACTATGGATACTGGCATACCATGCAGTCTAACAATCTCGTTTATGTACATACGAGCAAGATGTTCAAGTGTATAAGTTTCTCGTATCGATAAAAAATGAGCAGACTTGGTCAATCTATCAACAATGACCTAAATCGCATAAATACCTTGAGAAACCTTAGGAAGACTGGTAACGAAATCCATGGTAATGTGCTCCCACTTTCATTCTGGAATTTCAAGTGGTTGCAATGGACCTTTTGGTACTTGATGCTCCGCCTTGACTCGTTAACAAGTTAGACACCTTGAGATAAACAGCGCTATCTCTCGCTTCATATTGCTCCACCAAAATGTATGACGAAGATCATGATACATTTTGGTACTCCCAGGATGGATTGTAAATGGTGTATTGTGCGCCTCCATCATGATTTCATACTTTAAATCAGGGTCGTTAGGAACACAAAGTCTGGAGTTGACTCGAAGTATTCCTTCTTCATCGATTCTTGCTTCCGGCATAGCACCTTCTTGCACTTTCTTCCTCATACGCATCAGCTCCAGGTCTGTAGCTTGAGCAGCTTTAACTTTATCAATTAAAGTCGGTTCCACTCGTATATTCGCCATCATCATATGGGTCCCTAGAGTCTTTAACTCTATCTCCATCCTTTGTAAGTCACACAAAATGGGCCTTTATGTTGGCAATATCGCACTCGTACTTGCATATGATCTTCTACTCAATGCGTCAGCTACCACGTTCGCTTTTCCAGGATGGTATTGAATGGTATGATCATAATCTTTCAATAGTTCAAGCCAAGGTCGTTGTCGCATGTTGAGTTCCTTTTGAGTGAAGAAATATTTGAGGCTTTTATGATCCGTAAAGATCTCCACCTTCTCCCCATACAAGTAATGCCTCCAAATTTTAAGTGCAAAGACAACAGCTGCCAACTCTAGATCATGAGTAGGATAATTCGTCTCATATTCCTTGAGTTGTCTTGATGCATAGGCTATGACTTTTCTATGTTGCATGAGAACGCATCCTAACCCTTTGCTCGAAGCATCACTGTAGATGACAAATCCCTCCGAGCCAGATGGTATGGTTAGAACAGGTGCTGAAATGAGTCTCCTATTGAGTTCTTAAAAACTCTTCTCACATTCTTCGCTCCAACAGAACTTTGTATCTTTCCGAGTCAGCTAAGTTAGTGGAGTAGCGATTCGAGAAAATCCTTCCACGAATCTCCTATAATAACCAGCTAAACCGAGAAAGCTACGCACTTCGGTTACTGATTTAGGTTGCTCCCAGCTTTGAATAGCTTCAATCTTTGCCGGGTCAACATATATTCTATGACTTGATACTACGTGCCCAATGAATGCTACCTCCTCCAGCCAGAACTCGCATTTCTTCAATTTGGCATAAAGCTTGTATTCACGAAGCTTTTGGAGTGCCAGCCTCAAGTGTTGCTCATGATCTTCATGACTTTTGAAATAAATAAGGATGTCATCAATAAAGACGACCACAAAGTGATCCAAATATTCCTTGAATACCTGGTTCATCATATCCATGAAGGCAATAGGAGCATTAGTCAATCTAAAGGACCTGACTAGGAATTCATAATGCCCGTACCGAGTTCTGAAAGCCGTCTTTGGAATATTCTCAGTTCTAACCTTCAGCTGATGATATCTAGAACGAAGATCGATCTTTGAAAAGAATTGTGCTCCTTGCAACTGGTCAAATAGTTCATCAATACGTGGCAATGGGTACCTGTTTTTGATGGTGACATGATTCAACTCCCGATAATCAATACAAAGTCGCATACTTCCATCTTTCTTCTTCACGAATAGAACAGGAGCACCCCAAGGAGAAGTACTAGGACGAATAAAGCCAATGTCTAACAATTCCTGCAGTCGGATCTTTAACTCCTGAAGTTCAATAGGAGCCATTCGATATGGGGCTTTGGAAATGGGTTTTGTACCGGGTTCAAGGTCGATACAAAATTCAATTTCACGCTCTGGAGGTAGGCCAGGAAGTTCTTCATGGAATACGTCAGGGAATTTATTAACAATAAAAATATCATTCAAAACTGACGTATTTTTGTTTAGATCCGTGACATGAGCTAAGAAAGCTTGACATCCATTTTTCAATAAACGAATAGCTTTATGGCTTGAGATGACAGCGATTGATTTTAATGGTTTGGTTGCTTGAATTCACATAATAGGTCGATTAGGAATATGAAAGCTAACAACCTTACGAAAACAATCAATTTTTGCATGATGAGTAGTTAACCAATCAATCCCTAGAATCACGTCAAATGCAAGTATTTTTAATGAAATAAGATTGACAGGTAATGTGTGGGTACCAACTTGAACCAAACAAGACTTATAAACCGTGGATGTAATGAAGGTTTGGAGTTTCAACAGATAAGTCAAAGTCTAATTTCTCCGGAGTCAAATTTAATCGATGAGCGCAAGTAGGAGAAATAAAAGAATGGGTAGAACTGGTATCAAATAAAGTATAGATTTCGTTAGAGTTTATGGTAAGCTTACCCGTGATGACCTCATTCGGGTTCCTTGCTTTCTGGGAGGTCACAACAAACGCTCTCCCTTGCACTACCGGTTTTGACTTTTTTGGGACGGCCTTTGGTGTCTCCATCCTGGTTGAACTTATTTTTGGTAAACGACAAAATCGAGCTAAATGACCTTCTCTTCCACAATTATAACATGCTTTAGACGGCATCGAGTTTGGACTGATGTGCCCCTCCCCTCCGCATTTAAAACATATGATAGGTGGTCGTTCTCCTTCCTTAACAACGGGTGCTGGTGCTGACGTCTTTCCATCATTGTTGAATCTCCTCTTCTTGAAATGACCATTCTTATTGTTTTGGCCCTGATTACCACCGAAGTGGTTACCATTTCTGGCATGTTGATTCCCTCCATGCTTGTTGTCACCGCTTCGATGACTGCTCTCACTGGTATTATCATTTTGTCGACTGTTCTCTTTTGGTTGCGTTGACTCATTATCGCGCTCCACTAACTGAGCCCTATTCATAACATCTGAATACAAACACAGTTTATGAGAAATAAGATGTTGACGTATCTCAGGTTTCAAACCTCACAAAAACATTCACGACATTCGCTCTTCATTATCCACCAAGTGGGACGCAAACCGGGACAACTCAGCAAATTTAGCCTCATACTGCGACACGGTCATTTTATTCTGCTCTAATTTGATGAACTCCACCTCCTTCATGTGACGAACACTTTTGGGAAAGTATATGTCATTGAACAGCTCTTAGAACTTCTCCCAAGACATCTTCAGTGCGGCAGATTGAGTACGCTTAATCGATTCCCATCAGTAATCTGCCTCTCCTCGCAACATAAAGGCGGCAAAGGGAACCTTTTTCTCCTCAGAGCATCCCAAGACATCAAATATCATGGTGATCTACTTTATCCATGTTTCTGCTATAAGTGGTTTTGGCTCTCCCTTAAACTCCGGTGGTCCCAGCTCCTTGAACTGTTTAGCGGTGATAGTCCGAGAGTTTTCAGTGTTTTCACCTACATTTTGAACAGGAGCCGCTCTCGCCTGCTATTGCATGAACTGCACAAAGCTTCTGAACATTTCATCATTCATCATTTGGTCAGAATTGTTGTTTGCATGAGGATTGTCACCTTCCTGATGCACATTATCCCGATTATTGATATGTGGTGAATCAACAGTCGCCTGTGCTCTATTGCTATTCTCAACATTCTCGGATGCCATTTTCAGATACTGCCACAAAACAAAAGTTAATTGATATGTCATATATTATCCTTATATTCTGACCGACCAATTAAATACCATACAAATAAACTTAGGTAGGTCATACTAGCGAAGGGATTCCTCGTCTCTCCCCTCCTAGTTCTATTCTCACATCTTAGCCAGGGATTATATCCCTAAGCTCTGATACCAACTATGACACCCCCAAAATTAGGTATACATCACCCATCTTGGGTCAGCAGATACATGGTACAGAATACAAATACAACTTACTAATACAACTGTCGTGTACAATACGACAAAACATAACTGTGAGTTTGAATACAATTATTGTCTACTAGAGACTATACAAACTCAAAAGGAGTCCTCATTACAATTATTGTCACACTATTTAACAGAATAGTGAGGACAATTAATACTATCATCTGGTCCATCACTCCGTTCCCCGACTCGTCCCAGCTATATTCTCATTTCCTGAAGAGAACAGTGAAAGAAAGGGTGAGCTCAACTAGCCCAGTAAGAAATATTATGACTAAGATAATGCAGAATAAATTATCATTAGCCTTCAACAGTGTTAAACTGATAAAATATAACGAACATCAAGTTTAACTGCAACGGAACATGCAATCCATTAAAAGAGTCAAGTAGAGAATAAAATCTACTATCTTCTATGACTTAAAAGGTTTTTCAACACTGTTATCGCTGGGACTCAGCTTAACAAAATAATCCACATCATCGAATCACCCCTACACTACGGCTAAGGATATTCTCTAGTATCACGACCACAATTATCCATGCACTACGAGCCAATAATATTTGTGTATTCATTAATGGTCATGATCATGCCAACAACTATCCATCAATGCACTACGGGCCAATGATGACTTTTACCACATCATTTGTAATATTACGGTCATGATTATATCGAATGATCCTTGGTCATAATCATACCAAGTCCATCTATGCACTATAGGCCACATGTGACTTTTAACATTTTATAAACATGAGGATGATGATAATGATATAAGAATTCAATAAAACAAGTTCAAGAATTAATTTATCCAAGAATTAATAACGTCCAAATTGTCAACATGATACTGCTTTGTGTAGTAAAATTCAAGAATGCTTAGAATAATATTTTCATGAAAAGATACTGGATGAAACGCAATTATCAAGGATATTCTACTAATTTCATGGAGTATAGAAGTTAAAACTTAACCAACTGAGTATAATAAAGAATGGAATAATAAAAGAAATCACCCGGCATGCGATAGACCGCACAGACAGGTTATTCTAACAGAATAATAAATAATGGAACTAGGTTTGGCGTAAACGCACAGACAGGATATTTCGACAGAATAATAAATAATGGAACTAGGTCCGGCGTAAACGCACAGACAGGATATTCCGATAGAATAATAAATAATAGAACCAGGTCCGGTGTAAAACACACAGACAGGATGTTTCAACAGAATAATAACAAGACGGAACCAGGTCCGGTGTAAAACACATAGACAGGATGTTCCAACAGAATAATAATAAAAAACGGAACCAGGTCTGGTGTAAAACACACAGACATGATGTTCCAACAGAATAATAGAAGAATGTCACCAAGTATAGGGTAGACCGCGTATACAGGTTATTCCAACAGAATAATAAGAAATGGAATAACAAAAATTCTCTTCATGAATAAGAAAGAATAACACCCCTTACCGTTTTAAAGAAGAACTAAAATAAGGAAGTAGTTAAGTAGCAGAATACTTTTCTTCTCTCTCTCTCTATAGTTTCTCTCTCTAGAGTTCAGTGAATTCGTAAGAAATAATAAAGAAATGAGCTGCTATTTATAGAAAAATGGAATGCATAGTAACTAATCCATGAACGGTCCAGATTGATTACTTTATTTTGACGGTCCATATTTAAAGAAAAATTTTTAAATAAAATATAATATATTTTATTTATAGAATAACTTTAATAAAGTATTCTGTTTTATATAAAAAGATGTTTCTGTTTTATTACGTTAATAATACGAATAAAACAAAACTTCATTATCGCTAAATAATTCATATTATTAACTGACAATAATTGAATCAAACTGAGTGACTTCTCACATAAGCATTACTAATCAATACCGAGTGCTACTATGCAACCACACGTATTACTGTACTTTTACTACCGAGTAGTTCAACAGTATCAATGGTAAAACTTCCGCCGTTATTTTTAATAAAATATTTTTATCGTTTTCTCAATCCGACAATAATTTCGTTGTAGGGACCACCAATGATTGTGCCATTGTACGAATATTCCCTGTTAAAATAAATATTCCCCGACCAATCGAATACTATATAACAACTTGCGTACTTTACAAAATTTATAAATATTATCCACAACTATAACATGATATCAAATTAACTCCATAATATTCAAAAATGATATTTATAGAAAATTCATCTTTATTTATAAAAGTTGGGGTCTTACAAAATTGTTCTAACTTCCGTGTTCGAATCACTATCTGTTAGAACCACCGTTTCTGGTTCCGGTATTACATTTTCTAAAATGATCACCTCATCAGGGTTGCTTTCAATGTGAGCCTCTATTTCAACTATTGGCTTAGATATTGGCTCGGTTGGAGTGATTTGCTTTTTCTTTACGGTCTGAAAGTATCCTAATCCTTTTCCACCTGACATCTACACATAAATTATCTTGATTAGTACATAATACATATTATATACACACAACAACTAATAGTTTTACATAAGTTACTTTTATTTTGTTTTACGATGAATTTATTTAATTCATTTCCTTTAAACTCTATTTGAGTTATTTGTGTTTTTGACGCTTCCCTCTATCCTAAGGTTATAGCCTAAGGTATCCCCACCTAAAGTTTCTAACCTAAAGCTTTGATACTATGTTGTGACGCCCCCGAATCTGGGTACCTAAAACCCGTACTTGGTGCTCCATGATAACATTCCTTAAACCAGTTGATATATTAAATATCTAATAATATTACATCAAAGTTATCTACTTCCCCAGTTTCGATAACCTTTAAGTCATTCATTCAATGATAAATAGTAAATTATCATAATACATAACTACAGTTATTACAAATAACACCTTATGACCTATCCCTTTGGCTTTCCTTTTCCTTTGTCCTCGCCAGAACCTTCTAGTCGATCAAGCTTAGCTGAAAATATTTAAATTTAAAGCAAGAATGAGCATTTAATTGCCCAACAAGTAATATCAATTAATAAACATTAGCTGAAAGAAATAAATATTTTCTTTGAACTATACTTCTACAACGAATCAATAGTTGTGAAGTAAACTGAAACAATACTGGTCAACATATCTAATCATTTACATTTTTGAAACAACGTACTGACTATGAATGATGAGCAGTAAATAGACCATGAACTTTCATTTTCAATTTTTGAAAAGGTCTGTACAGAAATTCATATACAAACCGTCATGACTTACGAACACATTAGGTGATCAGCTCGTATGCCCTGTATTGATCAACACTACATGCTAGAATGACGTATGTGTTCATCATAACCGGCTTTGGTGCATAAAAGTTTCCTAATTTCGGGATGTTCATACTCAGTCTGTGGTCCGAACCAAAACAATTTAGTTGGATGACAATAATATTCAATCATGTTCAATGATACCTTTCAAACTAAGTCTAGCCGAGTCGAATAGCTTAGACATCTTTTAATTATGTATACATACAAAAATTCAATAGTGTGTATCAACATTTGTTCAAATACAATCATTATCTAAGTGAGGACACTTGCATAACCAAACTTAGCTCATAAAGAATAGAATAAAATTTTGATTATATATGGATCAAATGAAGACAATAATAATATACTGGTAAACAATGAATAAATAAAATTTGAGAACTTGCATGAATACGAAGGTTCAGATACATGCTTAATATAAAATAGATTTCGGATACTTGCTTACAAAGATCTATTGCATAAAGTAAATGCAAGGGTTAAGATACTTGCAATGAACATAGAAAACTTGCACAATATAAAACATTGCACATGTTAGGAAATTTGTGTTATTATAGATCTCTTGCATAAAGTAAATGCATAGAGTAGGGATACTTGCACAATAAAAGAGTATAGAAACTTGTCTTGATCACTGTTTACTGCTACACAACTTCATATGACTTCTTTTGAAAGACCTATCATTAATAAGATTGATTTATCAATTAGCATCACATATCTCACTTATTATACCATTATTCCATAATAATTTATCTAACATGTAATCACATAATCAAACACCTTAAATCTTTAATAATATTATTATCCTTTAACAGTATTTCTATCACTAAACCATATACATTAAGATTTAACACATACTCTTTTATTTTATAAGTTATTCTTTAAAATCTAATAAGTCAAATACTAATCCAACAACCTGGATTATCCAAACAGACCAATCCAGCAACCTAAATTATCCAAACAGACCAATCCAGCAACCTAAATTATCTAAACAGACCAATCTAGTAACCAGATGGCCAATCCGGTAAACTGGATTCCAATCCAGCAAACTGGATTCCAATTCTGCAAACTTGATTCAAAATAGATTTCAATCCAGCAAACTGGATTCCATTTTCTTAACATACTAAATATCTAATATAGTTTATTGAATGTCCCATTCTACAACTACATTTGAAATAACTTTATTTCTTTATATAATTCATTTTAATCATTTATTAAATCAATAAATAATTTATTTTAATTATTTAAATATTTTCTAATTCTTTTATTAAATAATCATACAAGGCCATGAACATAATATCTCATCGACAATGACCAAAATACCTTTCAAAAATCTGATCCTAGCATATTTAAGGTTTCTAAGACATAAAATCATATTTTCTTATTTTTTAACATCACATAATTAATTTAATTCATTTATCCATAATATACTCATTTATATGAAAAATACCAAAATATCTTCAAAAATATTTCTTTTCTGGGAATCAACAGTATGCGATCCCCTTATGAAAATATATTTTTCCTGGAATTTTTAAAGTTCATTTACTATATTTAAATACTCCAAAACAGCCAAATTTTGCTACATTTATCATAAATCGAAATTGTGTCCAGCAATTCTAAAATTTACATGGTATTCTCCTGACATATATATATATATATATATATATATATATATATATATATATATATATATATATATATATATATACTTCCAACAAAAATTTCTTAATTTTTAGAGTTAACCACAAAGAGTTATTCGAGTGTCTTCTTAAAAGTAGTCATTAGCCGTAAAATCCATAACTCTCATTCTACATGGTCAAAAATTCTCAAAGTTTTACAGGAGTCACATAACTTATCATATTATCACTCCAAAGTTTCCCAAAATTTTTAGAGTAGAAGTAACGAATGAAACAGCCCCTGGTAGCTGCTGGACGGTAGCTATTTTTCACCTTTATTCCACTTTTCTTTATTCGAACTATTTTGACTAAAACAACCACCATGACTTGTAAATTCAATATTTTTGAGTGCTATAACTTGGGTTTACTAGTTTACTTATATATGAAGTAACCCCCTTTTACGGATCGCCAAACAAAGTTGTAGATCTCAAGTTATAAGCTTACAAAGTAGAAAAAAATTAGGGTGTTCTAATTTTTGAAAAACTAGTTTTCATTTCTTACTTTAAATCCAACTTTTGACCCTCAAAAGGGTCAGATCTAAACATAATAGACTGACAAACTTTTGCTCTCTCTCTCTCTCTCTCTCTCTCTCTCTCTCTCTCTCTTCCTTATGGCTGACCAAATATGGTCTTCCTCTCTCTCTCTCTCTTTGGTTTTGCTAAGTTATGAAATGAGACGAGAGAGAAATGAATGGTTTTATTTGTTTGGTAATTGTATATTTTTATTATGTAAGTAGATAATGTCGACGTCGGGATTTTTATTTGTCGCTTTTCTGTTCTTATCTTTTGGTGTTCTCATGTTAGGTGAGATTTATTTGAAAAAATAAGTTGTGAAAAGGTCTGACATATATATGTTGACGATTAGACTGTAAGAGTCGCCAGTTGGTATTTTTAAATAGTTGCACCAACTCAACCGAGAAATCTAGGCTCAATCAAATAAAGTTTGATGATAACAATATATATATATATATATATATATATATATATATATATATATATATATATATAAGTATTTATATATATAAAAGCAATAAATGCTCCGGATGTAAATCTAGGCTCAATCAAACAGAGTTTGATGACAAGATATATATATATATATATATATATATATATATATATATATATATATATATATATATATAGGAAACCAATAAAAGCCATAGACCGACGGTCCAGACATACACACACAACACGACTCTCAACGTGAATAATAGTGTGTGCACAAAAGTGAAGAAAAGGCTTTAAGAAATGTGAGAAGGTTTACAGTGGGCTGCCAAAGAAGACTTCAAATAGTTTTAAATGGATGAACACTCGGTTCCCACCGATAAAATGTAACAAAATATAAGCTCAAAAGTGTTTAAAATGAGAAAGCACTCAATTTGTAATGTGTACAAAGCAAATTAGATAGGGCTTCCTCGCCTTTTTTCTCTTCTAAATGGTCACCCCAAGCCCTATATTTATATAGGGGGGAGCCACAGATGTACCTACAGCTGCCCGGGGTGCCCCGGGCTCTGTGGGCCCCACCGTCTTGAAGTATGTGCACTCGTGCAATGTGTTATCCGTTCGAACCTTCATAACTTCAATCCGGGCATTCAATTAAGGTGTATAAGACCTTTTACGGAATGCTATTGTCGAGAGCTACGGAATGACAAGGGATAAAAGGTTGTACGAAGTCAGGAAGATGGGTCCATGCCCAAGTCTTCAAGTCTTCAAATTCTATCTGGTGTGCTGTCTTGTGTAGTAGTCACTCGGGGATTAGAGCTATGGTTCTTTTAGGACACTTTTGTGTAGCGTGTAGGTTTAAATGTTGTTGAGATAGCGTGAATGTGGGCTGATTTAGCAGTCGTTGCTCAGGGGTGTCTCTGAGGTTTGCCTGACCTCCCGAGGTTATCTTTAGGTTTAGGACTAAGTGCCTCGGGGTTATCTCCGAGTTTGAAGCTGATTGTTGAGGATTGAAACAAGCGTTTCTGGGGTTATCTCTGGAACTGGAACTGTATTCCTCGGGGTTATCTCCGAAGTTGGAATTGAAATTTCCGGGGTTATCTCCGAGGTTGGAACTGAATATCTCGGGGTTGTCTCCGAGATGAAACTTACTTCTCCGGTGTTATCTCCAGAACTGTGATTGCATTCCTCGGAGTTATCTCCGAGGTTGAAAACTGAAATTCCCGGGGTTTTCTCTGGGACTAGAACTGAATATCTCAAGGTTGTCTCTGAGATAGAACTTAGTATCTTGGGGTTGTCTTCGGGATTGAGCTATCTTGACCTCCAGGGTTATCTCTTGAAGACGATTCTGCCCTCCTACAAAGTTCGTAACAGGAATGTAAAATTTTGAGTGTCTATAGATGCCCCTCTTTATCATATTCATGCAGTGTAATGGCATGGATATGATAAAGAATACTAGACGCTTGAAATGTGACAAGATATTCATGATGCAATATACTGCAGCATGATGTAAGTGTATGATGAATGTGGTTTGTTGGACCGTTTTCCAATGGGATGTGATGACTGTTTATTCCCTTGACTTCGGATGGGTACTGGAGTTATCATATATGACTCTGATGAACTACTAGGATGTGTAATCCAAAGCTCTCAGGTACTTTCAGGATGTTGACGTTGGGGTTATCACCAAAGTCCTTAATCCTTGGTACAAATTTTCCACCATAGATATTCCTCTTATGTGCAAGAGACTTTGAGGGAATGAGCTTTTGTCTGATGAAGATTGTGTATAACAGATTCCATCATCGGTCCTCCCCAATGAGGAAGGCTTTCCCTAGTTTGTATCGCCAGGTCTTTCCAGTGTTCTGTCGGAGTTACTGCCAACAGTCTGTGTTGTCAGGGTTGCCTGACCCTTGCTAAAATGTGCCTCAACGGATACCATCATCGGATCGTCTCTGATGTCTTGTTAGGTTTATTTGCCAACGGCTGTGATCATCAGATGATCTCTGACGCTTCGTTGGGTTTACTTACCAACGGATGAAACCTATCAAGGTTGCTTGACCTTCGTTAAAATGTGCTTCAATGGTTGAGATCATCGGATGGCTTCCAATGCTTCGTTGGATTTACTTGCCAACGACTGAAATAACGTTAAGGTTGCTTGACCTTTGTTGACATGTGCATCAACGGCTGAGAATGTATGAAGTTCCCGCTGGGGAGAGGTTCTTTTAAGTTGCGACCCTGAATTGACGACATCGGACCTTTGTGAGGTATTGCCAAGTGTAGTTTGCAATAACTATGATCATTGGTGTGGTGTACCCTGTGTCTGGGCGAATACCAATAAGTGACAAGTAGACCCGCAGTTTGGTCTTTAAAAACAAGGATTTCAGGCTGTTTCGCTCAATCGCGTAGCATCTTTTTCCCTGATTTGACTGTTTTAACTTGTGAGACCTCCTTTGCAACTCAACTTGGACCGAGCCGGAGGGGTGGGACCCACATAGGGTAGTCACAGGTACACCTGCGGCAAACTATGGGTGTAGTTCCAGGTTGTTTGCCTTTCATAAGTCACTTTCACGTTGCACCACAGAGAGAATTCGAGAGCTCTTCTTCAGATCTGCTGAGTTCGGGCATCTTTCTATGAAATCCATCACCGTACACATGTTTCAGACTATCCTGGTAATGTATGCATGTCTTCTTTTCCAATTTTGTCCGTTGGAAAATGAGTTATCATATGAAATGTGTCTAAACATATAATAGTGAATATGCATGCCTATATGACTTGATAAGAAATATTCAACATAGTAAATGTTAATATTAAACCATGCTGAATATAATGATGTGAAAAAATTTAACTTTTGAAATAGTCGAATTGACACCTTTTTCTACTTTTTCTTATCCTATTTGAGGACAAACGGGCAAAGGTAGTAAAGCAAAGTAATCCAGGTAATTGCTCTACCATCATGGATTGTGACTTTGACATGTGTATGCATATATGATGTTTATGACTGTGGGTAGGTGTGCTACTTAATGGCCACCTAGTCATTGAGCCTATCTGCATGTGGATAGTCCTTGTTACAAAGGAGACTCTGGTTAAAATTTTTCATAAGTCTAAGCATTGGGTAGTCATGCATTTTTAACTCTGCTGTAGGCGTATGTTAAAGTAATGCATGCGTGCATGTAGTCATAAAATGCATTGGAAAAGCTCCAGGTTAGAATTTACCACACCTTTTCTGAGGTGATTTGGAGACTTGTATCAAGACATTATGGATCCGGATCAGTCGAGTAGTTCTCGTAGGACCACTTCAGGTGTGCGGAGGAGGGCTTTTGAAGTGCCTCGACCTCGTTCAGTTAGACAAACTCGTCGTTTGGTGGAGGCGGTGATTCATCCTACCGGGTTGATGTACCATCGAGGACGAGGAGGAGGATGTACCGGTTGTAGCTCCAGCTCCTATTGCTCATGCTCCCCGTAGGGATTTTCTAGGCATTAATGTGACGATCCCAGAGCTTCTAGGTGATTTAAGTCGCCATACCTCAGTTTACTTGCATGCAAACGAGGTAAAAGCTGGGTTTGATCTTCCTTTTTCCTATTGATAAGGAGCAAGACTTCTGATGTTGATTTGCATTTGTGGTGTAGGTTCTCGGCTTTACGCAACCTCGTGAGAATTGGTTCAACATACGCTCTCTATATCAGACTTTGCATCCAGATTACCGAGAGATTGTGCATGGTTGGGGCTTTAGGGCGTTCTTTTCCATTCTTCCCCGTCGTTATCCCTAGGGTTTCCTCAGGGCATTGTCCGAGTGCTGGTTTCATAAGACCCAGTCACTCTATTTATTAGATTATAAGGTGATGATGATGCTAATGGATTGGTGGTTTATCACTGGTATGGAGTTTGGAGGGGTTCCAGTGCCATGTACGGCGAACATTACCCCGACTACCGTCAGATCCTTGCTAGGAGTCTCGGCTGAGGCACTTAAGGGCAGGACCATTCGTATAGATCCTTTGAGCATAGATGCTATGAGTGGGCTATTGAGTGAGCCCATGCCTGCTGATGTGAGAGTCAAGGATCACATTCTTCGGCGATTGTTCCTGGTTATTATCAGGGGTTGTTTCATAGCAAACAACTCTTCCACGAAGTCATTCGCTTTGATTAGTGCCACTTGGGAGGTGGACCGTATTGGAGAGTATGATTGGGGCTCCTATACCTTTGCCTATTTCCTCAGGGGAATGTGCATGCATTCGCAGGGCTTGATAGAGGCTTGGCTAGGATTTTACTCGTTTCTGCTAGTGAGTATTTCTCTTTTGATTTCCCATGTACAGGTTAAGAGTGCTGATTGCCAGCAGATGTTTGCCTTTATGTTGGAAGTTTTGGGCCTACGAAAGGTTTCCATGTTTACATCCTATTAGTGTGTTAGGTTTAGATACCTATCCACGAGGACGACGATGTCATCACTCTATTTTGGCGGAGGTTCCTATAGCTAAGGGTTTCCCCCATTATCGCCTACAGTTGGAGTTGTTGATAGCTGATGCCATCACTTAGGTTCCCTACTCTGGGGAACATTTGACAGTTGGCTTTGAGGATGGATACCCGACTAGTGTCGAGTATGTGATATCCACTCGTCGGATTCCTCTCTTCATAGATGGAGGATGGGAGCTCTATTTAGGAGAGCGTGCTATTACGAGCACCACAAGAGAGATTCATGTACCGATCTTGCCTCCTGCCAGGCATTATTGGCCTGTGTCGCAGTCGCCTGTCAGTGTTATCCTGTTGATGGGCGTTGACGGCTTTACTTTGTCACCGTTTACTCAAGAGGCATTGTATCGCTAGTGGTCCCTTCGTGCCATCGGAGCCCAAAAATGCGCCACTCAGTTCATGGGGCATATGGTTCCTGGATCAGTGATGATGACAAATTGGATGGCCTGTGTCCGAGATCTGACTCATTTGACACAGATTGACAGTTTGACCAGGTAATTAGACCGAACACATTTTTTCATTTAGCATTTGGGCAGAGATCCTTTAGAGGCGGATACTTTTGATCCTTCCAGCTTAGGGGTTGGCCCTTCAGATGACCCATATGGCTTTGCCGGTGTAGATCCTCCCTTGTATAGGCCTGACATCCTTCTTGGCGGAGATCTACTGACTCAGGAGGAGTTACACCAGATAGACAAGATTGATGATGTAGACATCAACACTATTTACTTCTTCTGATGTGTATTCTCTCTATATCTTTTGATAGGCCTCTGTTAGATATTGGGTGGCTGTGCCCCATTCTTATTATATCTTTTGATAGGCCTCTGTTAGATATAGGGCGCCTGTGCCCCATTTCCCTGTATTTTTCAGCTGTACAGAGATGATGTACTTAGGAATGTATATACTATTTTCCATTCCCTACATCATATTACCATCTATTATTTGTCATGCATGTGTTATGTCATGCATATGTATGTCCAGAGATGTTCAACATTGACCCCTAGATGGTCTTATGATACGACCCACATAGATGTCTTCCTCGACAGTTAGCCGTATTGATCACACCCCACCAGTATTGGTTGTCTCCCATCTGAGATCCTGGTATGATAGTGTACCCCCTTCAGATAAGGTGATCGTAGATCAGCTGTTACAGCATTCCATGACCCTCCTAATGTTTCAGGTTCCTTTGGGCTTTGTAGATGGCATGCTAGATCTTTGGGTACCTGAGAGGCAAGTTTTTTGGTTTGGGACCCAAAAGTTGACTCCCACCTTAGAGGAGTATGAGTGGTTGACGGCTTTTCCATTGGACATGCCTTGCGCTTAGATGGCTATCGGAGATATGCGCTGGCAGTTTATGACCCTCACCGGGTTGAGGCGTATAGTAGCACATGATGAGATTACATCTGCTCATGTAGTATCCCAACATTTTTTGATAGACAGATTTAGCTCATTGGACAGCTATACACAACAGTCTGGGGATTTCACCACGTCGGAGGATCAGTGGCGTGTGGCCAGAGTAGATGTACTCATGTTGTGCGTAGTGGCTTATTTGTATAAGTCATTATACATGGTTCATTTGGACATCGGTATCGGTAGGGTAATGAGAGCTCTCAGGGAGGGTCATACCATTATACCCATTCAGCAGGGGTATTTACAGGCAGCTCAGTCTTGTTGTATGTGTGGTTCATATCACACTTAAGATCGATTGGCACCTTCCGACGGCATGGGTACTATTTTTCCCATTAGATAGCCATGTCTTATTCCTTTCAGCCGGCGGAGTGTACAGACGCTACATCCTGGTCAGCGTTCTAGGCAGGGACCGAGTATCCATTTGATATTTTACCATGTACAGGGCTTAGCTCTCCCTACAACTTTATTACTCATGCACCTGACATGGATTATCTCCCTCTGGCTGGTTTGAGGGGCATGACCACATATCACCCACTGGCTGTGATGTCATAGTTTGACCAGTTTCAGGATGTTCATCCTTTTGAGGGGGCATTAGGTCAGCATTTGTCATCTCGGCATTTGTCAGCAGAGGATAGATCCAGGGTGTATGCTTATTGGGATCAGCTTGAGAGTGTTGAGTTTACTGTTAGCCATCCGGGCCGTTCTATAGAGTATTCTGCATGGATGGAGGTAGAGATCACATCGACAACGATTGTATCCATAGTTCTGGGGATTTATTCAGATGATGGAGAGCCCATAGAGGACATCGATTCACGTACCAAGGAGGAGCTATTCGTCGGGTTACCAGCAGCTCTTGTAGATTCTCCCAGTATGACTGCTACTGTGATCCAGCATTTAGTAGAGTATTTAGAGCAGAGTCTGCATCTGATAACCTTTGAGAGAGATCAGGCTAGGGCCTTGATATTGACAGCTCTGGCTGGGACAGATGTCGCTCTGTTAGAGAGAGATGAGGAATTAAATCATAGAGATACCGTTGTTGCTGAGCGGGATGAGGCCAGATCATCTAGAGATGCAGTGATTGTGGAGCAGGATGGCGCTATATCTGCCCGAGATAATGCTATTACAGATAGTATTGTAGTGAGGTCCCTTACTACTGGCATTATTGCAGAGATAAGCACGCATATTGATGAGAATAGTGTCACCATACAATTAGTTGTAGATCTGTTGGCTCGTGTAGAGACCATTGGGCAGGAGATCACAACGTTACCTCCTTCTTCTGATAGGGATGCCATATTAGACTTGATAGCCCACATACACGCTGACTTGTAGACGGGCTTGTATTTCCCTACACAGACTAGCTTAGCCATTTTTGTCATGTACAACACATATTGTATATATCAAATAGTATTATATATGGCAGGGAAATATATGTTGATTCACTTCCCTTTTAGTTGTGCCTTATTACTTGCTTGATATTTGCCTGTTTCTCCAGGGGTTGTGATCTTGATGTATTCTGAACTCCTCCTTGATGGATGGACATTGAGATGTCTCAGGATCTTTCAGAATGGATCGTTGATCTATGTGTATTCCCTACCATCTTTAGTATCTTGGGACTGATGTATGGAGATGTGGAGAGGAGCGTGGCTTTCCTCTCTGAGGTTGACTGCACCACAGATGGTCGTCGATACTCCTTTGTATGGGGGAGCCCAGTTAGTCCCATCTCTTATGGATTTGTGTTTCTCTTTGAGGAGTCAATCGCAGCTTAGATGGCCGCCGATTCTCCCATTTATGTGGGGAGACCAGGTAGTTCCATCCCTTTGGTCTGAAGCCTGATTAAGTGTAGTGGATTAAAAGATGATCCAAGTACCGTTAACAAGTTTTTGTGTTTTGGTAGGGGGTAAGACCGAACCATAAATGGCTGCCTACGTACACCTATTGAAGAGGAGATCAGGTTTGCGTAGTTCGAACCTAGCATAAAGGTATAACATTGTATGCGTCAAAGGGGTGTAGAGATGTGTTTGCTTTTGTTTGTAGAGAAGGGTGTAGAAATGTTTTTGTTTTTTTGTAGTGCGACCGGACCATATAAAATGGATGCCTATGTACTCCCGTGTATTTGGGAGATTAGGTCAACGTAACCCCATGTACAGGACGTATTGTAGCCGAAAAGTTTGATCCCATGTACAGGCCAAAGTGAGGGTGTGAAAAGTTTTATCTCTGGTGGGATAAACTGTAGGTGTAAAAAGTTTTATTCCTGGTGGGACAAAACTGTAGGTGTTAAAAGTTTAATCCCTGGCAGGACAAAACTGCAGGTGTGAAAAGTTTTGAAAACGAAGTTGAGTGGTGTGAGACCCCAAATTTTATAAATAAAGATTTAATTTTCTCGAATTTTTTTAATATTATGGTGTGGATTTGAGATAGTGTTATAGTTGTGGGTAGTATTTATAAATTTTACAAAGTACGAAAGTTGTTATATAATATTCGTTTGTCGGGGAATATTCTTTCTGTCGGGGAATATCCGTACGACGACACAATCATTGGTGGACCCCACAATAGAATTATTGTCGGATTGAGAAAACGACAAAAATATTTTATGAAAATAACGACGGAAGTTTTACCATTAAAATTGTCGAACTACTCGGTAGTCAAAGTACAGTAATACGCGTGGTTGCTGTTGGGTAAAATCTAATTACGCGCAAAACACGCAAGTGTACGTGATCAACAAGTAATATAGTAGTGAATAAAGTATCGTTCCCACGAAGACAAATTAACAAGAATTTTAACTTCACAAGTATCAATTTTCTATTAATCCTAATTATATTAAACTATTCAATTCAATGGTTTAAAATTATAGAATCTAAATTAATAAATAAACAAACTATCACAAAACAATCACTAATATCAAAGTCCGGAATTTCAAACAATTGATGGAGAATTAAACTTATGACTTCACCCTAAGATTCACTCTGATTTTCAAACCTTTATTCCAATTCAACTTTATATCTCAGTTTATTAATCAAGAACACGAACGTAGTACTAGCCACCTTTCGATGCACTAATACCGTATTAACTTAAATCCACAATTAAGATAGAAACAAGTTAAACACCTAAATCAACCAATTCACTATATCTCTATGTGAACTGAAATTGAAGAATGTTTAAGCTTAAGTTCTCTATCCGATTACATGTGATGTCAAGCATATCTCTACCTTAACAATAATCAAAAATCTGCTATTCACAAAATTCATGACACATGCTATGTTAACTAGGTCTAGATTGAATATCCTTTCTCGATTCAATTCAAATCTACAAGGAATTGTTGATCAGGCAATTCATAAATTTACGTTTGAATTAACATAGATAAACTGAAAATATTTTATTGAATTGGAAATCAAAGTTATAGAATCATCGTTTCACCCACAGATCCATCACAAGTCTAATAAGCGAATTAGTTCATAATGAATGAATTAAAAACTGAATAATCTGATGAAAACATCCTTCTAATTACAAATAAAAGACTAACGAGAAGAAGAATAATGAACACCCTTCACGTAGCCTAGAATTGCAACCGTCACGATAATCTCTTCAAATTACTCTTTCAAAGCTTTCACCTGAATCCTGGAATTTATCTCTGAATTATGCTCCTTGTGTTGTGTGATTTTTGTTTTTAATGCCATATTCAGCTTCCTCCTTGTTCTGGTCGAAGTCTACCTATTTTAGAGTCCAGGCGCCTCAGCAAAGTCCCACAAACCAAGTACCAGCAGAGTTCAAAACGCATCAGGAAAGTGTAGGATTCAGCACCCCCGCCCCGACGGGGGGTACAAGGTAGAACACGCCCGCCCCGGCGGGCTACTACTCAGCTAAAAAACTTTTGCTTCCTCATGCATTTTTCCAACTTCGCTCCAAAACTCCGTCTTTCTTTACCACTTGCATCCATAACCACCCTACATATAAAATAACATGAAACAAGTGAAAACGAACACAAAACAAGAAGATAACTACGAATTTAAACATGAAATGAACATCGATTCGTGTATATTAAATTCACTTATCAAAATCTCCCAAACTTAAAACGTGCTAGTCCTCAAGCACAAAACAAACTACATGCTATGCAATGCAATGAAATGAAATAAACAAAATCTAAAAGCCTAAGAATCCAATAATATCGCAGAAACTAACTTATCTCGTCGGCCTAAGAGAAAACAAGCAACCTTACAATACGAATCACCAAAACTAATCCATAATTTCGTATTAATTCTCAAATCTTGAACAATTATCACTGGTATAGCATGCATGTGTGATCAACATCTATGATAACTGATACGGACCCAAATTCAATACATAAGCAACTTCTCAGAAGGAATCATATAGTGCAATCTTAAAAATTTCAAAGATAGGCACAACCCAACTAACATTAAAAAATACCAAATTCAAGGGTCCATGCAGGATACTTATACTTTCTTCTTTTTCTTTTTACACGAGGGGTTTTTTTCCCCCGTCATTATTCCTCTTTTTTTAGATAGATGGTTGGTGAGTGTGTTTTACGCTCCATCTTACGCTTGTGTTTATGGGGAGTGTTTCTCCTTAACCCACCACAAGACTCAATATTCCATCTCACGCTTGTGTTTATGGGGAGTGTTTCTCCTCAACCCACCACAAGACTCAACATGTTTCAAATATTATATATATATATATATATATATATATATATATATATATATATATATTTATATATATTATTTATTTTCAAAGCTTATATACCCACATATACTCTCCCAAACTTAGGTTCTTGCCTAATTTAAGCCTTTATGCCTATCCTTATCATTTTCTCATTCACCCTAGCATTATCCTTTAGAAACTATTTATGTATCAATTTGAACTGATCGGTCAACAAAGATGTTATTAGTGCTTACCTTTTTATAACAGTTTCAAACAAGTCCAAGAATCGATTCATAACAGAAATTGTATCACAGTTCTAATAATCAATACTATATTGGTTAACTTGTTCACAATATCATCATTGGCCCACAAATAACATGAACTGCAACACTATTGGACATATGCAAACACAATATTAAACACAATATTTTTTTCTTTTTTTTAACTGAAAATAACAGAATTGACAACAATGCACAATCCTAGACTACTATGCAAACACCAAATCTACTATGCAAACTATAAACGAAAACAAAAATAACAAAATGCATGCAACTAAATAAATAATTAAATCCCCCAAACTTAAGTAACACAATACCCTCATTGTATAAAAATGAAATTAAGTGCATGAGGACTTCCCTGCAATCGCCTAAGTCTGGGGAGGTGGTTGGTGTTCTTCATCCTCGGAGTCGTTCGGTGGAAACCTTTGCATGGGCATGGGCTACTGGTACGGAAATTGTGCATCAGGATTGAAGCTCTGGAGTGTAGTATTCAAGTATGCGAATGTCATGTTCATGGCATATGGTCTTGTCGCATTGCAAGCCGTCTTATCTCCCGTCGAGCTGCCTTGTTGTGCTCTTCCATTTGTTGATGTAATGCATGGAACTGAGGGTGATATATGGTGTACGAGGATGGTTCTGCCTCAATCCCTTGATCTCCCATAGTTTCGTCCTCATCACCCGAGGTGTCAACGGCGTCAGCCTCGTCTTCCGAAGCTGATGGAAATATAAATCCTAAACCTCGAGGATGAGATTCACCTCCGGCCCACACCGAATATTGTGATATCATTCTCGAATCTAGCAGTTACAGTGGCATAAGGGTGGGCTCATCATCAGACCATCTAACACCTGCTTGACAACACAACCCATAAATTAGGGTGGATGTGGCAAGCCTCCTGAGAAATTACCCCGTAGACATCGGCGAATTGAAAAATTAATTATGGCCCCGACGTCGATGATGAAGTCTTGGACAATAGCAAAAAGGAGTAGTGCCTACACCTTGGTGACGTCCGAGGTATGCGTGGATGGTAATAGTTTCACACATAGGAAGGCATACCATATTTTACCATACAGACTAAGATCTTTGTTGTGAAACACTATGCCTCCCTTCCGACCCTTTATCCACGTTGTACCCAGCTTGGTCATGTCCTTGATAACCTCCTCATAGTCAGGGTCAAAATCTCTCAAATGAGCATATTGGCACTGTCGAGGTACCTGTAACTGGTAATACGTGTTGATGACATCTGCACTAAACGGGACCAATTGACCTCGCACAGAAGCATTGAACGGTGCCTTGTCCTCGGCATTTACATAAAACTCCTTGACCACATTAACGGCGGTGGCCTCGGGTTCCTCAGTGAACTTGACCCCACCCTTTTTGATAGATTTGTTGCATCATCTCTCCGTCGTGAGCATCCGGTGCCAACCCCTGCTCCGGTGTAAGAGCCTTGGTAACCATATAATCGTACTGGTCGGCGGCGGCGGCACTTCTGAATTTTCGGCAATCGAATGGACATGGTGGTGGATTTGACCTTGAACTCTCTCCCTTTTGGCATTTCGGTGTCGGTTGTGAAGCCATTGATCTCCGAAAGTTAAAACTTGCTAGCACACACTTCCTTCCCCTTACACTTGGTTCACTCAACTTATCAAACACTTAGTGTGCACAGTCCATTCTTCCACCAAAGCTTGATTATTTTTATGGTACTTCAGTGGAGAGAAGATGGAAACTCAATAAAAAGGAAACATACTCTCAAGTATGCTATGTGTTCCCCAATTTTCTTGATGAATTTGAAATTTGTGGTGATGAATATGGGAGGTATGTGGTAGGGTTTATATAGAGGTGATAGGGGAGAGGAATTCGTGTGCTTAATGGTGTGGGGTAGTTGATGCAATTGATTTAGGTAGTGGGTAGGAGTTGTCGATCGTGGTGGTGTGTAGTGGCTAGGTGGTCTTGTAACGGGGGCTGGGTGGTTTGGGTGAGGGAGAATGAGAGAAACCAAAAAAAATGTGTAGAGGAGAATGAGGAAACAACGTGTCTAAAAGCTGAGCGTGTCTGCCTAAGATCAAGGACCCCCGCCCCGACGGGGGGTGCAAGTTCATTTCAGCCCGCCCCGGCGGGCATGCTCACTGACTTGGGGTTTTTGGCTTCCAAAAGGGCAGATCAAAATTATCTGATTTTCCTTCTTTTCTTGCCCGTTGTTGCTCTTACTTATTTTTGACCCCTCCTGCAACCATAAACATGCAAGAAGTTAGATTATTGACGACTTGGAGTATGATTGAGAGTTTCAACAAAACGTTTACTCTATAATACCTACTACTTAATAAAAGCTACATTCTAACAATTATAAATAAAACCACTAAAAATAACAAAATATTGGGTTACCTCCTAATTAACGCTTGATTTAAAGTCGTTCAGCCTGACTACTCCCTGTTTTACTGTGTATCGGCGAGGGTAATGTTGACGACATCCCTGTTTGATTTGCCACCCCAGTAATGCTTTATCCGTTGACCATTGACTTTGAACGTCTCTAATGGATTACGACTGTAGAGTTTAACGGCGCCATGAGGGAATACTCACTTTATAGTGAATGGTCCCGACCATCTCGACTTAAGCTTTCCTGGGAATATCTCTACCTTAACAATAATCAAAAATATGCTATTCACAAAATTCATGACACATGATATGTTAACTAGGTCTAGATTGAATATCCTCCCTCGATTCCATTCAAATCCACAAGGAATTGTTCATCAGGCAATTCATAAATTTACGCTTGAATTAACGTAGATAAACTAAAAATATTTTATTGAATTGGAAATCAAAGTTATAGAATCATCGTTTCACCCACAGATCCATCACAAGTCTAATAAGCGAATTAGTTCATAATGAATGAATTAAAAACTGAATAATCTGATGAAAACATCCTTCCAATTACAAATAAAAGACTAAAGAGAAGAAGAATAATGAACACCCTTCACGTAGCCTAGAATTGCAACCGTCACGATAATCTCTTCAAATTACTCCTCCAAAGCTCGCACCTGAATCCTGGAATTTATCTCTGAATTATGCTCCTTGTGTTGTGTGATTTTTGTTTTTAATGCCACATTCAGCTTCCTCCTTGTTCTGGTCGAAGTCTACATATTTTAGAGTCTAGGCGCCTTAGCAAAGTCCCACAAACCAAGTACCAGCAGAGTTCAAAACGCATCAGAAAAGTGCAGGATTCGGCACCCCCGCCCCGGCGGGAGGTACAAGGTAGAACACGCCCGCCCCGATGGGCTATTACTCTGCTAAAAAACTTTTGCTTCCTCATGCATTTTTCCAACTTCGCTCCAAAACTCCGTCTTTCTTTACTACTTGCATCCATAACCACCCTACACATAAAATAACATGAAACAAGTGAAAACGAACACAAAACAAGAAGATAACTACTAATTTAAACTTGAAATGAACATCGATTCGTGTATATTAAATCCACTTATCAGTTGTATAGTAGCACATGGTATTAATTATTGATGCTTACGTGAGAAGTCACTCAGTTTTATTCAATTATTGCTACAGTAATTGCTACATAATATCTCACGTTATTTAATTCAATTATTGTCGATATTTTATATATTATTAAATCAATAATTGAGATAACAAAGTTATTAATATTATTATTTGCAATATTAACGATGTCAATAAGTTCTGTTAAGAAGAGATTTGGTCACCTAATTAAGCGCCAAAAGGGAGAAATCCTTATTGGAAAGCCCCCTCTTTCCTGGAAACGATCTGGTCGATTAATATTGTGAATTATAACAAAGGTGATAAGTTTTGTTTTATTATTATTATTATAAATGTAATTAAACAGAAAACTTTTTATATAAAATAGAATACTTTTATAAAGTTATTTGTTTTATTGAACTATAAATAGAATATATAATATTCTATTATGCATAGTGTTTGCAGAGTGTCTGCATATTATTTGTATATTAAAATCTTTTTATATAAAACAGAATACTTTTATAAAGTTATTTATTTTATTAGACTATAAATAGAATATATAATATTCTATTATGCATAGTGTTTGCATAGTGCCTGCATAATATTTGCATAGTAAAATCTTTTTATATAAAACACAATACTTTTATAAAGTTATTCGTTTTATTATATTATAAATAGAATATATTTTATTTTATTTAAAAGATTTTGTTTTATTAGAATATTTTATTAATACTGCATAGTAAATCAACATGGGCCGTCCGTTTAAAAGTAAATCAATCTGGACCGTTCATGAATTAGTTACTATTCAGTCCATTCTCCTATAAATAGAAGCTCATTCCTTCATTATTTCTTACGAATTCACTGAAACTCTAGAGAGAGAAATTATTGAGAGAAAGAAGAAAAGTATTCTGCTACTTCACTATTCCTATATCCAGTTTCTTCTAAGGTAAGGGGTGTTATTTATTTCATATTCACTTACGATATTATTTTTCGTATTCGTAAGAAATATTATCTTCGTTCAATATTCGTAAGAGATATTATTTGTTGTACTCGTAAGGAGTATTATTTCTTTCGTATTCATGAAGAGAACTTCTGTTATTCCATTCTTATTATTATGTTGTAATAACCTGTATACGTGGACTACCCTATACTTGGTAAAATTCTTCTGTTATTCCATTCCTTATTATTATGTTGGAATAACCTATATATGCGAAGTACCACATACATGGTCAAATTCTTCTGTTATTCCATTCTTTATTATTATGTTGGAATAACCTGTATATGCGAAGTACCGCATACATGGTGAAATTCTTCTGTTATTCCATTCTTTATTATTATGTTGGAATAACCTGTATATGCCAAGTACCGCATACATGGTGAAATTTTTTTGTTATTCCATTCTTTATTATTCTGTTGAAATTTCCTGTCTGTGCGTATTATGCATTGGTTCCATTATTTATTATTCTATTGGAATAACCTGTCTGTGCCGTCTATCGCATGCATGGTGAATTCTGTTGTTATTCCATTCTTTATTATTTTGTTGGAATATCCTGTCTATGCGTTTACGCATGACCTGGTTCCGTTATTTATTATTATGTTAGAATAACCTGTGTGTGCGGTCTATCGTATGCCTGGTGATTTCTTTTGTTATTCCATTCTTTATTGTACTCAGTTGGTTAAAGTTTTGGCTTTTATACTCCATGAAATTAGTGGAATATCCTTGATATTTGCGCTTCATCCAGTATCTTTTCATGGAAATATTCTTCCGAGCATTCTTGAGTTTTACCCCACAAAGCAGTATCATGTTGACAATTTGGACCCTATTGATTCCTGGATAATTAATTCTTGAACTTGTTTTATTGAATTTTTATATCATTGTCATCATCCTCATGTTTATATTATGTTAAAAGTCATCTGTGGCCTGTAGTGCATAGATGGACTTGGTATGATTATGACCAGGGATTATTCGGTATAATCATGACCGTAATGTTACAAATGATGTGGTAAAAGTCCTCATTAGCCCGTAGTGCATTGATGGACAGTTGTTGGCATGATCATGACCATTGATGAATACACGAATATCCTTGGCCCGTAGCGCATAGATAATTTGTGGTTGTGATACTAATGAATATCCTTGGTCGTAGTGCAGGGATGTTGTGGATTATTTATTAAACTGAGTCCCAGCGATAAATGTGATGAAAAACCTTTTAAATCATAAAAGATAGTAGATTTTATTCTCTACTTGACTCTTATAATGGATTGCTTGTTCCGTTGCAGTAAACTTGATGTTTGTTATATTGTATCAGTTTAACACTGTTGAAGGCTAACGATAATTTATTCTGCATTATCTTAGTCAAAATATTTCTTACTGGGCTAGTTGAGCTCACCCTTTTAGTTTCATTGTTCTCTTCAGGAAATGAGAATGTAGTAGGGACTAGTCGGGGAACGGAGTGATGGTCCGGATGATAGCATTAGTAGTCCTCACTATTATATGAAATAGTGTGATAATAAATGTATTGAAGACTTATTTTGAGTTTGAATACTGTCTATAAGACAATATTTGTATTAAAACTCATAGCTCATGTTGTATATTTAAGATTATATTTGTATTCTGTGCCATGTATTTAGCGACTCAGAATAGGTGATGTATACCTATTTTGGGGGTGTCACAAGTGGAGGATCTGCTGATCCGAAACCAGGCTGCTGGTTGGAAAGTTTGATTGTCCTTGATGGGGCAAATGGGTGTGAAGAAAGGTTGTATGTAGTGAAGGATTTAGAAAACCTAAATTGACTAAGAATCTAGTGATCCAAAACCAGGATGTTTGCTTGGTGGTAACCTCAGACATAATATCGTTTCATGGTATCTGAGTTGATGAGCTGCGAAAATTCATCGCCATCCATCTCCTTCAATCTGAGAGCACCTCCTGTCAATACCTCCTTGACAACAAATGGGCCTTCCCAGTTCAGGGTAAATTTTCCTTTGGACTGATCTTGGTTGTTAATGATATTCTTCAAAACCAAGTCATGTTGTTTAAACTACCATAGCCAGAATTTTCTATTGTAGGATCTGGCGATCCTTTGTTGATATAACTGACCGTGGAAGATAGCAGCGGCTCGCCTTTCGTCTATTAGAGAATTGGTGATACCTATCTTGTAACCATTGGTCTTCATCCAGCTAAGCGTCTATTAACACTCTAAGGGACTCCATTTCAACTTTTATGGGGAGCACTGCTTCCATCTCATAGGTTAATGAGTAGGGGGTTGCTCCAATGGAAGTGCACATTGGTGTTCTGTAGGCTAATAGAGTAAGAGGCTATAAGTTAGGCCATCCTTTGTGATTGGCGGACATTTTTTGCATGATCTTCTTGATATTCTTATTAGCCGCTTCAACAACACCATTCATTTTTGGACGATAGATGACAGAGTTGAGATGTTTGATGTGGAATTTACTGCATAACTCCCTCATCATTTTGTTGTTGAGGTTCTTAGCATTTTCTGACACAATTACCTCTGGTTGTCCATATCGACAAATGGCATTGTTTCTGATGAAAGCAATGATAACTTCTTTTGTAACCCTGGGGAAGGAGGCTGCTTCTACCCACTTGGTGAAGTAGTTGATCATGGTGAAGATAAACTGATGCCCATTGCTGGCTTTGGGCTCGATGGGCTCGATCACGTCCATTCCCCACATTGAAAAGGGCCAAGGCGAACTCATATTGTGGAGCTCCCTTAGAGGGGCGTGGATAGCATTCCCATGAATTTGGCATTGGTAACATGTCTTGACATGATCATCACAGTCAGCTTTGAGAGAGAGCCAGTAATGCCCTGTTCTTAGGATTTTCTTGACAAGTAGGGGGTCGCTCATTTGTGGGCCACATACTCTACCATGGATTTCATCCATGAGCCTCTGAGCTTGGTCCTTGTCCAGACATCTGAGGAGACCTAATCCCGCATCTCTTTTGTAGAGTGTGTCTCTGCTCAGGTAGAATCTCATAACCATTCGATGGATCCGCTTTCTTTCAGTTGGACTCGCCTCTGCGGGTGTAGATCCATCTCACAGATACTCCTTGATATGTTGATACCAAGGGTGTTGGATGGGATGTGACGACCCCAAATTCGGATATCTTCTAACCCGACAGATGGTGCTACACGGTGCTACATTTCACACATACATTCAATTAAAATACCTCAAAAGAGTGAATATGTCTTCTATATATTCCAAAACAATATTGCCATTCCCAGGATCTTTATAATCATTACATGTGTTCTTATCATAATATTAAATAATTACAACATTCCTACTATACTATTACAAAGACAATATATTTGTCTGCCTTAGCCTTTCATTTATATTTACCGAATCCTTCGGTTCGTTCAGTCTTAGCTGCATTCATATGGTTCAAGCAAGAGTGAGCATAACTAGCTCAGCAAGTATGACAATTTCATTTAAATAGGAGGTTTGAATCATATGAATCGTATATCCTCAATAATTGAATCAATAGTTCTGAAGTACTATCGATAATTCAAATATCACTTCTCTTTTCTTTAAAATGTTTCACAATGAACAACATTTGTAAAACCTAAATTGTGGTTCAAGACCTTGAGCATTTCATTCTTTCTTTGAAAAGGACAACCTGGCACCAAGTCCGTAAGTCTGATATATCTTACGAGCACGTCTAGGTGATCAGCTGATAAGTGCATATTATTCATTTATTTTGATTCCTTTAAATTTAGTTTTATTCCATGTTTCATGTGCATATGAGCTTATTAACGTGTTTAATGATTTCAGGAAGAATTGGAGCTGAAATGAGGAAAAAGAGAAATTACAGGGTTTTTAGCATTAAGTTGGATGCATGGTCTAGGCTTGGGACTTGAATTTTATTGTAGAGCTCTTCTTTAGCTTTCCGGAACATCTTGAATCGTCTCAATCGGAGTTCATATGAAAAGGTTATGATCTTTTTACTAAACAAACGTTGAACCTCAAAGTTTGGAAGTTGCAATTTACACAGCAGTCCGTTGGAGCCTCATTTCGACCTTGATGCAGCCAGAATCTATCAAATCTCAAAGCATAAAAGTTGTAGATCTCGTCGATATCTTCGTTTTTATAGGTAGCAGACTCCGTAACTCCTTCTGGATCAAAAGTTATGATTGTTTTACCAAAGGACGTTGCAGCAGAAAATGGAAATTCGCCCCAGCGAATTTGAGCGGGAAAATTGAGAAATCTTGGATTTTTGGAAAGTTTCTAAATGCAGATTTTGGCAGACTTCTACATGGAATTGGATTGATATTTCTATTAGCTTTAGGATTTCCTTTATACTAAGATTTATTTCCAAATTGGATTCTATTTCTTTATGGAAACTAGTTATGATTTGTAATTCATTTTAGGATTTGGATTTCTACATCCTATAGGATTTAGGACTTTGTCTAGCACTATAAATAGATGATGCTAGTCAGGGTTTTATTCATTCAATCATCTACTACATTCTCTCATCTACAACATTGGAGGATTGAAGACATGAGCTAAGTTCTTTTTATTCAGTTCTAAGGGATGTTGAACCTTATTTATAATTAATGGTTAATTGAGTATTCATTATTTATTCCTTCTCACATGAAATTCATTCTTGATAATCTGATTTAATTTCTGAATGTTATTTGGCTTAACTGATTTGATTTCTGCAGGATTGAGTTGGTTAACAAATATCATATGCTAGATCAAGGAATAATATTACGTGTAATTGATATTGTTTCTAATCACAAGTAGTAATTAGTAATACATGATTGTGGACAAGCTTTTGAGTATTGCTATGATTATCAGAAGACAAGTTAAACAATCCGAGCTTATGTGTTTGTTACTTGGAATGGTCTAATTCCCTAATTCTTAATGCTGCTATTATATTAAATCTAGAGAGCTTGTTCTAGGTTATATAATTGTTAGAATCTTGTGAAGAGCTTGTTTCATTGAGTGACAATCTAAGGGGAGTTTCGGGTAGCAGAGCTTGTTGTTACCTAGGGCTATTAGTTTCATTGAAGGGTAAATAATGTTACACTTGATTAATCTATTATTGTAAAAAGGTGATACTGAACTAAAGAACTGAAGATTTTTATTTATTATTTATTCTTATTACTTTATTCTTGTTAATTTAGTTAAATAATTAAAAATCCCCTTTTCATTAGAAACCATTGGATAAATATAAAATAAATCACTCTCTGTGGGATCGATCTTTGCTTACTACTGTGCTAATTGTTTGAATTTGTAAAGTGAAAGTGAGGTTAATTTAGGAGTGTAAACGACAGCTCCCAAATTTTGGCGCCGCTGCCGGGGAGTGTTATTTGTTTTGTTTATTCTTTGTTTTCGTTTATTTTTATTATTTTCTTTTTGTTTTTGTTTTATGACTCAATTCTCTAACTTTATTGACTTAAATTTTGATCAAGAGATAGAGAAAATTGCAAATATAAAAGAAGCTCTTGTTCCATCATTTGAAGTGGAAGAGATGGCGGTGCCACAAAATAACAAAACTTTGAAAGAACTGGCTACTCTTGATCTGACTCAACCATCTTTTAGTATTGAGTATCCTACTTTAGATGTTGCTTTTGAACTTAACTCTAGACTAATTCATCTTTTGCCTACTTTTCGTGGTCTTACAGGTGATAATCCATATAAGCATCTAAAGGAGTTCCATGTGGTGTGTTCCACGGTGAAAGCACAAGGAGTGACAGAGGAGCAGATCAAGCTTAGACTTTTTCCATTCTCATTAGCAGATTTTGCTAAAGACTGGTTATACTATCTACCTTCAGGATCAATACGATCATGGACTGATATGCAAAGGCTATTCTTAGAAAGGTACTTTCCTGCATCAAGAGTCGCCCACCTAAGAAAGGAGATATGTGGAATCAGGCAGTTCAATGGAGACAATCTCTATGAGTATTGGGAAAGGTTCAAGAAGTTGTGTTCCAGCTGTCCACCTCATGGAATAAATGAACATTACTTGATCCAGTACTTCTATGAGGGGTTGCTACCAATGGAAAGAAGCATGATTGATGCAGCAAGTGGAGGAGCACTGGTAGACAAGACTCCAGACGCTGCAAAGAACTTAATTACAACCATGGCAGCCAACTCACAACAGTATGGTACTAGGATGACTCATGCATCACAAAGGGTAAAAGAGGTGAGCACTTGTAATATTGAGCAACAAATTTCTGAATTAACTACTATAGTTCGACAAATGGCTGCAAGGAATACGCAAGGTTTTCAGCAAGCTCAATCTCAATACCACACAGAAAACCAAGAAGTACCTGTCAATTCTGGGACATCTATGGAGGATATGTTTAAGGCATTCATGAACCAAAAACAACAGTTCATGAGTCAGACACAACAATTCCAGCAGGAGACAAGAACTTCTGTTCAAGATCTGAGGGACCAAGTTGGTCAGCTTACAACCACAGTAGGAAGGTTACTTTCTCAAACTGTTGAAAATGTAAGTGCTATAACATTGAGATGTGGTGCAGAGGATCAGCAGCAAGGAAATTCAATACAAAGTAAGTCCGATAATAGTGATGTACTCAAGCACAAATTTCCACCTCTTTCAGCTTATGAACCGAAACTACCTTTTCCCCAAGTTCTAACAAGGAATTGGAAAGTTGGAAAGAATTCAGCGTGGTATAGAGAGTCTAATGAAAAATTCCTAGAAGAAATCTCAAATAGGGAACAAGAACTTAAAGAGGATGAAGTGTTCACTAGTGGAAACCAGTTGGAAGTGCTTGAGGCTACTACTGAATTTGAAGAAGAAATCAGGTATTCAAAGTCTAAAAAGGATGAACAAGAGGAAGATGAGAACAATTTGATAAGTTCTGCAGATATTTACAAAAAGGATATAGAGGATACATCGGTGCAAATAATAAAAACACTACATGATACATACCATGGGACCTCAACTATGGAATTGGATGAGGCACATGTCCAGTTCAGCATATTTGAAGTTAAAAGGTATCTTGATAATATTAATTCTATTTTTTCTACTGATGTTGTTGACTCTATAGTGCAGGAATCTTTTAATCAAATACAATTATACAAGGAGGATTTGAGGGCTGGAATGGAGCAAAATCAGGATCTGAAGGATGCTCCTAATGAAAAATTGAAGCTGTTACCAGTCCACTTGAAGTTCACAAGTCCAATTACATAGAATGAGAAGGATGATGTCAAGCCAATGACAATAAATAAGGGCAGCTACTTGGGAGGCAACCCAAGATCTCAGATTTGATTTTTCTATCCCTTCACTTTTTAGTTTTTTTATTGCATGTTAGCTAGTAGTATTTTCTTCTTTGCATGATTTTCTTACATTGGGGACAATGTAAGGTTTGAGTGTGGGGGGAAGATTTAGGTTTTTATTTTACTTAGGAATATTGATAAGATTTTGATGGGGAATTTGAAAAAAATTAATGCTTTTGAAAATTTTTAAAAAATTTGGTTCCATGGTTCTATTTGCCTATGTGTTTGAAGGTTAAAGTCAAAGATTGAAAATTGATGCTAAAATTCAGAATCTGTTTGATGCTTAATTTGTTAATGAATGATGACAACTAAGCCATGATCCATAGTAATTGATTTGAATTGAATTTGTGATTCATGAGTACTTGAATATGGAAAGCATGTTTATTTGGCTAAGTTATTTGTGGAGTTGTCTATGTGCACTGATTTCACGACTTAGAACTGTTTAACTTGCTTATATTGTTGCAGAACCATGTGAAAAAATGATGAATGAAAAAATAGAAAAAAAAGAAAATTAAAAATATGCTTCAATGTCCATTGTGCGAAATAACTGGGTATCTAAGCCTCGGGAAGCATCGGTATTCACGCTGAAAAGTGAGATGGATAAAAGCAGCTTGACTAGTCGACTTTTGTGGCCTTTGTTACTTGAATAAGTAAGCCTTAGGGGTGTCTCTACACCTAGTGCCCTAAGATCATCTGGTTTGGGAGTCGTTGGTGGAAAGTTCGCTAATGGGTAACTTTGAAAAGCCTAAGAAAAGGAGACATTGCACATGTCAAGAAAAGAAAAAAAATATAAGAAAAAAAAAGAAGCATGAAAATATATTCATCTGTGCTAAAAAAAGGGTTCTATGAAAAAATTAAAAAGCAAAAAAAATTTATTCTTGGTTACAAGTCAGTGTGCACGGTTTTTGCTCCATGGTAACTAAGTTGAGTAAGTATGTAAATTTTGGGAAAGTTTCTTATGTGGTTACAATTTGGTTTAATGAAATTCATTGGTGAAATGGTAAGGTTGGTAATTGTGAGTTAATTGATAAGGCATTAATTAGATTTTTGCAAATTTAGTGTTGATAGTCATGATTTGTACCTTGAAATCTTTTGACATAATGGTTGAATAGAATTTTTCTAGAAATCAAACTTTTTGTTTACACGAGGACGTGTAAAGGCTAAGTGCGGGGGAATTTGATAAGTGCATATTATTCATTTATTTTGATTCCTTTATTTTTAGTTTTATTCCATGTTTCATGTGCATATGAGCTTATTAATGTGTTTAATGATTTCAGGAAGAATTGGAGCTGAAATGAGGAAAAAGAGAAATTACAGGGTTTTTAACATTAAGTTGGATGCATGGTCTAGGCTTGGGACTTGAATTTTATTGTAGATCTCTTCTTTAGCTTTCCGGAACATCTTGAATCGTCCCAATCAGAGTTCATATGAAAAGGTTATGATCTTTTTACTAAACAAACGTTGAACCTCAAAGTTTGGAAGTTGCAATTTACACAGCAGTCCGTTGGAGCCTCATTTCGACCTTGATGCAGCCAGAATCAGTCAAATCTCAAAGCATAAAAGTTGTAGATCTCGTCGATATTTTCATTTTGATAGGTAGCAGACCCCGTAACTCCTTCTGGATCAAAAGTTATGATTGTTTTACCAAAGGACATCGCAGCAGAAAATGGAAATTCGCCCCAGCGAATTTGAGCGGGAAAATTGGGAAATCTTGAATTTTTGGAAAGTTTCTAAATGCAGATTTTGGCAGACTTCTACATGGAATTGGATTGATATTTCTATTAGCTTTAGGATTTCCTTTAGACTAAGATTTATTTCCAAATTGGATTCTATTTCTTTATGGAAACTAGTTATGATTTGTAATTCCTTTTAGGATTTGGATTTCTACATCCTATAGGATTTAGGACTTTGTCTAGCACTATAAATAGAGGATGCTAGTCAGGGTTTTATTCATTCAATCATCTACTACATTCTCTCATCTACAACATTGGAGGATTGAAGACATGAGCTAAGTTCTTTTTATTCAGTTCTAAGGGATGTTGAACCTTATTTATAATTAATGGTTAATTGAGTATTCATTATTTATTCCTTCTCACATGAAATTCATTCTTGATAATCTGATTTAATTTCTGAATGTTATTTGGCTTAACTGATTTGATTTCTGCAGGATTGAGTTGGTTAACAAATATCATATGCTAGATCAAAGAATAATATTACGTGTAATTGATATTGTTTCTAATCACAAGTAGTAATTAGTAATACATGATTGTGGACAAGCTTTTGAGTATTGCTATGATTATCAGAAGACAAGTTAAACAATCTGAGCTTATGTGTTTGTTACTTGGAATGGTCTAATTCCCTAATTCTTAATGCTGCTATTATATTAAATCTAGAGAGCTTGTTCTAGGTTATATAATTGTTAGAATCTTGTGAAGAGCTTGTTTCATTGAGTGACAATCTAAGGGGAGTTTCGGGTAGCAGAGCTTGTTGTTACCTAGGGCTATTAGTTTCATTGAAGGGTAAATAATGTTACACTTGATTAATCTATTATTGTAAAAAGGTGATACTGAACTAAAGAACTGAAGATTTTTATTTATTGTTTATTCTTATTACTTTATTCTTGTTAATTTAGTTAATTAATTAAAAATCCCCTTTTCATTAGAAACCATAGGATAAATATAAAACAAATCACTCTCTGTGGGATCGATCCTTGCGTACTACTGTGCTAATTATTTGAATTTGTAAAGTGAAAGTGAGGTTAATTTAGGAGTGTAAACGACAGTTCCCATCAGCCTATAGTACTCTATGTTGTACAACACTACTTTATTTAAACGTATGTATGTTTAAGGTTTGGCAACCTCACGTGCCTGTCGTTTGACGACAAAACATTTATTTATCATACTCAGTCTTTCTTTGAAATCCATACCAAAATAGTTGGCAAAAGATAACAACATTTATATTACATGCATTTTTATTTAAGTTATACTTTACTTCCAATCAACTTTCATATGCCTTACATGCATTTTTATTTCTCACTGCCCCCTTTCTAGTGTTGGCACAGCGGCCCCAGCTTTCCTTTGTAAAGCTCGCGTTGTGCCGCGAGTTCACAGTACCTTTGCCCCGGTCTCGGCGCTGTGGTGCCATTCCTTCTTCTCTGTACCGCGATGCGGCACCACTTCCCAGTGTGTGAGGGTCTGGCCTAGCGCTGTGACCCTGACTTTACCTCTCTGGCCCGCGCTACGGCGCCGACCCTGACTCAAAGAAAATTTCCCAGAACTTTTCCTTCTGTGAATTTTTCAAGCACATACTTGTTCATTCTAAGTTCGAATTGGCTCGTTCAAAAGCCGCTAGCACACAAATCATGTGAACTATGAATTCATTATAAAATATTTCATTTTTCGAATCTATTAACTCGGAATTCACCGATTAGTTCGTTATTGAGCGTTCGTCAAACGTTCGTGAACGTTCAAAGTTTGTTTCTTCATTCTAAGTCAGAATTTGGTCATTTTTGAGTCCGTAACTCTAGAATGCAAATTTAGACTATTCTCCATCGAAAACCAATGTTTCTGAGTTCAATGGTGACTTTTGACTTTCATTTTGAGAATTTAATGATTTTGACGATTATCGTCTAATCTCGTAAATTTTGCCATAACTTCGTTACTTAAGATTTTTACACCGTTCAAAATGGATTCATTCCTTCGTTCTAACATCATAACCAAACATATTTCGTTAAATCATAAACATGATAAATTCTTCAATGTTCTTCATTAGTCCCTAACTTACATGACTATGATTTTCTTACCACATGGTTTATTAAAGTTTAAGTCCTCTAATAACCATCCTTATTCCTTTTTATCATACATACTCCACTAATCATTACTTCTCTAACAAGCTATAATTGAAGAGAGGAAGATTAATGGTCTAGAGGTTCTTACCCTTGATGATCAAACTTGGTTCTTATTTTTTCTTCTCTTGAATTATCAAAACTCTAGCTCTTACTTTTCTCCCAATAATCTAGGATGTTGGTGTTTTTGAACAAGAATAAATGAATTATCTAGCTCTCTATTTATAGGAATTGCAAAGTTAGGGTAGTATGGTCATTTAGGCCATTCCACTTCCTTTCATCACATCCTTACTATTCATTACTTGGCCTCCACAAAATTTATCTCTTGCTGGGCCACCACACATGGCCAGCCATGACTCACCTATGGGGCCCACATGGGTTGCCCCATGTGTTTTCTTAATCGTTGACCCATCGATTCGATCCATGGGTCCGGTTCTTAGTTTGGGCTTTAGGTTTAATTACTTTCGGCCTAACGTTGGGCTTGCATTTCGTATCATTAGGCCTTAACAAGTTTGCACTTGGGCTTGCCCAATTACTACACAAATCCTACACTAATTCTATTAGTCCATTACAATTAGCTTAAAGCCTTTTAACGTATAGTCTATGTATTCTGCGCTTATACTTAGTTGTATAATTATTCGTTCAATATGTTATGCTACCATTTATATATACTAGTACGATACTTCGTATCATACTCGTATTCATTGTCTCGTATAATACTTGGTATCATACGAACATCATTTATTCAAATCTTTATGTTTCTTAACATTCTCAAACTTAGTACGCAAGCGAAAAATTGCGTTTGTCATAATTGAAATATTATTACATAATTCATCCTTCCTTATTATTCTACCATTACGCATTTCTCGGAAGTTCAAAAATAATTTCCGAACAGAAATTGGTGAATAGTGTTTTTCAAAAAAAATCTCGAAAAGCTTTTATTTTTATCTTGGAAATTCAAACACATTAATTCTACCACATAGCCAGAACACTACGATATTCCGACACATTTAGGTTATAGAACAAACTTCATCTTACTAACACATAATAATAACATATAATATAATTTTATTCATTATTTAATTAAATAAAATTATTTTACCATTAATCCGATTTTCTCAGTCGTTACATTATTCCCTCCTTATAAGGATTATGTCCCCATAATGTCGTTATACATTACACAAATAACTGAGGGTAATTCTTCTTCATCTTTTCTTCAAGTTCCTACGTTGCTTCTTCGGCATCGTGGTTCTTCCATAACACTTTTATCGAAGGTATAACTTTGTTCCTCAGAACTTGCTCTTTTCTATCAATGATTTGAATAGGCATTTCTTCATACGTCAAGTCCTTCTCAATATGAATAGGTTCATATTCTATTGCATGCTTATAATCTGGTCTATAAGGACGCAACACAGAGACATGAAATACATTGTGTATTCGTTTTAGGTCTGGAGGTAATGCTACCACGTAAGCTACCTCTCTTACCCATTTTAATATTTCGAAAGGTCCTATAAATCTTGGACTTAACTTTCCTTTCTTCCCAAAGCGTATCTTTCCTTTCCAGGGAGATACCTTTAGAAATACGTACGAGCCTACTTCAAACTCTCCGTTCACTCGATGTGAATCTGTATACTTCTTCTGTCTGTCTTGAGCTGCTACTAGACGCATTCGTATCAGCTTAACTATATCCGCTGTCTACTGCACCAATTCTGGTCTTAGCATTCGGCGTTCTCCCACTTCATCCCAACACAATGGTGTTCTGTACTTTCGTTCGTATAAAGCTTCGTAAGGCGACATGCCTATGCTCGTATGATAACTATTGTTATATGCAACTCTACTAACGGTAGATGATCATCCCAACTACACTTGAAATCCATAATGCAAGATCTCAACATATCTTCCAGCAGCTGAATTGTCCTTTTGCTCTGCCCATCAGTTTGTGGATGATAAGCCGTACTTAACTTCAATTGTGTTCCCATCTGTTCTTGCAGACTCCTCTAAAAGTTTGATGTGAATTGTGGATCACGATCTGACACAATCAAAACTGGTACTCCATGTTTGGAAATAACTTCTTTAACATAAAGTTTAGCTAACTGATCTAAGTTATACTTAACCCTTATTGGCAAAAAGTGAGCCAACTTCGTCAACATGTCCACTATTACCCAAATCGCATCATACCTCTTTTGAGTAATTGGACGTCCCACCACAAAGTCCGTCGTGATATGCTCCCACTTCCACTCCAAAATCTCCAAGGACTATAACAAGCCGCTTGGTCGTTGATGTTCGACCTTAACCTTTTGAAAAGTTAAGCACCTACTCACGTATTCTGCTATCTCTCTCTTCATATTCGGCCACCAAAAACTCTGTCGAAGGTCTTGATACATCTTAGTATTACCAGGATGAATCGAGTACCTCGAACTGTGAGCCTCTTGTAACACTTCCTTTTTTTAATTTTGTTTCATTCGGAACACAAATTCTTCCTTCAAATCTTAATAATCCCTCATTATCAAGACTATACTTTAATTCTTTTTCATCGGTTAGCCGCTTCTTCATCTGGTCACACTCCTCATTTCTAAGTTGTACCTCCTTGACTCTCTCTATAATGGTAGATCGAATCTCAGTTGTAAATAGTCTCTGACCCGACTCACTCGGTAACCTCATCTCTAACTCTATTCTAGCCATCTCTGTTATTAACTCAGATTGAGTCGTTAACATAGACAACTTTTCCCGACCCTTTCTACTTAAGGCGTCGGCCACTACACTGGCTTTTCCTAGGTGATACGTGATTTCACAGTCGTAATCCTTTATCAACTTTAGCCATCTCCTTTGTCTCATATTTAAATCCTTTTGTGTGAAGATATATTTTAGACTCTTATGGTCCGTGTATATCTCACATTTTTCTCTATATAAATAATGCCTCTATATCTTCAAGGTAAACACTACCGCGGCCAGTTCTAGATCATGAGTACGATAAACTTTCTCATAATCCTTCAACTGTCATGATGTATACGCAATGACCTTGCCATACTGCATGAGCACGCAACCAAGTCCTCTTTTCGAAGCATCACTATAAACTACAAAATTCCATGTATTATCGGGTAAAGACAATACAGGTGCTTCACTCAACCTTTTCTTCAGTTCTTGGAAACTGTCTTCACACTTCACCGTCCACACGTACTTCACTATCTTCTTTGTCAAGTTAGTCAACGGAGTAGCTATCTTCAAAAATCTTGGATAAATCTTCGATAGTATCCCGCTAACCCTAGGAAACTCAACACCTCAGTCGGCATTTTTGGCTGTTCCCAATTCATCACTACTTCCACCTTCGCTGGATCCACTGAAATTCCATCTCGTTCGATAACATGACCCAAAACTGTACCCTTTCCAGCAAAAATTCACACTTAGTGAATTTCACATTTAACTTCTCCTTCCTTAGGGTCTCCAACACTAATCTTAGGTGTCCAGCGTGATCTTCTGAAGTCTTAGAATAGACTAGAATATCATCGATAAATGTAAAGACCGAGAAATTCAGATTTATTATAAAATAATTTTATTTAATTAAATAATGAATAAAATAATATTATATTATATTATTATATGGTAGTAAGATGAAGGTTGTTCCATAACCTAATTGTATCGGAATGTCGTAGTATACTGGCTACGTGAAGGAATTAAAGTGTTTAAATTTTCAAGACGAAAATAAAAGCTTTTCAAGAAATTTTTTGAAAAATACTATTCACGAATATCTGCTCGGGAATTATTTTTGAATTTTCGAGAAAGACGTAATGATAGAATAATTAGGGAGGATGGATTATGTAATAATAATTCATGTATGGCAAAAGCAGTTTTCCACCTGCGTACTTAATTTGAGAATGTTAAGGAACGTAAGGATTGGATTAAATGAGGATCGTATAATAGCGAGTATTATACGAGGTAATAGATACGAGTATGATACGAAGTATTATGCGAGTATATACGAATGATAGCATAAAGTGTATGACGAAAGATTATATGAACTAGTATATGTAATGGATACGAGGATTCTACGTTAAACGCCTAAATCCTATTTCATTGGATGTGTAAGATTTATGTAGGAATATTGCAAGCCCAATTAAAAAGATGCTAAAGCTCAATGTTTAGGCCCATAGTATTTAAAACCTAAAGCCCAAACTAAGAATCGGATTCATGGATCGAACCGACGGGTCAATGGGTAAGAAAACCCATGGGGCATCTCATGTGAGCCCCATAGGTGAGTCATAGTTGACCAAGGGTGGAGAGCAAGCAAAGGATAAAATGTGTGGTGGCCAAGACTTGAATAGTAAGGAGGTGGACGGCCTAAATGACTAAACTACTCTCACTTTGGAGTTTCTATAAATAAGAGTTGCTAGATCATTTTCTTTGTTCATTATTTCACCAACAACTTAGAGCTTAAACATTTGAGAGAGAAAAATAATAAAAAGCTAGATTGTTCATTATCCAAGAAGAAAGAAAGCTTTGTTCATCAAAGGTAATAGCCTTTAAACCATTAGTCTTCCTATCTTCCATAGTAGCTTGATACAGAAGTGATGAATGGTGATGCATGTATGATAAGGAGTATGAAAAAGGACTATTAATGGACTAAAACTTTAATAACTCATGTTGTAAGATAAGCCGAATAAATGAAAGTTATGAACTAATGATGAATTTATAAGAATTTGTCATATATATGATTTGATGTAATATATTTGGTTAGGATGATAGAATAATGGAATGAATCCATTTTAAACAGTGTAAAAATCTCAAGTAACGAAGTTATGACGAAATTTACGAGATTAGACAATAATCGTCGAAATCGTTAATTTCTCGGAATGAAAGTTAGAAATTAGCATTGAGATCAAAAATGTTAGTTTTCAATGGAGAATAGTCTCAATTGGCATTCTAGAGTTGCGGACCCAAAAATGACCAAATTCTAACTTAGAACGAAGAAACGAGCTTTGAACGTTCACGAATGTTTAACGTTTTCGTAATAATGAACAAATCGATGAATTTTGTGTTAAAAGATTCGAAAATGAAATATTTTCTAATGAAATCATAGAACACGTGATTTATGAGCTAACGACTTTTTAACGTGCCAATTCGGACTTGTAACGAAGAAGTTATAATCCCAGAAATCTCACATAAGAAATTTTCTATCAAAAATTTCTGAGTCTCAGAGCCGGCGCCACAGCGCCGGCCAAGGCACTGTCCTTGGCGCCACAACGCCAGGCTTGACCATCAGGTACTAACGAGTGCCATCGCAGTGTGGCCACTATGTATTACTTTGGCACCGTAGCGCTGAGGTTGGCCCTTACCCACTGAAAAGTGGCACCGCAGCGTGGCAGTTAATGAAGGGACTCGCGCCACAGCGCCGAGTCTGAGGCCTTGTTACTGCAAACCCGTACCGCAGCGCGAGTTGAAGGTAATAAGTTGGCGCCGCAGTGCCAGCACTAGGAAGGGTACAGTAAAGAGTGCTTATGAACTTACAGGAATAAGGAAGTGAATGAAAGGTAATCTATAACATGAATTAAACTTGGAATGACATCCTTATAGATGATTATGACCTTAATAGTACAATTAAATGTTGACCAACGATTACGTAAACATTAGAACGATGTAAGACGATTAACCATAATGAATGTTAAACAATCTAAGGTATGATTAGATTGAGAAGAAGGGTAAGATATATTAGTGACCTTACTTGATTATATACGATGTGACGTCCCCAAATCCAGGTTTCAAATCATCGCGGATCTGGTATAATCATTCTACAACTATTGCGGAAGATATAAACATAAATTGTTTATACAATATACTTTACACATTACCCCAAGGTTGAAAACCTTCACATAATACCTGAATCAAAATCCTATCTAACATATAATGTTATTATCATACAATACTATTACAATTATCTGCACATATAATCCCAAACTGAACTTGGCTTTGACTTTTCCTTGTATCTGACGTATTCGTCTTAATCTGCAATGTTAATCATGATATAGCAAGGGTGAGCAACAAGTTTGCCCAGCAAGTTTAATTTTAATAAATTAACGAAATATCATGATGGAAAGAATTTGAATAATAGCTGCTAAAATTCAATAATATAATTGTGAATTAGCATGAATAAACTATCATAGCTGAACGAACATTGAAAGTGAACATATCAATTATATCTGGACCAAATGGTAATGAAGGTGATCAGCCTTTCATACCTGATGAATACATGCAACATGCACCGAGTACGATTCAACAATTTATAGACATGACAATCAGCAATGATTAATCACAAGTATATTTGAATGAACAATTCGAGGTCGAGTTAAAGAAAAAACTTGCATGTTCCGATGATTATTGTTACACAACTTATTAAGCTTTGTTTGAATACTTAATATAGATAATATCGATATACAAATATTAGAAAAATATCATCATAGTATAAAACTATTATATATAATCATAGAATAACCTAAACACATAACTCTATCAGTCCACAAACTACTTAAGACTCGGTATCAAGGCAAACTATTTCAGTCTGAGTTGAAACCAACATAATTATGATATCCCAACGGCCTAATCGAAAAATTATCGAGTTTAAGTTCAATTAAACTCTGCCTAAACACTTAACAATTATCTTTGATAATTTTATTATCATTCAAAATATTTTTCATAGGCTCATAATAATTTTTAGATAATTATTATCATTTATCATGAATTTTCAATCATTAAAATCATATTTAGCTAATTTAATTACCACAATATTCTTTTATCATTAATATTTATTTAATATAAAATATTAATGAAATACATGTCATAATATTATAATCTATTTATAATATATCAAAGTATTTTTAATAACTTAAAATCATATTTATATGATTTTTAAACCATTAAATTCATTATCCGATAATTGCCATTAATATTAAATATTAATGTTTTTCATGATGAAATATCAAAATTTATATTTTATAACTTAAAATATTTTTATAACACTTAAATAATTTTAATATGATTTTTAAATCATTAATTCTATTTTTTCATAATTTATTTAAAATATTTATTAAATAAATTAATTACAATTAATATTAATTAATTAATGAAATTCATCACATAATATTAAAAGTCATCAAAAATAACTTAAAATATTTTCTTATACCATAATATATTTTTAAATGATTTTTCATGTATTAAAATTATTTTTAAATAATTTATTTAATATTATAATTAAATAAATTAAATACCATTAATATTCCAAAATATTAAATATTTATGAAATATGTTCAAAATAATTAAAAATCCATTTTTAGGCTTTAAAATAATTTTTAGTAATTTATTATGAATTTTTAATAATTAAAAACTATTTTTATTCATTTATTAAATAAAATAATTATTTTTAGAGAATAACTGTCGCTAAAGGGCCCTATAGCGACGAAACTGTCGCTATAGGTGTTCTTGAGCTGTTCTTGGGCTAAACCCAGAACTTCATAGCCAGTCACAAGGTTACTACTTTGACCATGATTTTCTCTAAGTCCATAATGTGTTTCTGGGCTTGTAAGTGAGTTAATGTTGTAGTATTGATGTAGTATTACAACTCTAAACAAGTTCCATGGCCAAATAATAGCACAACAACAAGATCTAATCTACAGAAAACCTTGTCAAACGTGTTCTTGAGTTTCTGGGTTGCCCAGAAACACTGTTATTTTTAATAGGAAAGAGAATCCATATTTTCTTAAATAAATGAGTTTATTTAGATATAGAATAAGATTTCATATTATTCAAAATAAATGAGTTTATTTGTGAATAGAAAAGAAAATCCGTATTTTCTTAAATAAAGGAGTTTATTTAGATATGGAATAAGATTTCATATTATTCAAAATAAAGGAGTTTGTTTATGAATAGGAAAGAGAATCCGTGTTTCCTTTAATAAATGAGTTTTTTTTTCCTTGTAATTGGATTCCATAATTAATTAAAATAAATGAGTTTGTTTTGATTAAAGATTTTGATTAATATAAAATAGTTTATTTTATTCAAAATTGGATAAATTAAAATAAAAGAGGTTTATTTTGATTTAAATTTGGATTAAAATAAAGGAGTTTATTTTGATTCAAAATTAGATTTTATGCTAACTAAATTTGTCCATTAAATGATATCAATATATATATTGAATGTTTATTATTCATGAGGTGAATGTTATTTATTGATGCATATAGTGATGTGTATGGTAATAAATGAGATTGATTATGGACTATTGACCAATGTGATTGGATTTTATTTTAATTGGATGTATGAATGTATGAGTTTTATTAAATGGGGTCTGCGTACCTCGTCTTCTCTATTTTTTTCTTAATATAAATTCTAACTCCCTCCTATGTACTTCCCCTTGACTGCTGATCAATGTTTCTATTTATTTTAAATAGTTTTGTAATAGGAATAGCTATAATTAATTTTGAAAAATTAGAGATCAAGGAACAAGGAGCGCTTGAAGACCCGTTTGTAATGGAGTCCGGGTTTAAATGTAATAGTTATATTTAAATATTAATAATTGCACCCCTAGGGTTTGACCTTTTGGTTCACTTGGTGGCTCTAGTGAACTTCTAGAATAAAAGTTCATAATCAATCTGGGTAGAATATAGTATTCTATATGTGCATGCTTATACTATATATATATATATATATATATATATATATATATATATGTGTGTGTGTGTGTGTGTGTGTGTGTGTGTGTGTGTGTGTGTGTGTGTGTGTGTGTGTGTGTGTGTGCATGCGCGCTAAACAAGATGAGACAAATTAATAACAAACCCCTCAAATAAATTATATTAAGTCCTAAGCATTCAAAGATATTTAGAATATCGAACATCGCCTTCTAGCATGATAAAAATAATAGAGTATCAATTAATTATTATAAATTTGTTGTGTCACCACAAGGTTTATCTTAATTCTTTGAGATGTTAATTTATCACATTTGATGGTTATAAAAAAAATTGAACAATATTATTTTGTTGTATCACCACAAGGATAATATTTTTCTTTTTTGAATATATGAAAATGCTAGGTTAGACTTAACTGGGTTAATTTTGATTCAGATGTGCCACCACTTGATCAAAAATAATCTAAGAGGTAAAATACAAGGAGTTGCATAGTTGATGTAATTGACAAGAGTTATCTACCTATTTATTTATATATAGTTTGTTGTGCACACACAAGGCTATATACATTTGAAATGGGATCCTTATTCTCACTAGCAAATCTTTAATTAGATTTTGCCGAACTATATAAGTTAGGGTAATATAGTTTGAAGAAAATAGTGGGAGATACCAATTTAAAACAAGACCTAAATTATTTTGGTAATTAATAAAATAATGTATGCTAAAATGTTGTTAATTACAAATTCATTTATAAAATTTTACAATGTCTAAATCACTATTACTGCGTAGCATATTAGATGTTAAATTAACCGTACTGAATTAAACGGATTGGTTAAGGAATTTGAGAATAGTTTTCACGGCTGAAAAGTTATCTTATGTCCTTAATACACTTATCCCTGCAATGGTTGCAGACAATGCCTCTGAAGAAGAGATTGCTACTTTTAAAAAGTTATAAGATGATGCACAGTTGACTCAATGCATCATTCTCGCATCCATGAGTAACGTACTTCAATGTCAACATAAAACTATGGATGCTCCTACTATATTTCTATAAATTAAGTAGTTAATGGTGAGAAAAGTAGGACTGATAGATATCAGATATCTAAGGAGCTCTTCCAATCTAGAATAACCGATGACATTACAGTAAATACAAAAGTCCTTAACATGATCAATTTGATTGAAGTATTAGGACAATAGCTTTTGTCATGGATGGAGAGTTGAGCCAAGATTTGATCTTGCACTCACTCCCGAACTCCTTTCACAATTGTTGTGAATTTTTCATATGAACAAGCTATATATCAGCTTTGCTGATTTGCTTAACATGTTGAAAAATGTTGAGAGTCACTTTCCAACCAAGAAAGACCAAGTCTTACTGGTAGGGGCCAAAGGATCTTCTGAAAAAAGAATGATTCAAAGAAGGTAAATAGAAAGGCAAAAATAAAGGATAATATGAACAAAACTGATACGAATAGCAAATGAGTTTGCTTCCACTGCAATAAGCCTGGACACTGGAAAGAAACTGCAAGAAGCATCTTGCAGAGCTAACCAGAAGAAGCTTAGTGAAGTTTCGATTACAATTACAATTTTGTTCATGATTTAAAATAAATTTTTCTTTAAGTCAAGATTCTACTTGGGTATTGGATACCGGCTTTGGTTATCATAAATATAGATTTATGAAAGAACCAAGTAGAAGTAGAAAGCTAAACAAAGATAAGTAATCCTATGTGTGGGAAATAAAGCAAAGGTTGCTCCATTAGCCATAGAAACTTATAGTTTAGCAATGCCTACGGGCAAATTTCTTAAGTCAATAAGTTGTTATTGTATTCCAGTTCTCGTTAGAAACGTTATTTTTTATTTTGTTATTGGACAATGAAATCTTTGATATTATATTTAAGAACAATTGTTGTTCTATTTATAATAATAATATTTTGTATAGAACTGAAATATTACTTAATGGATTTTGTATACTTGACTTACGTAAAAATAATTTTGAATATTGAACAAATTTGTATAAGAAAATGAGATGATCATTCAAAAGTTGAATGTGTGTATTTGCTGAAATATAATTGTGAATTATTTGAAAGGTTCAAAGAATTCATAAATGAAATAAATTGGCAAAGTATTAAGATTCTTTGATCAGATCAAGGAAGGAATACTTATGCAATGAGTTTCTAGATCATCTCAAATAGTTTTCTCATAATTGACGCCTCTTGATACGCAATAATTGATTGATGTATCTGAAAGGAAAAATCGTACCTTGTTGGACATGGTGCGGTCCATAATAATTTTATCGACATTTCAGTATCCCTTTGGGATAATGTCCTAGACATGGCGGTATATCTACGAAAAAGGTAACCTCAAAATTCGGCCACAAGACTCCATAAAAGTTATGGATATGGAGGATTCCTAATCTTAAGTATGTTAAGATAAGGGTTGTCCAGCTTATGTGAACAGGTTTCAAAAGGATAAGTTTGAGACAAGATCTGACAAGTGTCGATTTGTGGGACATCCTAAAGTAAGTTTAGGGTATATGTTCTATAATCCTACTTAGCAAAATGTGTTTGTTGCGAAACATGTTGCCTTCTAAGATAAAGGTGTTTATCATTGAAGGGATTAGTGGGAGGATAATAGATCTTGAAGAGTTCAAGAACCACAAATCACTATAAGTTAAATAAGAGGAACATGTAGATAGACCTATTGTACCACAACCGAATCGTAAATCTAGAATAGTACCTGTGAGGGCCCCGAATCTAGGTCCCAAATCACCTCGGATCCGGTTCGATCATTCTATACAATCATTACTATTTGCGGAAGATATAAACATAAATTGTTTATACATTAAACTTACATACTTTTTCCCAAGGTCGAGTAACCTTAACTTAATACACAATTTATAACTTTTCTAACATATAACATTATTATCTTACAACACTATTACAAATCTACTACACACGTATACTAAAGTTGGAACTGTCTTTAACCTTTCCTTGTATCCGATGCATTCGCTTTAATCTGCAATGTTTTATCATGATATAGCAAGGGTGAGCATAAGGATTGTCCAGCAAGTTTTAGTTTAATAATATAACGATATATCATGATTGAAAGAGTATGAACAATAAGCTGGCTATAATTCATCAATATAATTGAGAACTAGCAGGAACAAACTTTTGACTAAATAAATATTAAACATGAACAAAAATATCTGGACCAACTGGTAATGAAGGTGATCAGCCTTTCATACCTGACTTATACATGCAATATGTATAGAGTACAATTCATGGCAACCAGCAATGATTAACCATAAGCTTATCCGAATGAAACACTCTTAGTGGAGTTAAGTAAAAACAAACTTGCCTAAACCGTTGATTACCGCTACACAATTTATAACGCTTTATCCGAAGGCCTAATATTAGTAATATAAATCTCCAATATTAGAATAATATCATCACAATATAATATTATAATATATATATATATATATATATATATATATATATATATATATATATATATATATATATATATATATATATATATATAGAATAACCTAAACACATAACATATAACCCTATCAGTTTATAACACACATAAGACTCGGTGTGAAGTCAAACTATTGCAGTCTGACTTGAGTTCGACAAAGTTCTAACTTCTTGACGGTCTAGTCGGTCAATTCTTCGAGTTTAAGTTCAATTAAACTCTGACTTAACACTTAACAATTATAATAGATAATTTTATTTTTAGTCAAAATATTTTTCACAGACTTGTAATAATTTTTAAATAATTATTACTATTTATCATAATTTTCAATCATTACTATCATAGTTATATGATTTAAATACTTTATTATCATATATTATAAGTTTTTCTTGAACACAAAAGTCAAATACCAATCCAGCAACCCAGATTTGGAATCCAGCAAGCTAGATTCTAAATCCAGTATCTAGATGGCCAATCCAGCAACTAAACTGCAATCCAGCAAACTGGATTCAATACATTTTCAAAACAGTAAACTGATATTCAATTCAGCAAGCTGGATTTATCAGACTTTTCAATCCAGCAAGCTGGATTCCATATCCTTTTTACGAAAATATCAAATCAGCTTATTATTTTTCTATCCTTTGTCCAAACACATATACATATATATTATACACAAAAAATATTTTTTCATAATTTTCCAACTTCCTTTAGTATTTTTCAAAAATCATTCTTGGTTAATTCCTTAAGAAATTAGCTACCTCGTGCTTCACTCCAAAAATTCTCATCTCTTGACACAATCTTATACGTGTTAACGTGATGCTCCAGTTTAAATTTCGTGGCCATCGGAGTTATAGAACTCCGGTTATAGCAATTTTTGTCGAAAAATCACAAAAATTGAAATGGTCATAACTTGGTCATTTGAAGTCGGAACGAGCTCATTTCTGGACAGAAGGTACTTAATACCATATATTTTCATGTCACAAAAGGCCGGAATTTATTGCACAATTTAAGTGGCCGAAACAGCCCTTGCAAAATCTTTGGCAAAAGCGTTTTGCTATTTTCCACTTTTTCCTACTTTGTTAAAAATAATTCATACGGAAATCTACGAGTCTAATTTGGGCCCACTTGGTATCGTTAGAACCGTGACTTCCCGAGCTACGTTTTAGGCTCAAGAAACAGTCCATTTTGCCTAGTATAGCATCATGAAAATAGGCCACTATCGACTGACCATTACATGCCTTGTAAACATTTTCAGTTTTGGAACCTTTTATAGAAACACTTGTATTACGAGATCCACAACTCCGATTGAGGCCCGATCATACTCATTGGACCCGTATCTTCTTGAACTATAGTTTTCATTTATCAAACATCAAATTCCAATCTGTCTAGGTGGCGGAAATCAGGCCCAAAGTGACTGGTCAGCAAGGTTTTCGTCAACAGTTGGTTCATTTTCCAGATTTGGGGTCCTTAACGGAAAAGCTTATAAAACGAAATCTACAAATCGGATTTGGGTCCAATAGGTATCGTTGGATTCGTACTTTCCCGAACTACAGTTTCCATATAACAAACATCCATTTTGGTTCTGTTTTGGTATCGAAAAATGGGCTGGAAGTGGACTGTTGTGCACAGATTTTTAACAATGAGGTGTTTTTGATAAAAATTTCATATCTCACTTGTTTTAAATCACTTTTGTACGATTCCAACTAGGTATTACTCATAACTCACATATATATCACATGGAGTAAAAATTTGAAAATTATCTTTATACCATAAAGATGTATAAATAACATAAAGGTAGTAAGAACTAAAGTTCTAAAAATTTTATTTTTCTTTACCTCTTGCTTTTGATGGCCCTCTTCCTTTTCTTTCCAAAGTAGGAGATTAAGTTATTGGACATCCAAGGACCCTCTCTTCTCCCTCCTTGTGAGTGCCGACCACCACCACCTCTCTCTCTCTCTCTATTTGGTTTATTTATCTTCTTTCTCTTTCTCTTTCTCTTTCTCTAGCTTAGCTAATTGGAAGAGAAAATGAAAGTAACTAAGTGTTGGTATGATTTGCATGAATATTTGCTATCATGCGTAAGTATACTCCTCCCCTTGCTTTTCTCACTCATCATATCAATTACCAACTCATGTTGCTTGCAAGTATCTACATAAGTGTTGGCTAGACTAAAAAGTTGACACATAAGTTTAGTTGGTAGTAGTTAGTAGTATTTTTGGACAAAATAAAATTTCCCATGTGCTTTATTAATTTCTCCACACATGGCATCCGGCCATGTTGCCTTTCCTCCACCAATGCTCTCTTTCTCTCTCACAATTGCTAAGGCTTTGCTTGGAAGAATGAACAAAGATGTTGGATAAATAAGAAAATGACACATGGAATGAGTTGTTAGGAGTTGCTCACCAACTAAAGCAAATAACCCACATTCTTCCCCCTCCTTTTTTTCTCTACACCATCCGGCCATGTGGCCTAATCTCTACCAAGTTTGGTTTAATTTTATTACTTTATTTGATTTATTAAATGTCCAAAAAGTCCTCTCCCACTTGGGCTAAAAAATTGGGCCATCCAATTAATTCTTTTAGGCTTCTAAAATTAAACTGTTTGGGCTTTCTAATTTAATTCCTTGGGCCAAAATAAAAAACATATTCCAATACCCTAAATATTATAATTCCCTAATTATTTAATTAGGGTTTTCATTTCCTCAATTATAACTTAAATCCTTACTCATGCACATTTATTTTCTTAACCCAATTAGACTTGATATAATTAGGTTATAAAATTAATTAACTAAGATGCATAAAATAAATCTCTTATGTAAGACCCCAACTTATTAATGAATAAAATCAAATTTTCTCTAAATATTATTGTGAATAATAAGGGGTTAATTTGATATAATACTTTGGTTATGGGTGAAATGTGCAAATTTTTGCAAAATAAGCAAGTGGTTATAAAATATTTATTTTTGGTCGGTGAATATTCGGTTGGTCGTGGAATATTCTTGCTGTCGGAGAATATTCGTACGACGACGCAGCCTTGTGTGGGCCCCATATCGGAAAGCGATTGGATGAAGAAAACGACAAGTATAAGTTGTTTATAAATAACGGCGTAGTTGTTACCGTTAATACTGTTGGAATACCCGGTGGTTAAAATACAGTAGCACACGGTATTGCACCAATTATTGATTCTTACGTAAGAAGGCACTACTCAATAATTGTTACAGTAGTTATTATTCAATATTTTATTTTATTGATTCAATAATTGCTGCGTTGATATTTTATATTATTGTTGTTTCAATAATTGTTGTTGCACAGTATTTTCATTTATCAGATCAATAATTCATATTATTTGAATAATATTATTAGATAACATTATTGGCAATGTCTAGAAAGTTCTGTCTAAGGAGAGGTTTGGTCATCTAATTGCGCGCCAGTAAGGAGAAATCCTTATTGGAAAGCCCCCTCTTTCCTGGGAACGGCCTGGTTGTCATAAATGTGATTCTGTAATATTATTTGTGAATAATTAATTATTGATTCATATGATAAGGAAATATTTATTTTATGTGGATATAAATGAGGGATATATTTTTGTGGTTAAAAATGAAGGAGTTAATGTTGAGGTTTTTGTCAGTATTTTTGTCGGAATGGAGGTATTAAAAATCAGGGTTTTTGAGAAATATTGCGGGTGTTATAATTTTTAATCCGACCGTTGGATCGTGGTAATTTTTGGATATGTTATACATATATAAGTTGAGTATATGTCCACAAATTTTGAACCGTTAAAAATGAACGTATGATTTATTATGAATTTTACGAGATGACTGGTTCAGAAATTGTTGAATTTTCGGAGTTTATCATTTTGGTGGAAAATTCTAGAATTGGTGGGCCCCACTTGTGGTTGGTGAAGAAATGTGCTGAATTATATTTCAAATGTGGTGGGTGGGAATAGTAGCAGGTAAAGCCATCAGGTTGCAGGTCAAACCTACCAAAATTTTCCTATAAATAGAGGGCTAAGTTAGAATTGAAAATCACACCAGAAACAAGTTTTCTCTCTTTCTCTCTCTAGATTATTGAGTGTATTTTGTGAGTATTTAGATACTTTGAGAGTTTCTATTCATCAGAGCAAGTTTCTTTCAGCCTTATACCGGTATTCCGACCAGAAGTACTGATATTTTGAGGTAAGGGATATTATTTTCTTCTTAATGATATTATTTTCTTCAATATCATTATGCTGAAATATTGATATGAGTTTTTATCAAATTTGGAACTTTTTGTGTCGGGGGTTACTATTCACGTATACGGCACTATTCACGTATACGGCACTATTCACGAATACGGCACTATTCACCGAAAAATAAAATTTTCCCTTTTTGTCCAAGATGTCTATTATGGTTACTATCTTTGATTGTATCCATGTTTTGATCTTTATTTTTGAATTCTGCTTCACAATTGATTATTATGAAGTATTATTGATCTTGGATAAACTGTTATACGAATCCCTACTATTTGTCCTTCTGTCTCATTGGATTCGTTCTCTTTAAGATATTTTTCATCATCCTCAGTCCTAAATGATGATATTACTGAATATCTTTGGCCTGTAGTGCAAAGATGTATAATTACTTGATGAATATCTTTGGCCTGTAGTGCAAAGATGAACAGGTGTTGAGATGAACATGACCGACTGATGATACAAATGAATATCTTTGGCCTGTAGTGCAAAGATGAATATTTGGTTAAAGATGATTATTAATTGATGTTACATGGATAAAATATTGATGATGGACTTTTAAATCTTAGAAGATAGTAGAATTCTTTCTCTACTTGACTCTTCTAATGGTTTGCTGTTTCCGCTGCAGTTGTTGATCTAAAACTTGTTGTCGATTATATTTTATCAGATTTTTCCCTGTTGAAGACTAACGATAATTTGTTGTATATTATCTTAGTCATAATATTCTTTACTGGGCTAGTTGAGCTCACCCTTTTCCTTTTTGTTCCATTTTTCTTCTCAGGAGGTGAGAACATAGCAGGATCTAGTCGGGGTATGGAGTGATGGTTCTAGAAAGATGTATTAACAGTCCTCACTATTTCTGTAAAATAGTGTTTGAATAATTGTAATGAGGATTTATTTGGGTGTGGATATTGTCTAGAAGACAATATTTGTATTTAAACTCACAGTATGTGTTGTCGTATTTTGCACGACAATTGTATTATTGAAGTTGTAGTTTGCTTTCTGTACCATGTATTTGGCGACTCAGAATGGGTGTTGTATACCTATTCTGGGGGCGTCACAGTTGGTATCAGAGCTTAGGGATATGATCCCTGGCTGAGATGTGAGACAAGAACTAGGAGGGGAGAGACGGGGAATTCCTTCGCTAGTATGACCTGACTAAGTTTATTTGGTGTTTATTTGGTCGGTCAGAGTATAGGGATAATATATGACATGACTATTAACCCTTGTTTTATGGCAGTATTTAAGAATGGCAGCTGAGAACGTTAATAATGGAGTAAATCAGACCGTGGAGACACCTTTGATCACTACCCAGGGGAACGTGCAACAGGAAGGCAATATTCCTCCTGTAAACAACGTTACCGAGCAAACGATGAATGATGGAATGTTTAGGAGCTTTTTGCAGTTCATGCAAAATCAGACGAGGGAGACTCGTGTGCAGAATACGGGTGGAAATGATAACAACGCGCGGTTTGTCACAGCTAAGCAGTTCAAAGAATTGGGACCACCAGAATTTAAGGGAAAGCCGGATCCGATCATGGCGGAAACGTGGGTCAAGCAAATTACCAAGATATTTGATGTCTTGGGATGCACGGAGGAACAGAAGGTTCCATTCGCCACATTTATGTTCCGCGGTGAGGCAGACTACTGGTGGGAGTCTGTGAAGCGTACCCAGCCTGACGCACTCAACATGTCCTGGGAAACATTTCAAAAACTGTTCAATGACAAGTACTTTCCTGAAAGTATTCGTCATATGAAGGAGGTTGAGTTTATTAGACTGGAACAAAACAACATGACGGTGTCCCAGTACGAGGCGAAGTTTGCAGAGTTATCCAGGTTTGCACCTCATTTGGTCGAAAATGAGGAACGAATGACAAGGATGTTTCTGAGAGGTCTAAAACCCGAGATTCGGCAATATCTTATCTCTCATAAATTTTCTTTATATTCAGATGTTGTAAACAGGGCTCAATTATTAGAGCGAGATAATGAGTATGTGCAACCGAGGGACCACAACCAGGGTCATACCGGTGGCGGCAGTCATCGAAGCAATGAAAACCAGCAGGGAGGAAAACATTCGGACAAAAGCGGTAACCACTCTGGTGGTAATCGTGGTCGTGATAATAGAAGGAGCGAGTCGGGAGGAGATTTCAAGAAGAGAAGGTACAACAATGATAACGTGAAGACGTCAGCACAAACATCAACTGTTTCTAGGGGAGGAGAACGACCACTGGTCGTATGTTACAAATGTGGGAAAGAGGGACATATCAGCCCAAACTGCCCACAACAATCTAAGGTATGTTATAACTGTGGAAAGGAGGGTCATATAGCTCGAGAGTGTTCTGTAGCAAAACCAAGTTCAGTGGGGATGGTGACTCCAAAAGCTGTCCTGGATAAGTCGAAATCAGCGGTTCCTGGAAGGGCGTTTGTCGTTACTGGCCAAAACGCGAGAAACCCGAACGAGGTGATCACGGGTAAGCTAATCTTGAATTCTTGCGAAGTTTATACTTTACTAGATACCGGTTCTACCCATTCTTTTATCTCTCCTGCTTGTGCTCAACGTTTAAACTTGACTCCGGAGAAATTGGACTTTAACTTATCTGTTGAAACTCCGTTGGGTGAAACCTTCGTTACATCTACAGTTTATAAATCTTGCATGATCCAAGTTGGCACTATCACATTACCTGTTGATCTTATCTCTTTAAAGATACTTGCTTTTGATGTGATTTTAGGAATTGATTGGTTAACCACTCATCATGCTAAAATTGATTGTTTTCGTAAGGTTGTTAGTTTTCATATTCCTAACCAACCTGTCATACGAATTCAAACTACTAAACCACTAAAATCAGTCACTGTCATATCAAGCCACAAAGCTATTCGTTTATTGAAAAACGGATGTCAAGCTTTCTTAGCCCATGTTATGGATTTGAACAAAGACAAGTCAGATTTGAATAATATTTCTATTGTTAGAGAATTTTCCGATGTATTTCCTGAAGAACTTCCCGGTCTACCCCCGGAACGAGAAATTGAATTCTTTATTGACCTTGAACCCGGTACAAAGCCCATTTCTAAAACCCCATATCGAATGGCTCCTATTGAACTTCAAGAGTTAAAAGTCCAACTACAGGAGTTGTTGGACATCGGTTTTATTCGTCCTAGTACGTCTCCTTGGGGTGCTCCTGTTTTATTCGTAAAGAAGAAAGACGGGAGTATGCGACTTTGTATTGACTATCGAGAATTGAACCATGTCACCATCAAGAATAGGTATCCGCTACCTCGCATTGATGATCTGTTTGACCAGTTGCAAGGAGCACAATTCTTTTCAAAGATCGATCTTCGTTCTGGATATCATCAGCTGAAGATTAAAACTGAGGATATTCCAAAGACTGCCTTCAGAACTCGGTACGGGCATTATGAATTCTTAGTAATGTCTTTTGGATTGACTAATGCTCCTGCTGCCTTCATGGATATGATGAACCGTGTATTAAAGAATATTTAGATCAGTTCGTTGTTGTCTTTATTGATGACATCCTCATCTATTCCAAAAGCCGTGAAGATCATGAGCGCCATTTGAAGCTGGTACTGCAAAGGCTTCGTGAAAACAAGCTATATGCCAAACTAAAGAAATGCGAGTTCTGGCTTGAGGAAGTAGCATTCCTTGGGCACGTGGTGTCAAAACATGGAGTATCTGTCGACCCGGCGAAGATTGAAGCCATACAAAGTTGGGAGCAACCGAAGTCGGTAACCGAAGTACGTAGCTTTCTGGGCTTAGCTGGTTATTATCGGAGATTTGTGGAAGGATTTTCTCGAATCGCTACTCCGTTAACTCAGCTGACTCGGAAAGATACAAAATTCGTATGGAGTGAGGAATGCGAGAAGAGTTTCCAAGAACTCAAGAGGAGACTCATTTCGGCACCTGTTTTGACAATACCATCTGGTTCGGATGGATTTGTTATCTACAGCGATGCTTCAGGCAAAGGGTTAGGATGTGTTCTCATGCAACATGGGAAAGTCATAGCCTATGCCTCACGACAACTCAAAGAATATGAGAGGAATTATCCTACTCATGATTTGGAGTTGGCAGCAGTCGTTTTTGCGTTGAAGATCTGGAGACACTACCTGTATGGGGAGAAAGTGGAGATCTATACAGATCATAAAAGCCTCAAATATTTCTTCACCCAAAAGGAACTCAACATGCGGCAGCGACGTTGGCTCGAGCTGTTGAAAGATTACAATCATACCATCCAATATCATCCTGGAAAAGCAAACGTAGTAGCTGACGCATTGAGTAGAAGATCATATGCGGGTACGAGTGCAATATTGTTAACACAAAGGCCCATTTTATATGACTTACAAAGGATGGAGATAGAGATGAAGGCTCCAAGTACCCACATGATGATATCAAATATACGAGTAGAACCGACTTTAATCGATAAAGTTAAAGCAGCTCAAGCTACGGATATAGAGCTGATGCGTATGAAGAAGAAAGTGCAAGAAGGTGCTATTCCAGAAGCAAGAATCGATGAAGAAGGAATACTTCGAGTCAACTCCAGACTTTGTGTTCCTAACGATTTTGACTTGAAGCATAGAATAATGATGGAGGCACACAACATACCGTTTGCAATCCATCCTGGGAGTACCAAAATGTATCACGATCTTCGACATACATTTTGGTGGAGCAATATGAAAAGAGAGATCGCGGAGTTTATCTCGAGATGTTTAACTTGTCAACGTGTAAAAGCGGAGCATCAAGTACCAAAGGGTCCATTGCAACCACTTGAGATTCCAAAATGGAAGTGGGAACACATTACTATGGATTTTGTTACAGGTATTCCCAAGGTTTCTCAAGGCATAGATGCGATTTGGGTTATTGTTGATAGATTAACCAAGTCCGCTCATTTCTTACCGATACGTGAGACTTATTCTCTTGAACGTCTTGCTAGTATGTACGTGAACGAGATTGTGAGATTGCATGGCATGCCAGTATCCATAGTTTCGGATCGTGACCCAAGATTCACTTCACGATTTTGGGTTAGCTTGCAGAAAGCTATGGGCACGGATTTACGATTCAGTTCGGCATACCATCCTCAAACGGACGGACAATCAGAGAGGACTATTCAAACTCTTGAAGATCTATTAAGACTTTGTGTCCTAGATCTCAAAGGGAGTTGGGATAAGTACCTACCATTGGTAGAATTCTCCTATAACAACAGTTATCAGGCGAGCATAGGTATGGCTCCATTTGAGGCGTTGTATGGAAGAAAATGTCGTTCTCCAGTATGCTGGGACGAGGTGGGTGAAGCAACATTGTTGGGACCAGAATTGGTATGCATTACTACAGAGAAGATCCAAACGATTCGACAACGTATACAAACGGCACATTTATCTAATTAGGGTTTTCATTTCCTCAATTATAACTTAAATCCTTACTCATGCACATTTATTTTCTTAACCCAATTAGACTTGATATAATTAGGTTATAAAATTAATTAACTAAGATGCATAAAATAAATCTCTTATGTAAGACCCCAACTTATTAATGAATAAAATCAAATTTTCTCTAAATATTATTGTGAATAATAAGGGGTTAATTTGATATAATACTTTGGTTATGGGTGAAATGTGCAAATTTTTGCAAAATAAGCAAGTGGTTATAAAATATTTATTTTTGGTCGGTGAATATTCGGTTGGTCGTGGAATATTCTTGCTGTCGGAGAATATTCGTACGACGACGCAGCCTTGTGTGGGCCCCATATCGGAAAGCGATTGGATGAAGAAAACGACAAGTATAAGTTGTTTATAAATAACGGCGTAGTTGTTACCGTTAATACTGTTGGAATACCCGGTGGTTAAAATACAGTAGCACACGGTATTGCACCAATTATTGATTCTTACGTAAGAAGGCACTACTCAATAATTGTTACAGTAGTTATTATTCAATATTTTATTTTATTGATTCAATAATTGCTGCGTTGATATTTTATATTATTGTTGTTTCAATAATTGTTGTTGCACAGTATTTTCATTTATCAGATCAATAATTCATATTATTTGAATAATATTATTAGATAACATTATTGGCAATGTCTAGAAAGTTCTGTCTAAGGAGAGGTTTGGTCATCTAATTGCGCGCCAGTAAGGAGAAATCCTTATTGGAAAGCCCCCTCTTTCCTGGGAACGGCCTGGTTGTCATAAATGTGATTCTGTAATATTATTTGTGAATAATTAATTATTGATTCATATGATAAGGAAATATTTATTTTATGTGGATATAAATGAGGGATATATTTTTGTGGTTAAAAATGAAGGAGTTAATGTTGAGGTTTTTGTCAGTATTTTTGTCGGAATGGAGGTATTAAAAATCAGGGTTTTTGAGAAATATTGCGGGTGTTATAATTTTTAATCCGACCGTTGGATCGTGGTAATTTTTGGATATGTTATACATATATAAGTTGAGTATATGTCCACAAATTTTGAACCGTTAAAAATGAACGTATGATTTATTATGAATTTTACGAGATGACTGGTTCAGAAATTGTTGAATTTTCGGAGTTTATCATTTTGGTGGAAAATTCTAGAATTGGTGGGCCCCACTTGTGGTTGGTGAAGAAATGTGCTGAATTATATTTCAAATGTGGTGGGTGGGAATAGTAGCAGGTAAAGCCATCAGGTTGCAGGTCAAACCTACTAAAATTTTCCTATAAATAGAGGGCTAAGTTAGAATTGAAAATCACACCAGAAACAAGTTTTCTCTCTTTCTCTCTCTAGATTATTGAGTGTATTTTGTGAGTATTTAGATACTTTGAGAGTTTCTATTCATCAGAGCAAGTTTCTTTCAGCCTTATACCGGTATTCCGACCAGAAGTACTGATATTTTGAGGTAAGGGATATTATTTTCTTCTTAATGATATTATTTTCTTCAATATCATTATGCTGAAATATTGATATGAGTTTTTATCAAATTTGGAACTTTTTGTGTCGGGGGTTACTATTCACGTATACGGCACTATTCACGTATACGGCACTATTCACGAATACGGCACTATTCACCGAAAAATAAAATTTTCCCTTTTTGTCCAAGTTGTCTATTATGGTTACTATCTTTGATTGTATCCATGTTTTGATCTTTATTTTTGAATTCTGCTTCATAATTGATTATTATGAAGTATTATTGATCTTGGATAAACTGTTATACGAATCCCTACTATTTGTCCTTCTGTCTCATTGGATTCGTTCTCTTTAAGATATTTTTCATCATCCTCAGTCCTAAATGATGATATTACTGAATATCTTTGGCCTGTAGTGCAAAGATGTATAATTACTTGATGAATATCTTTGGCCTGTAGTGCAAAGATGAACAGGTGTTGAGATGAACATGACCGACTGATGATACAAATGAATATCTTTGGCCTGTAGTGCAAAGATGAATATTTGGTTAAAGATGATTATTAATTGATGTTACAGGGATAAAATATTGATGATGGACTTTTAAATCTTAGAAGATAGTAGAATTCTTTCTCTACTTGACTCTTCTAATGGTTTGCTGTTTCCGCTGCAGTTGTTGATCTAAAACTTGTTGTCGATTATATTTTATCAGATTTTTCCCTGTTGAAGACTAACGATAATTTGTTGTATATTATCTTAGTCATAATATTCTTTACTGGGCTAGTTGAGCTCACCCTTTTCCTTTTTGTTCCATTTTTCTTCTCAGGAGGTGAGAACATAGCAGGATCTAGTCGGGGTATGGAGTGATGGTTCTAGAAAGATGTATTAACAGTCCTCACTATTTCTGTAAAATAGTGTTTGAATAATTGTAATGAGGATTTATTTGGGTGTGGATATTGTCTAGAAGACAATATTTGTATTTAAACTCACAGTATGTGTTGTCGTATTTTGCACGACAATTGTATTATTGAAGTTGTAGTTTGCTTTCTGTACCATGTATTTGGCGACTCAGAATGGGTGTTGTATACCTATTCTGGGGGCGTCACATCTTATAACTAGTATATATTTTAAATACCATAATTCTCCCATCCTACAACCCTTAAGTTATTCAATTCTTCATTCCTAATATATAATTAGGATTATATTAGTTTCTTTTATTTGTTTATATAATAAACAAGTATAAACCATCACATAATATTCATATTCACTTACTCACATAATCTTTTAACCCTTAGATTTTATACTTAGCATTAGGGTTCTCAAAGAATTCGCTAGGGTTTTCTAACTGAACGTTGACGTTCAAAAATAATATATACTTAGGGTTTGTTACAGATATCGTTTATCCGGTCAACCCTTGACCCTTAACCACATACTGTACACATATACAACCATATACACAGAACATATTCACTTATTTCCTTAATCCTGAATAATTCACTTAAATCCTTCACAGAATTTTGAAATCCTCAAAATTCCTTCTCAAAAATATCAAACGCATACACTAATTTTCTGTCTAGGTTCTAATTTTGAACCCTAAAATTAATTTATAAAAATTTTAAAAAAATTCAAAATTCTCGGGTTGTCATAGTACCGAAGATACCTGTGAGGTATGGATTCATCATAGATGATGATGATGAGGTACACATCATAGAAGATGATGATCTAATTATATATGATGAGGTAAAAGTTGTAGACACTCAGAGAAATGGATTGAAGCAAGCTTCTCAAATATGGAACATTCGTTTTGATGAGACAATCAAAAGAGTTTGATTTTATCAATCAGAAACAAGAATGAACCTAGTGTGTACAAAAGGGTCAGTGGGAGCGTCGTGACATTCCTAGTATTATATGTTGATATACTACGGATAAGGAATGACATACCAATGCTATAATCAGTAAAGATAAATATGTCTAAACATTCCTCCATGAATGATTTGGGAAGAGTATAGTAATTGGAGATAAATATCTATATAGATAGATTTAAACGGATGCTCGACTTAACCTAAAGAACGCATATTCATTTGATGCTAAAGTTGTTTAGCATGACAAACTCCAAGAGATGTCTCATGTTGATGAGCCATAGAGTGTATCTCTCTTCATAGTCCCCATAGACTCCTGAAAAGAGAGATCACATGAATGACAATCATATATGCAATGAAATATACGAGACCTGATGTTGATCGGTCATATTCTTGAGAAGATCACTGTAAGACAGTGAAAAATATCTTAAAGTACTTAATCGACACTAAGGATGTGATTGAAATTTATGGTGGGTCTAAATTAAAACTAGAGGGCTTAACAGACTCAAGTTTTTTAGACAGACCAAGACGACAGAAAATCCATTTTAAGGTAAAGGGTCACCTTGAACAGTGGTGCAGTAAATTGGAAAGGTTCCAAATAATAAAGAGTTGCTGGTTTAGTGATTAAGACAAAGTATATAGCTGTGAATGAAGCTGCAAGTTAATTGTTTGGATAAAAAGTTCGTTACAGAACTAGGAATAGTTCCTAAGTCTCATCTTGGATCTAAACATGTGTTGTGGCACTTTCATTTGATTATAGGAATCATTGAAAGATGGGACATCACTATAGAGATAGTGGACTCTTAAGAACAACATTACATATCCATTAACTAAAGCTTATCTAACAGCAGGATAATCGTCACTTAGAGAAGAAGGGTATGAGATACTATGATGATTGGCTTTAGTGCAAGTGGGAGATTGAAAGTAGCATGCACACAAGCCAATCATGTTTAATGATAAAGCATATACTTTGTAACAATCTTATTCATTTATTAATAAAAAGTATTAATTTATTAAAGGTTTTTAATTATCTACATGATGCTGCTTTATAATATGTAAAAACCCATAGTTTTAAGCAATGCTTTTAGAATAATGATGATGATCATTCTAATGAGATCTAAATTCTTAGAAAGCTTAAAACTAAAATAGTTCCCAATCGTTGGATTACTAAATTGGGGATTAGTGAATTCGGATAGATTGGTACATACGTTGCTTGCTCATTGGATGAGAATGATTGATCTCATGATAATTTGTGTGTAGACACTAAAACAAGTATGTAGGTGCTTATTGGAGAATAAGTTCACTGAATGTGGCTCGCTAAGGAATTTCTAATGGAGTTTTACTTGTCTGTCAATAGGAATTCCTGTAGTGATAGTAGTACAAGTGATCCTTGGACTTGAGATCATCATAGTATCTTGTGTATGATGAGTTATACTTTGACTTATTCCTTAAGACTCTTAGGGTATATCAAATGGTATGCTTGGGTATAATAAGTTGTACATGGAGATAATGTGTGATCAATATAGAATCTACCACTTCTAGTAAAAGAAGAGAAATGTCATATGTGAATCTATAAATGACAACCCAGTAGTCCTTGGCCAAAGCAGAATGAAATTAGAAAGGAGTTTCTAATTTACATTATTTGGTGTTGTGCATTTAAGAATAGAAATACATATAATTAAATAAAGTAAGATTTGATAGTAATTCCATGTCTTATATTTAATTGGGACATTGTATGGTGAAAGGATTGAATTGTACAGTAACTATTTACTCAAAGATTCTTTTATGATTAATGTTGAAATCTATATTATCTGGAAAGTCGTTAATCGCTAGGGAGGCTTGTCCCTATTGTAGAATAAATATTATTTATTTAAATAAATTAATAGTTTAATTTATTTATTTAAATAAGATTAGAATTGTTCTAATTAATTTATTCACAACCGGTTTAATATAGAGAACCTAAAGGGTCACACCATAAAAGGAAAAATAAATATTTAAGAAGTTAATGGCATAATCGTAATAATAAGTTAAGTATATTTAATTTAATCTATGGTGATAGAATAAATTAAATAGCTTAATATTTATTATTTAATATTTTAGAAATATTAAATATAAATTAATAAGAGGAGCCTTATTATTATTATTATTTAAATCCTAAAGGAGTTTGAGAATTAATTAATGAAAGTACTCTCATATATTCCTAATAAGATTAGGATGTTAAATTAATTAAAAGAGCTTAATTAGTTATCTCTAATAAGATTAGGGAGCTTAATTAATCAAAAGAATTTAATTAATTAAATAATACCCTATTTTCTAATTAGATTAGAAGAGTTAACTGATATATTTATAAGAGGAGTCTTATATTAGATATCAATAGACGTGATTTCAATTATTGGAGAGTACGCTTTTTTTCTATGAGAGATAAAAAAACTAGGGTTTTGCCAAACACCCATCTTCTTGAATCTTTCTTCTTCCTTGGTGGATCACCTCTAGAGGCCAAACACTTAGGTGGCTAACATTGATCAAAGGAAGGAACCAAACCCGGTGGATTCAAGTTAAACGTGAAAAGATTAAAGGTGAACTTGTACTTGAGGAATCTCGAAACTTCAAGGGTATGATTCTTGTTCTTCATATTTTCGTTTAAATAATAATTGTGCATAAAGGATGTTCCGGGTATATGGTTTGTAAAATTTTAAACTCTGTTTTTCCATGCTTCCGATTAATTTATGCAATTTGATTGCGTCCAAGAATATTACAAACCTAACACAAATATCATTGACCGACCATGACTGAACAGAATCTGGGTAACCCAGATCTTGCCCAGAACGGTTTGACAACGAGTTTGTGGCCTCTGATCTTGTAGGATGTTGTTGTTTTGTTCTGTTTGTTGCATCTAAGTTGTAGTATGTTATATTAGCTCCAATCTTATGCCTTAAGATCACTTAAACATCAAACAGGTGGATCATAGTGGACGGTCAAACCAAGCCAGATGATCATGAAAGCTATTTTCTAGGTAACCTAGAAAACGCTTGAACATGTCGTCTGACATTGTTTAACCGGCATAGATCTACTTGATCAGTTGTTGTTATACTGTTTTTATGTAATAGTTCTGTTGTCTTGCATATTGGCTACACACTGGATTCTTTAGATCATAAAAATATTACATGAAAAGCAAGTTGTGAAAGCCCAAAGTAGGACAATCGAACTATTCTTCATTTATTGGTAACCTAGAAATGAAGAACAGCTCTGACAGTCCCTTTGAAGGTTTAGATCTCGTTGGTTTTATGCTTGTTAGCCATATTTGTTGTTGGATCATGTAGTCTGACATTAGTAATACAATCTATAACCATTAGCTTGCCCAGAAACAACATAGATTGAAAATTAATGTTGGTCAAACATGCTACCTCGTTACTTGGCGTATGAATGTTCTTGAGCCTCAAGAACACCTAAGGCGACAGATTTTGTCGCTAAAGGCTATAGCGACAATTTTATAAATTTTTTTATTTTAATTTCTAAAAATCATTTAAAAATAGAAATTAATTATTAAAAATTCCAAAAATAGTTTTAAAAATTATTTTAAGTTATAAAAATTAACTTTTAATAATTTGACATATTTTTCATAAATATTAATATTTATTTGGATATTATTGATATTTAATTTATTTAATAAATGTATAAAGTAAATTGATTAAAAATGATTTTTATTATATTAAAAATTTATTTAAATGATAATAAAGTATTTAAAAATATTTTAAGTTATAAATTATAACTTTTAATATTTTAAGCCAAGTTTCATTAATTATTTAATATTAATGATATAAGATTTATTTAATACTTAAATTAAATTAATTAATTAAAAATTATTTTAATATTATAAAAATCATTTTAAATAAAAATAAATAGTTTAAAAATATTTTAAGTTATAAAATATAACTTTTAATATTTCAAGGTAAATTTTATTAGTAATTTAATATTAAATGATATTAGAGTTATTTAATAATAATATTAAATAAATAATTTAAAAATAGTTTTATTGATTTAAAAATCATTTAAAAAGGAAATAAAGGAATTAAAAATATTTTAAGTTATAATTTGTGATGCCCCCAAAACAGGTATACATCACCCATCTTGGGTCGCCAGATACATGGTACATAAATCAAATACAACTTAATTATACAACAGTCGTGTAATATATGACAAAACATAATCTAAGAGTTTAAACAAGAATATTGTCATCTAGACAATATCCACACTCAATGGAGTCCTTATTACAATTATTGTCATACTATTTCACAGAATAGTGAAGACTACTAAAACAACCATCTGGACCGTCACTCCGTTCTTCGACTAGTCCCGGCTACGTTCTCATTTCCTGAAGAGAACAATGAAAGAAAGGGTAAGCTACTAGCCCAGTAAGAAATATTATGACTAAGATAATGCAAAATAAATTATCTTTAGCCTTCAACAGTATAACAACTGATAGAATACAATAGACAACAGTTTTAGATCAACAACTGCAGCGGAATAAGTAATCCACTAGAAGAGTCAAGTAGAGCATAAAATCTACTATCTTCTATGATTTAAAAATTTTTTCATCAACTTTATCGCTGAGACTCAGCTTAATAAATAAATTCGAATCATCCCTGCATCACGGCCAAGGATATTCATGTAATCATCAATGGTCATTATTATACCGAATTATTCCTGGTCATAATCATACCAACAACTGTCCATCAATGAACTACAGGCCCATAAGGACTTTTACCACATCATTCGTTACATTACGATCATGATTATACTGAATATTCCCTGGTCATAATCATACCAAGTCCATCTATACACGTAAGCCAAAGATGACTTTCATCACAATATAAGCATGATGATGTTGACCATGACATAACAATTCAATAAAACAAGTTCAAGGATAAATTTTAAATATTTATAATTTAATTTATCCAGAATTCAATAACGTTCAAATTGTCAACATGATAGCGCTTTGTGGAGTAAAATTCAAGAATAATATTCATGTACCAAAAATAATTTGTACAGAAAAGAAATATATTTTTCGGGTGAATAGTACCCCGTGAATAGTACTTCGGGAATAGTACCTCGTGAATAGTACCATGGCATGAAAAGTACCCAAAATACCCGAGTGAATAATATTCGGGTGAATAATAATTTGGGTGAATAATAACCCGTGAATAGTACTCCGGTATGAAAAGTGCCCCGAATACCCGAGTCAATAATATTAGAGTGAATAGTAACTGGGTAAATAGTAACCCGTGAATAGTAACTCGTAACAGAAAAATATCAAATAAAATGATATTTCATGACGAGTACAAAAGAAATGATATCCCATACGAGTATAATAGAATATACGAGACTGCAAATGGATTTCCATCCGCTATGCGGTAATCCACGTAGACAGATCATTTCCACAATTTAATAAAGAATGAATACGAAAGGTCATTCACCATGCATGCGATAATCCACATAGACAGGTTATTCCAACATAATAATAAAGAATGGAATAACAAAAGAATTCACCAGGCATGCGATAGACCGCACAGACAGGTTATTCCAACAGAATAATAAAGAATGGAACCAGGTCATGCGTAATCCGCACAGACATGATATTCCAACAAAATAATAAAGAACGGAACCAGGTCATACGTAATCCGCACAAAAAGGATATTCCAACAGAATAATAAAGAAGGGAACCAGGTAATGCGTAATCCGCACAGACATGATATTCTAACAGAATAATAAAGAATGGAATAACAGAAGAATTTCACCATGTATGCGGTACTTCGCATAGACAAGTTATTCCAACATAATAATAAGGAATGGAATAACAATAGCTCTCGTCATGAATACGAAAGAAATAATACCCCTTACCTTAGAAGAAAACTGGATACTGAAATAGTGAGGTAACACACTTCTCTTCTTATTTCTCTCTATAATTTCTCTCTATAATAATTGCTCTATAGCTTTAGTGAATTGGTGAAAAATGAAGGAAGAATGAACTTCTATTTATAGAAAAATATAGTTTCAATAATTGCACATTTTTGGGCTCGAAATATTACAGTATAATACCTTCATCTTTTTCTTCATTTTTAATTTAGTCCTGCAAGTATTACCAAACTTGCACCACCTCCCCCTAATAGTAAATCATGTGAATTAATAGTTCATTCATGTGACTCAATATTATAATCATGTGAAAAACTAATTACAGTATAGTACCTCCATTTATACCTCCATTTTTAACTTAGTCATGCAAGTATTATCAATCTTGCACCAACTCCCCTAATAGTATAAGAGTGTGAATCAATAGTACACACATGTGTATAAATATTTATAAGCATGTGAAATAATAGCAATTAATTGCTCATTTATCCGGTTAATTACCCGATTGGTCAGTATAACCTCCAGACATTAATTATTATCGAAATAAATGTCGATTTCCACTAACACTAATAATTCCCACACAATGGAACTATCGATTTCATCTTTAATCAACACGAACTTATTCATCATTAATATCATAACTCACAATATTTAACAACCAGATCATTCACAGGAAAGAGGGGGCCTTCCGATAAGGATTTCTCCTTATTGGCGCGCAATTAGATTATCTAACCTCTCCTTGACTGAACTTTTAGACATTGTCAATATTACAAATAATAATACGAATAACTTTGCCGTCTTAATTATTAATTTAATAATATAACATATTATGCAGATGATACTGTAACAATAATTGAATCAATAATATGAGAGATATGATGCAATAATTACTATAGTAATAATTGAGTATAACTGAGTGACTTCTTACGTAAGCATCAATAATCAATACCGTGTGCTACTATGCAACCACGAGTATTACTGTACTTTTACTACCAGGTAGTTCAACAGTTTTAACGGTAATACTTCCGCCGTTATTTTTATAAAAAGGTAATTATGTCGTTTTCTAACTACGACAATACTTCCGTTGTGCGGTCTACCAATGATTGTGCCGTCGTACGGATATTTTCCAACAAAAAGAATATTTTTCGACCAAATGAATATTTTATAACAACTTGCTTACTTTGTAAAAATTTTCACATATCACCCTTAACTTTAACCTTTTATCAATTTAACCATTTACGAAATAAAATAATAATTATAAGAAAACTGAATACTTTCATTTCATAAAATTCGAGGTCTTACATAATTAATGAATTTTAATATTTTGATAAATAATACATTGATACTTAAATACTAATGGTAATTATTTAAAAACAATTTTAGTTATTTTAAAAATCATTTAAGGGTAATAAAAATATTTTAAAAATATTTTGAATTATTATAAATAACTTTAATATTTTGACAATGGTTTCATTAATAATTTAATATTAATTAAATATTAATGATAATAGAATTATTTAATATCTAAATCATTTAAAAATGATTCCAGTGTTTGAAAAATTATGATAAATTATAATAATTATTTAAAAATTATTATAAGCCACTGAAAAATAATGCGACTGATATTTAAAATATCTAAAGTAATATTAAATTGTGGACTAAAGTTCTAGACTCGATAATTACCCGATAAAGTCGTCGGTACACCGAAATATTTAAAAAATTAATTTGGACTTAGATAATTTGACTAGATACATAATTGTTTATGATCAAATGACTGCTAAACATGTGATAATGTGATTAGGTTATGTGCTGACTGCAAATAACAGTACTATGTGATATGATATATTATTCTAATCGAACGAATGATCTTATTAATGATAGGTTTTGATATAAAAGATAAAACTAAGTTGCGTTATTGTAAGCAACAGCTCAGGCAAGTATCTTAACTTTGCATTTACTTTATGCAATGGACATGAGTAAGAAAGTTTTAGAATTATATTATCGTTATGCCAGATTATTAATCCTATTGCTATCGATTTTGTATCCAATCATTTGTATTCATACAAGTTCTTAAATTATCTAATCAGTGTTTGTCAACACAATATTATTGTATAATCCAGATATTTATTCTATTCGTTAATTTTTAAATATGGTTAGACAAGTATCCTCACTTGGATAATCATTGTATTTAATCACATGTTGATACATACTTATTGGTTTCTAGTATATACATGTGGACTTAAACACTGTCTAGGCTATTTGATTCGGCTAGACACAAACTTAAAAATATTGTTGAACAAGATAGAACTTTATTATATCTAACCATATTATTTTGGTTCGGATTCTCGACTAAGTATGAACATCCCGATTAAGGAAAAACTTTTGTGCGCTAAAGGCGGATAAGATGAATGATAATCTCGTTCTTGCATATAGTATTGATCAATACAGGGCATAACAGGCTGATTACCCCCGTGCCTGTAAGTTATGATGGTTTACAGATGAAGTTCTGTTTAACCTTTTCAAAAATAAAAAATAATGTTCATAGTCTGTCGACTAATCTCTATTTATAGTCAATATGTAGTTTCAAAAATTTACTATAGAGTTGTTATGTTGTTATTATTGGTTCAGCTTACTTCATAACAGTTGATTCGTTGTAGAAGTGCTATTCAAAGAAAGCATTTACTTCGTTCAGCTAACACTTATTGTTTACTAGTACTTACTAGGCAATCAAATGCTCATTCTTGCTTAATTTAAATATTTTCAGCTAAGCGTGATCAACCAGAAAGCTCTGCCAAGAACAAAGGGGAAAGGAAAGCTGGTAGAATAAGTTTATGATATCTTATGTAATAATTATACTTTATTAAGATAATGATACTTATTAATTATCATGTAATGAATGATTAAAGGTCGCGTACCTGAGATTTAGACTGTGATATGTAAATTAAGTTTGATATTTATATTATTGTTATTATTATTGGTATTATTCTGCTCATAGAAATGGTATCGTGCAGCACCGAGTTCGGGTTTCAAGTACCTGAATTTGGGGGCGTCACATGTTGGTATCAGAGCTTAGGGTTAGAAACCTTAGGTGGGATAGACCTTAGGCTATAACCTTAGAATAGAGGGAAACATTGAAAATATAAATAACTCATATAGAGTTTAAAAAGAGATGAATTGAATGAATTCATCGTTAAACAAAATAAAAGATAACTTATATATAAAACTATTATTTGCTGTGTGTATATTATATGCTAATCAGGATAAATTATGTGTGTAGATGTCAGGTGGAAAAGGATTAGGATACCCTCAGATAGTAAAGAAGGAGCCAATATCAAAGTCAGTAGTTGAAATAGAGGCTCACAGTGTAAACAACCTTGACGAGGTGGTGGTATTGGAAAATATAGTACCAGATCTAGAAATGGTGGAACTAACAGATAGTGATTCGGACACTAAAGTTGGAGCTGATCAAGCATCAACGGAGGTGCAGAATCTAAAGAACAAAGTTTCTTCTCTAGAAAAGCTGTGGGAAATAGAAAAGCTATTAAATAATCAATTGCGAAAGGCATTAATAGAAACAATGGAAGAACAAGATAAGCTTAAAATACAAATTGATTAGATGGGAGTCATAAGCAACAAATCAGGTGCAGCTCCGAACAAGAAGGGGAAAAGAAAGATGAAAGACCGTGACTTAGGAAATTCCGATAACAACCAAGGGAACATTAACAGAATAGAAAATTGTACAAACTGTGACAAGAAGCATGAAGGCTTATGCCGGAAAGGGGAAAATATTTGCTATAATTGTGGACATGAGTGATATTTCTCTCCTCATTGTCTCAATCTGAAGCAAGGTGTTTGTTTCATTTAAGGGATAAAAGGTCATGATCAGGTGAAAGGTTGTCCAAGATCCAGGAAAAGGTGTAGTGAATAGGTAGTATAGGTACTAATTCAATGTGTGTTTTATGATAAGTATGTGTGTGTAATGTAATATTCTCAACTTCTGTATAAGTTGTGTCAGTAAATCTCGACTTTTGTTGTCACTAAGGGATAGCAGTATGTGCTATGTAAAGTACTATGACTTAGTTGAATGAATGTCAATCTATGCTTGATTAATGAAATAAGTTTTGTATACAACTTCATGTTATATGTTAAACTTATACAATAAGGTTTAGAATGTAAGTTAAATTTATGATTTTATTTAATCAGATAATGCCGCCAAGACGTCGAACTCGAAATCAAAGAGCAGAAGAATCTGTCAACAAGGCTGGAGGATAACAACCAGATCCGATGCAAAACTTTACAAACATGGAAGCTCAGGCTATGCAGCAGGGAATACAAACCGCAGGGAACCAGCCAGACAATCGCTTGGTGAATTTTAAGGACTTCAAAGCGGTCGGACCACCAGAATTTAGGCGAATAACTGATCGTATAGAAACCTAAACATGGGTTAAAGAGATAAAAAAGGCGTTCGTAATTGCTAGGGTAGATGAGGGGAAAAATAGCTTTTGCCACTTATATGATGAAAGGGGAGGCAATTTTTGGTGGGAAGAAAATCAAGCAAGGGCAGGAGAAGGTGTGGTAACTTGGGCTAGGTTTAAAATTATATTTTTCAAAAACTATCTCTCAGCTAGTACGCAGGCGAGGATGGAGGTCAAGTTTCTGGAGTTAAAACAGGAGAACATGATAGTTGCGGAGTATGTCGCAAAGTTTAATGAGTTGGCTAGGTTCGCTCCGCATCAAGTTGATACAGAGGCTAGGAAGGCGAGAAGGTTTGAGCTGGGATTAAAACCCTAGCTCTACAACAAGGTGGCAGTGTTACAGATAAAAACTTTTTCATAAAATTCTCGAAATGAAAGTCAAATTTTGATATTGATCTTAGAAACGTTGGTTTTCAATGGAGACAATTATTATTTGGCATTATAGAGTTGCGGACTCGAGAAAGACCAAATTCCGACTTAGAACAAAGAAACGAGCGTTGAACGTTCACGAACATTTATCGTTTTCGTTAAAAATGGACTAATAGGTGAATTTTTAGTTAACAAAGGCAAATAGATAAAAATTCTTGCATGAACACGTAGAGTATGTGATTTGTGAACCGTAGGCTCTTGAACGAGCCAATTCAGACTTATAACGAAGAAGTTACGAGCCCGGGAATCTCACAAAGTCAAAAAAGCTGTCAAAATTTTCTGAGGCACAGATTCCGCGCCGCAGCGCGACTCAAGGAAGAAAAGCCCGCGCCGCAGCGCGAGGACGAGGCATAGAGCACTGTTAGTTGGTGCTGCAGCGCGGCAGATAACACTAAGACTCGCACCATAGCGCCGAGTTCGGTCTTTTGGTCCAAAAGCATGGCGCCGCAGCGCGACACAAAGTAGGAAAGTTGGCGCCGCAGCGCCAGCCCTAGGGTTTGCATAGAAAGGATTGGTTATGAAGATAAAAAGAAAGGCAATGAAGTAGTACAAACTTAATAAACATGAAGTTACATTGTTAAGTCATTATTAAACCTTAAGTATGATCACTTAGGGTTGAAGTAAGTCAATTGCATATGAACGTAAGAACAACGTAATGGAAAGCCGGAACAAATAATAACAAATCTAATACATGATTAGATTGAGAATAAGGGTAAGATTCATTAGGAACCATGTATGCTCATTCATGACCTAATGTGGTATGTTATGTGGTTATGTATTGTAGAGACTGTAAAGACCCGAAGGAAAAGTAATTTTACTGTAGCAGACTCTAAAGGGGCAAGTTTTTCTTAAACGCTTGTCTAACCTTCGTGTTAGCTAGTTTTCAAATGATTAATGTTATAAAATGCATGAATGGTTTTAAAGAAAGAGTCGATGCCAGTTTTAACTTGGCTAGACTATTCTTAAAAGATTGATTGATTTCTTTACAAGTCTTTCAATATAGAATTGATAACGCTATCCTATGCCAATTATTTGGTACGGATTCAAGGTAAGCCTGAGTATGAATAAACAAATGTATTTTGCATCGATTATTCGATGGGCATGCGAGGTTGCCAAACATTAAACGTACATACGTTTAAGGAATGTAGTGTTGATCAACATATAGTACTATAGGCTGATCACCTAGAAGTGCTCGTCAGCTATGCCGGACTTACGGACTTAGTGTCGGGTTGTCCTTTTCAAAGAAATTATGAAATGCTCATGGTCTTGGACCAAAATTGATGTTTTACTGAATATTGTCATTGTAAAATGTTTTGAATGAAAAGAAATGGTATTTTGAATTATCGATAGTACTTCGTAACTATTATCCAATTATTGAATATATACGTTTTCTATGTTTCAAACATGTTGCTTAAAAGAAATTGTTATACTTGTTGAGCTTGTAATGCTCACTCTTGCTTGAAATATATGAATGCAGCTAAGGATGCGTGAACCGAGGTTTCCAGTAGAGATAAAGGCAAGGCAAAGATGAATGATTAGTTTATCTTGTAATAGACTAGTAAGTTTATGTATTATATTATGATGAACAAAGAATGTAATGGTTTAAGAACCTGGGAACGTGATTTATTATTAATGTAATAAGAATGTCGTTGATACGCATATTTGGATGTCGTTTCAATAGAATGAATGAACAGTTATGAGTACCGTGTAGCACCATCTGTCGGGTTAGAAGATACCTGGATTTGGGGGAATCACAAGTTGGTATCAAAGCATTAGGTTATAAAACATAAGGGGGGAAAAACTTTAGGCTAATAATCTCGTTAAAGAAGGAAAAGACCGAAGGAAGTTAACTCGAGTTTTACATGAGTTGAATGAGTTAATAAGGTATTGAGGAAACTCAGTACCGAAGGATTTAAAAAATAGAAATTAACCCTACATAAATTAAGTGTGATTTGTGCTTATACTATTGTGTATTGTGTTATTGTAGGATGTCGATCGACAGCTTGATGTATAGAGATATACACATGGTGAGCGAAGAGTTGGTGAATGGAGTAGAGCCTGTACCCATGCCAGTGGCGGAGGTACCATTAGTGATTCTAGAGGAGTCAGAACCAGAGGAGTACTTTTTTGAGGAAGACTACTCTAAGGGAGATATGGATATAACATCATACCTCAGTATGATGAGCGATGAGGAGGATGAAAGAGAGGTAACATCGGTTACTACGGTGGTACATACACTAGAGTCATCACCTCCAGATGCAATGAAAATATTGTATCTGGCAGTGCTTGGCAGGAATGTGCAATTGAGTACAGTTGTGCAGAATCAGAATGAAGAGATTAGTGCTCTTTATGTAGCGAAGGAGTCTACAGAAGTAGATTTTGAGTCCGAGCATGATGAGAAGGTGCTCATGATAAATAAGGCTAGGGATTTTAAGAAGGAGGCCGATGAGCTTCATAAAGAATTGGAGGAGAAGGATCGAAAGATAGCACGGATGTCCTACATCCATGAGAGTGCTCATAAGGATTTCAAGCTAAAAGTTGCTTGTCATCCCATGGAGTCAGGACAAACCCGTTACACTATTAGTCGAGATACTGTAGCAATGATTGTGAATGAGAAATATGAGGACGCTGTTATGCATTATTAGAAGTCTGGAGTTATAAAAATGTGTGTAGTGATGTAAAACCCTCTTTTGTATAAAAAGGGTAGCCTTTTTGTAAATCCAAACTTTTGAAAAGATTAATTGCGAGATAGAAATGTAATAACTTTTTGGCTATGAAAGCAAATTGTAAATAGTTTCAAACTATGAAGAAGCATATGAATATAATGTAGTTTTCATTTAATATGCTTTGTTATGGTATGCGTGGAGTAGCAAATAATAACGAAGTAAGTAAATAGATAATAATGAAATTTTATTTATTTAATTTGAAAATGTCGCCAAGAAGAAGACAACGTAATCAGAAAGTGTAATCACATAATGATAATCAAGGGGGTCAAAACAACCCTATACAAGAGTTCGTTAATTTATTAACGGCTACATTTAACTAAACCGGGGGTAGGGTAACCGCGGGACCTAGGATAGCCATAACGACTACCTTTGAAGAGGTTAAAAGCGTAGGTCCGTCGGAGTTCAAAGGAACAACATACCAATTAGAGGCCCTGTAGTGCCCCCAAATCTGGGTATCTTCCAACCCGACAGATGGTGCTATACTGTACAAACATTCATACATTCATTCAATTGAAAAGTCTCAAAGGACGAGCATAAGTTCTATATATTTAAAGTAATATTTACATTTCCTAGGTTCTATACCCATTACAAAGGTTCTTTGTCATAATATCAATTACATTACAGCAATAGATCTATATTATTACAAGACAGCTTAATAATCTGCCTTAGCTTTTCCTTTATCCTTTTTCGATCCTTCGGGACGTTCAGTCTTAGCTACATTCATATGGTTTAAGAAAGAGTGAGCATAACTAGCTCAGCAAGGATAAGAATTCAATAACAACATGCTTGACACATACGAATTGTATATCTTCAATAACTGAACATTAGTTATGAAGTACTATTGATAATTCAAAATAGCACTTCATCTTTCTTTCAAAATATTTTACAATAATAACAATATTTAGTAAAACATTCACTCCGGTCAAAGACCTCGAGTATTCATTCTTTCTTGGAAAAGGACAACCCGAAACTAAGTCTGTAAGCCCGATATTACTTACGAGCACTTCTAGGTGATCAACCTATTGTACTCTATGTTGATCAACACTACATCCATTAAACGTATGTACTTTTAATCATTTAGAAACCTCACGTGCCTGTCGTTTTACCGACAAAACATTTGTTTAACATTCCAGTCTTCTTTTGAAAACCATATCTAGTAGTTGACAACAGATAACAACATTTGATAATAGATGAATAGATTATCAATAATCCACGCAATATATTAAGTCTAGCCAAAGGAATTGGCTTTAACTTCAACATACCTCAATTCATGCGTAAGGATACATGAATTTCAAAAACTTGTTCAGATTGAACTGAGACAAGAGTTAGAACACTTGCCTTTAGCATTTGCTATGGTATATTTACTTTATGTTCAAGTCTTACAAGTCTCTTCAATACATGATCACATAATGCCTTACATTAGTCACATATAATCAAGTATGTATATGATTATATCTTACCCTTCATCTCAATCTAATTGTGTATTAGATTCAGTTACTATCTGTTCCGGCTTATCATTATCCTTGCATTTATATTCGACTAGGTTATCTCAACCTTTATACAACATCCTTAAGGTTTAACAAAGTTTAAACAATGTTACATTACATTCCTTAGGTTGTGTTTACTTTTAAATCAATTAACTTTCTTTTCTTTGTAATTAAAAACATTCATCACTATCTTTGCTCTGAGGCTAGCGCTGCGGCATCGGCTTTGTACTTAGATCTTGCGTTGCGGCTCGCGTTAATACTGGCATTGTCCCGGACTTGGCGCTGCGGCGCGAGTCCTTACTTGGTGGGCCGCGCTGCAGCGCCACTCTTCAGAAGGTCTTGTACTATGTATGGCACTGCGGCGTGACCAATTTGGTCTAGGGTTGGCGCCGCGGCGCCAACTCTGACCACCAGAAAAATTCAGTCCTTAAATTTTTGTGAACTTCCCGGACGCATAACTTCTTCGTTATAAGTCCGAATTGGCTCGTTCAAAAGCCTACGATTCACAAATTACGTAATCTATGAATTCATGCAAGAATTTTTTCTATTTAACTTCATTTGCTAAAAATTCACCCATTGGTTCATTTTTAACAAAAACGATAAACGTTCGTGAACGTTCAACGCTCGTTTCTTCGTTCTAAGTCAGAATCCGGTCATTTTTGAGTCTGCAACTCTTAAATGCCAAATATGACTTGTCTCCATCTAAAAACAATGGTTCTGAGTTCAAACACAAAATTTGACTTCTATTCTAAGAATTTTACGAATTCGACAATAATCGCCCAATCGTGCAATTTTCGGCAAATCTTCATTCTTATGATTTGTTTAACATTACAAATGAATTCCATTCATCACGTGAACATCTCAACATACTTATTACAACAACTTATATTTATTGTTGGATTTTAGACTTATTTCTTCATGAGCTTATAACTTGTCAAATTATAAACTACTTTAAATTTCATTGTTCATGACTTATGACAATTAAAGTTTCCTAATCATTATACCTTATATGTTCTTAACATATAACTTTACTTATGTATACATGATACATATGATAATACAAGTTCTTTTACAACCATATCACTTCTCTTAATAAACTCATTACAAGTTCATAATACTTTCACATAAGTTTATAACTTATGCTAGCTTAAATGACTTATTACTAACTTATGTGACTTAAGTTCATTGCTTACTCATTCTTCTTACTTTTTAACATTCATGTTCCTTAATCCAAACTTTTCTTTTCAAACTATCATGGTAGAGATAGAAGATAATTGGAGAAGAGATCTTACTTTTGAAGTCTTGGTAAGTAGCTTCTTCTTCTTCTTACTTATGGAAGTAACTTATTTGTAACTTAATCTCTCTAACAATTAAGCACTTTGTAATAGCTAGATTGTTTGAACAAATGTTAAATGGCTACCAAGCCTTCTCTATTTATAGAAATTGCAAAGCTAGGGTAGTTTAGTCATTAATTCAACCCACCTCCTTAAGCCACCTCCTTACTATTCATTACTTGATTAACACACAACTTGTCCTTTACTTGATCATTACTCTTATTACTTGGTCATTACATTACTTGGTCATTACTTTAACTTGGTCACCACATTAACTTGGTCATCATATTAACCATATTAATATGGTTTGCCCCATGGGTCAAACAACTCATGGATTCTAGCTTGCGCTTGGATCAACTTAATCTTTGGGCTTTGCATTAATAAACACTAACTTGTTTATTAATCAATATTTGGGCCTCAACCTTAATTCACTTGGGCTTGTACTAATTCAAACCAACCTTTCCAAGTCCATTAACATTACTTAATACATTTACATATAGTTTATGTATCATTTTTGTAATATACTTCGTATACAACTTCATTATATACGATATTCCTTCCTTCATACAAACTCGTTTAATACTTCGTATTATACTCGTTTTTATTACTTTGCACAATACCAAAGTATCATACAATTATTACTTACTCGTTACTACTTTGCCCTTCTTAACGTTTATAAATTAAGTTCGCAAGCGAAATATTACATTTTCCATAACTAGATTTTTATTACATAATCCATCATACCTTGTCACTCTATCATTACGTATTTCTCAAAAATTCAAAAATAAATCCCGAGCAAATACTGATGAATAGTGTTTTTTAAAAAATTTCTCAAAAAACTTTTATTTTCGTCTTGAAAATTCAAACACTTTAATTCATTCACGTAGCTCAAATACTACGACATTCTAACATCAATAGGTTATACAATGACAACCATCTTGATAACACATCGAATATAATTTTTATTATTATTTAATTTAATAAAATTATTTTACAATAAGATCCGAATTTATCGGTCGTTACATTCTTCCCCCCTTATAAAGATTATGTCCCCAGAATCTCGTCTTACTTTAATCAAATAGATGGGGAAAATTTTTCTTCATCTTCTCTTCTAATTCCCACGTTGCTTCTTCAGCATCGTAGTTCTTCCATACTACCTTTACTGATGGTATTACCTTGTTCCTCAGACCTTGTCCCTTTCTATCAATGATCTGCATTGGCGATTCTTCATATGTTAAGTCTTTCTAGATATGAATTGGCTCATACTCGATTACATGCTTATAGTCCAGCTTATATAGACGTAATACAGATACGTGAAACACGTTATGTATTCATTCTAGGTCTGGAGGTAATGCTATCACATAAGCTACCTCTCCCACCCGTTTTAATACTTCAAAAGGTCCTATAAACCTTGGACTTAACTTTCCTTTCTTTCCAAAGCGTATCTTTCTTTTCCAAGGAGATACTTTTAGAAACACATACGAGCCCACTTCAAACTCTCGACTTAGTCTATGCGAGTCCGCATACTTCTTCTGTCTGTCCTGAACTGTGACGAGACGCATCTGAATTAACTTTACCACATCCGCTATCTGCTGTACCAATTTTGGTCCTAGCATCCGACGTTCTCCCACCTCATCCCAACACAATGGTGTTCTGTACTTTCTTCCATACATAGCTTCATAAGGCGGTATACCTATGCTTGCATGATAACTGTTGTTATACGCAAACTCTACTAGTGGTAGGTGATCATCCCAACTACCCTTGAAATCCATGACGCAAGACCTCAAAATGTCTTCTAACGTCTAAATTGTTCTCTCGCTCTGCCCATCGGTTTGTGGATGATAAGCTGTGCTTAACTTCAGCTGTGTTCCCAACTGTTCTTGTAAACTCCTCCAAAAGTTCGATGTGAATTGTGGATCACGATCTGACACAATCGATACTGGTAGTCCATATCTAGAAATGATTTCCTTAACATAATGTTTAGCTAACTGGTCTAAGTTATACTTGACCCTAATTGGCAAAAAGTGAGCCGACTTCGTCAACCGGTCCACTATTACCCAAATCGAATCGTACCCTTTTTTTGTCGTCGGAAGTCCCACCACAAAGTCCATCGTGATATGCTCCCACTTCTATTCTGAAATCTCCAATGACTGTAATAAGCCACTGGGTCATTGATGTTCGGCCTTAACTTTTTGACAAGTCAAGCACCTACTCACATACTCTGCTATTTCTCTCTTCATGTTAGGCCACCAAAAACTCTGTCGAAGGTCTTGATACATCTTAGTGCTACCAGGATGTATCGAGTACCTCGAACTATGAGCTTCTTGTAACACTTGCTCCTTTACTTCCTTCTTATTCGGAACCCAAATTCTTCCTTCAAATCTTAATAATCCCTCATTATCAAGACTATACTTAGTATCTTCCTTCTCGGATAACCGCTTCTTCATTTGGTTACACTCGTCAGTTTTGAGTTGTATCTCCTTGACTCTTTCTACGATGGTAGATTGCATCTCCGTCGTAAATAGTATCTACCTCAAATCACTTGGCATCTTTACTTCTATTTCCATCTTAGCTATCTCTGTTATTAACTCATTTTGAGTCGTTAGCATAGACAACTTTTCCCGACCTTTCCTACTTAAGGCGTCGACAACTACATTGGTCTTTCCAGGGTGATACAGGATTTCACAATCATAATCCTTTATCAACTCTAGCCATCTTCTATGTCTCATATTCAACTCCTTCTGAGTGAAGATATACTTTAGACTTTTATGGTCCGTATATATCTCACATTTTTCCCCATAAAGATAATGTCTCCATATCTTTAGGGCAAACACTACTGCGGCAAGTTCCAGATCACGAGTAGGATAAACTTTGTCATAATCCTTCAACTGCCGTGATGCATACACAATGACTTTTCCATGCTACATAAGCACACAACCAAGTCCTCTATGTGAAGCATCACTATACACTACAAAATTTCCTATGTCATCTGGCAATGACAAAATAGGCGCTTCACTTAATCTTTTCTTCAGTTCTTGAAAATTGTCTTTACATTTATCCTTCCATACGTATTTCACCGTCTTCCTTGTTAAATTAGTCAACGGGGTAGCTATCTTCAAAAAATCTTGGATAAATCTTCGATAGTACCCTGCTAACCCTAGGAAACTCCGCACCTCAGTCGGTATTTTCGGTTGTTCCCAATTCATTATTACTTCTACCTTCGCTGGATCCACTAAAATCCCCTCTTGGTCAATGACATGACCTAAAAATTGCACCTTTCCCAGCCAAAATTCACATTTGGTGAATTTCGCATATAACTTCTCATTCCTTAGTGTAAGACCCCAACTTTTATAAATAAAGATGAATTTTCTATAAATATCATTTTTGAATATTATGGAGTGAAATTGATATAATGTTATAGTTGTGGGTAATATTTATAAATTTTGTAAAGTACGCAAGTTGCTATATAATATTCGATTGGTCGGGGAATATTCGCTTTAACAGAGAATATTCGTATGACGACACAATCATTGGTGGACCCCACAACGGAATTATTGTCGGATTGAGAAAACGACAAAAATACTTTATGAAAATACGACGAAAGTTTTACCATTAATACTGTTGAACTACTCAGTAGTAAAAGTACAGTAATACGTATGGTTGCATAGTAGCACATGATATTGATTATTGATGCTTACGTGATAAGTCACTCAGTTTTGTTTGATTGGTACTATTAATGTAATAAAACAGAAAAGCTTTTTATATAAAACAGAATACTTTTATAAAGTTATTCTGTCGGAATATCCTGTCGGTGCATTTACGCATAACCTGGTTCCACTATTTATTTTTCTGTTAGAATAACCTGTCTGTGCGGTCTATCGCATGCTTGGTGAATTCTTTTGTTATTCCATTCTTTATTATACTCAGTTGGTTAAAGTTTTGGCTTTTATACTCCATGAAATTAGTGGAATATCTTTAATATTTGTGCTTCATCCAGTATCTTTTCATGAAAATATTCTTCTGAGCATTCTTGAATTTTACTCTACAAAGCAGTATCATGTTGACAATTTGGACGATTGTTGGTTCCTAGATAAATTAATTCTTGAACTTGCTTTTATTGAATTCTTATATCATTGTCATCATCTTCATGTTTATATTCTGTTAAAAGCCATCTGTGGCCTGTAGTGCATAGATGGACTTGGTATGATTATGACCAGGGATTATTCGGTATAATCATAATCGTAATGTTACAAATGATGTGGTAAAAGTCCTCATTGGCCCGTAGTGCATTGATGGATAGTGGTTAGCATGATCATGACCATTAATGAATACACAAATATTCTTGGCCCGAGTGTATGGATAATTGTAATCGTGATACTAAAGAATATCTTTGGCCGTAGTGCATGGGTGATTCGATGATGTGGATTATTTATTAAGCTGAGTCCCAACAATAAAAGTTATGAAAAACCTTTTAAATCATAGAAGATAGTAGATTTTATTCTCTACTTGACTCTTTTAATGGGTTGCTTGTTCCGCTGCAGTTAAACTTGATGTTTGTTATATTGTATCAGTTTAACACTGTTTAAGGCTAATGATAATTTATTTTGCATTATCTTAGTCATAATATTTCTTACTGGGCTAGTTGAGCTCACCCTTTCTTTCACTGTTCTCTTCAGGAAATGAGAATATAGTTGAGACGAGTCGAGAAACGGAGTGATGGACTAGATGATAGCATTAGTAGTCCTCACTATTCTATGTAATAGTGTGATAATAAATGTAATGAGAACCTCATTGAGTTTGTATATTGTCTATCTGATAATATTTGTATTAAAACTCACAGCATATGTTTAGTCGTATTTTACACGACTGTTGTATAATTAAGTTGTATTTGAATTTTGTACCATGTATTTGGCGACTCAGAATAGGTGATGTATACCTATTTTGGGGACATCGCAGTTGGTATCAGATCTTTGGGATATAATCCCTGGCTAAGATGTGAGACTAGAACTAGGAGGGGAGAGACGGGGAATTCCTTCGCCAGTATTACCTACCTAAGTTTATTTGGTATTTAATTGGTCAGTCAGAGTATAGAGATAATATGTGATATGTTATTTAACCCTTATTTTGTGGCAGCATTTAAAAATGACATCCGAGAATGTTGAGAATAGTAATGGAGCACATGCGACCATTGATTCACCACATATCAATAATCAAGATAATGTGCATTAGGAAGGCGACAATCTTCATGTAAATGACAACACTGACCAAATGATGAATGATGGAATGTTCAGAGGCTTTATGCAATTCATGCAACAACAGGCGAGAGCGGCTCCTGTCCAAAATGCAGGTGGAAATAATGGTAGCTCTCGGACGGTCACCGCCAAACAGTTTAAAGAACTGGGACCATCGGAGTTTTTTGGAGAGCCAAAATCACTCAAGGCGGAGACGTGGATTAAATAGATCAACAAGATATTTGATATCTTGGGATGCTCCGAGGAGCAAAAGGTTCCCTTTACCACCTTCATGTTGCGGGCAGAGGTAGATTACTGTTGGGAATCTGTAAAGCGTACTCAACTTGCCGCACTGAAGATGTCTTGGGAGAAGTTCCATGAACTATTCAATGACAAGTACTTTCCCGAAAGTATTCGTCACATGAAGGAGGTAGAATTCATCAAGTTGGAGTAGAATAATATGACCGTGACGCAGTACGAAGCTAAGTTTGCCGAGCTGTCCTGGTTTGCGTCCCACTTGGTGGATAATGAAGAGAGAATGACACGGATATTTTTAAGAGGTTTGAAGCCGGAGATACGTCAACATCTTATTTCTCATAAACTGTGTTTGTATTCAGATGTTGTAAATAGGGCTCAGTTAGTGGAGCGCAATAATGAGTCAACGTAACCAAAAGAGAGCAACCAGAAAAATGATAATACCAGTGAAAGCAGTCATCGAAGAGGTGACAACAAGTGTGGAGGGAATCAGCAGGCCAGAAATGGTAACCACTTCGGTGGTAATCATGGCCAAAATAATAAGAATGGACATTTCAAGAAGAGGAGATTCAACAATGATGGAAAGACGTCAGCACTGGCACCCGTGGTTAAGGAAGGAGAACGACCACCTATCATATGCTTCAAATGCGGAGGGGAAGGACACATCTGTCCAAACTACGCGATGCCGTCCAAAACATGTTATAATTATGGAAGAGAAGGTCACCTAGCCCAATTTTATCATTCATCGAAGACAAGTTCAGCTAGGAGGGAGGCACCAAAGGACGTCCCAGAAAAGTCAAAACCGGTAGTGCAAGGGAGAGCGTTGGTTGTGACCTCCCAGAAAGCAAGGAACCCGAACGAGGTCATCACGGGTAAGCTTATCATAAACTCTAGCAAAGCCTATACCTTATTTGATACTGGTTCTACCCATTCTTTTATTTCTCCTATTTGCGCTCAACGATTAAATTTGACTCCGGAGAAATTAGACTTTGACTTATCTGTGGAAATTCTGTTGGGAGAAACCTTCATTACATCCACTATTTATAAGTCTTGTGTCGACGTCGGGTTTTTTAAATGTCCCTTTCCGTTACTTTTCTTTGGTGTTCTCATTTTAGGTGAGATTTGTTTGAAAAAATAAGTAAAAAAAGTTCGACATGTATAATGTCGACGATTGGACTATAAGAGTCTCCAGTTGGTTTTTTAAATGGTTATACCAACACAACCAAGAAAAGGTTTGCACATTGACCCAGTGATGTGACACTGCTAAATGGGTCGGTGAAACCGAAATTCGTTAGGGTCCGAGGACTTGGTTATGCGGAGGGAAGATGTTAGGCACCCCCCGACATCCGTGTTACCACGGTGACTGCCTCTTTTCAAGAAACTATTATCTGAATGTGTGTGTGTGTGTGGGTCAATGTGCTGTTATTTGGAAGTAGTGCGAGGCCTCGTTCACACCTATATACACAGGGTTTGAATTTTATGTAAAAATTAAATTTTAAGCAAGATATGGCAGTGATGTTTTACAAAAGAGGTTTTTTAAATCCTGATGCTCAATAGTAATTGAAACCTTTTACACTCCCATTTTATTAAGTGATCGGCTTGGTTGATTTTATTTCACAGATGCGAAGCATCCGTACGAAAATAATGTACAAAATAATGCCGACTCCCTCGCGGGTATGGAAACCATCTGAGGAAATTCAGACACCATAGAATAATTTACAAGCTGCTTACAGCTGGAAATGTCCATCATGGGAACCGAATCTAGATCCAATTGAATGGATCTGTGATCACATGATTCCTAGGCTCACATGATACTGCAATTTATATGAAAGCAGTAAGCAGGAATATATATATATATATATATAAAAGCTGTAAGTATATATATACAGACGTGATCACCAACCACAAAGCATCTCCATGGGGGATCAGAAATATAAATAAAGCTGTAAAAACTATCAACCGCCATGGATGGAACTCCAGGCGGGACGAAAAGTAAAGAAAGCTGTACAACGCGATCAACTGCCACGAAGTGAACTCCAGGCAGGACAAAATTTATATATATATATATATATATATATATATATATATAAGCGAATAAATGCACCGGATATAAAATCCAGGCTCATCGAACAGAGTTCGACCACAGTTCATATATATAAGTATATATATATAAAAGCGAGTAAACGCACCGGATATAAAATGCAGGCTCACCGAATAGAGTTCGATAGCAGTTCATATGTATAAGTATATATATATAGGAAAGCAAGTAAACGTACCAAACCGAAGTTTAGGCTCATCGAACAAAGTTCGACACACAGTTAATATATATAATGTATATATATATTAAAGCAGTAAATGCTCTAGACCGAAGTCTAGGCTCAATCGAGGCATAACTAGATAATGTTAGTCAATATATATATATATATATACAGACTGGAATGAAACTACGGACCGAAGTCCGGGAAAAAGCAAGCAACACGACTCTCAACGTGTAGAAGGGTGTGTGCAAAGATGAAGAGAAAGACTCTAAAGTGTGTGAGAAGGCTTACAGCTGGCTGCTACAAAAGGCTTCTATATCTTTAGAGTGGGTAAACACTGGCTGTTGTGGGTACAAAAGAGGCTATATATGAGCTCACAGGTGTTTGAAGTGGGAAAATACACTGTATGAGTCGAGTACGGAGCGAATTGTGCAAGGTTTCCCCGTCGGCTTCTCTTGCAAAATGGGCACCCCAAGCCCCATATTTATAGAGGATGGAGCCATAGGTGTACCTGTTGCTGGGTCGTAGGTGTACCTGCTACTGCCTGGGGTGCCCCGGGCAGTGTGGTTCCCACCGTGTCGAAGTACGTACACTCGGACAACGCGCTGTTCGCTCGGTCGCTCATAATTTTCAATTCGGGAGTCCGATGGAAGCGTGCCATATCATTCCAGAAAGTTCTTTCCGAGAGCTACACAATGACATATGATTTGCCCTTTTTTGATTCCAGGAAGATAGGTCCATGACCGAAATAGCATTTTTGGGTTTCCGTCAAGCAGTCCGTTGAGTCGTTTTGCGTAGTTTGCGCTCGGAAGTTAATATATGGTTCTTGTGGGACTTCTATTAAAGTAATTTGAGTTGGCATGAGTGTATTTGATGTGAGTTAAAGTCGAGTTAGCAAAATGATCATTTTGCCCCACCCGGGGTTATGTCCGGTTTTTGCATAGTTGTAGCAGTCTTTTCTCAGGGTTATCTCTGAGGTTGTCATGTTGTTGACTCTGAATATCCTCAAGGTCATCTATGAGGTTGGCTTGACCTCTTGGGACTATCTCCAGGCTTTGATCTTGATCCTCCGGGGTTATCTCCGAGGTTGAAACTGACTTTTCCGGGATTGTCTCCGGGGTTGGAACCTGATTTCCCGGGGCTATCTCCGGGGTTGGAAATTGGATCTCCCGGGGTGATCTCCGGGGTTTGAAGTTGATGTCGTAGTTGTGACAATTCGAGAATTTAGATAATTATTATAATCCTAAAATGATGGATTAAAGGTTGTAAGATGAACCTAGACAGAAAATAAGTGTATGGAACTGACGTTTCTATGAAGGAATTTTAAGGATTTTAAAATTTTTAAGAAGAACCTATATGGTTTCTTAATTGAATGAGAATATAGAAAATATGGGTTACAAAATTTCAAAACCCTAGAAATGAATTGATATGTATTTGAATGAATATCAATAATAAGGTATTATGATACCTGTAAAATTTGATGTGAATTGAATAGTGTAAGAAATGTTATACTAATACAACTGGAATTTTATTAATGAAATAAGATTTCACAGGAAGAAAAGCTATGAGGTTAAACGAAGATGAGTATATGTATTGAAATATATATACTTAGTAAGGTGCTATATATATTTTAGCAAGAGGAATGATGAATTAAGTTAATGATATAAAGATCAAGATAAAACTATGTTAGTAATTAACATAGCTTGAACGTTGGCCTTGAATGACAAATAAGAATTTGAATAAGTATAAAGTCGTTAGTTAATACGATTAGCAATAAGAAGGGAGTAATTTAAAACTCAAAATTTGAGTTAGAGATAGAATTTTGAAGCATGGACTGTTCGGTTGCGTCCGGAACGTCAAGTTTAGTCAAAATGGACAGTAAACACAAAATGTGTAAAGGTTGACTTTTGGTCAAAGTTAACAGTTGACTTTTTATGGAGAAAAGTCAAAATTAGTTTGAGAAGTGAAATATGTTATGATATTATGTTATATGGTTAATGGTATAATATTTAATATTATACCAAATGATGTGAAGTAAAAATATGAGAGGAGATTCAATATGTAAATATGTATATTGGTATCAAAGCATGCAGTAAATTAAATTCATATTTGAATAAATGATTGAATATATTAAATTATATATTTAGTATATAAATAAATTGTTTGAAAATAATTTATGGAGAGGGGGAGGAAATTAAATTTAATTATACAATATAAATTGTATAACTTAAATAAGTTATTTAAATTAAGTATGAGAATTAAATGACTTAAAGAGTTATTTTTATTTAGTGGTTCTAGTATTTAAATATATACTAGTGACCTAATCTAAGAGAATTGTGAAGCATGTCACAATTTATTTAATGATTATGTGAGCAAGTGAATACGAATATTATGTGATGACAAATAAAAGAAACTAGTGTAATTCTAATTTTATATTAGGAATGAAGAATTAAATAACTTAAGGGTTATGAGATGAGAGAATTATGGTATTTAAAATATATACTAATTTTAAGAGATTTATTTTATACATCTCAGTTAATTAATTTTATAACCTAATTATAGCAAGTCTAATTGGGTTAAGAAATTAATGGCATGTAAGTAAGGAATTAAGTTATAATTGAGGAAATGAAAACCCTAATGAAATAATTAGGGAATGAGAATATTAAAAGTATTGGACCTAATTTATTTTCATGGCCCAAGAAATTAATCTAGAAGTCCAAAGAGATTAATTATGGTGGCCCAAGTGTTGGCCCAATCAATAAATTAAAAAGCCCAAAATTTGATCCAAGTATGGGGGATATTTTTGGACAAGGAAAGACAAAGAAATTAAACCAAATGGTGGGAGAATAAGTAGGCCACATGGCTATCTAATGAGTGGTAGAGGAATGGCCACAAGGAAATAAAAATGTGGGAGAAAGAGAGGACAAGTGGCCGGATATGGGAGAAGGAAGAAAAGGGGGAATGAATGTAATGATTTGTTTATTTTAGTTGTTCAACAACTCCCACTAACTCATCCCATGTGTCGCTTGATTATTTCTTCAACCCTTTTACAAAACTTGCAAGCAATTACTTGATAATTAAGTGAGAGAAGAGAAAGAGATAAGAAGATGTTGGGGAAATATCTATTATATACATATCTTATATCTATACAAAATCCTCCAACAAAATCTAACATCATTCTCTTTCATCTTTTATTTTACTTTTTCTTAGACTAACAAAATAAAAGCATAAGAGAGAGAGAGAGAGGGAGAGAGAGATTCGGTGGAGAGGAGGAGAGAGAGAGGAAGGAGCTACACCATTAATGCTCCATAAGTTCATCTCCTACTTTGGAAGAATAAGGAAGGCTAGCAAAAGATTAAAGGTATAAATACATTTTGTTATGTAATTTTTGATTATTCCAAATCAAATCTTGAATCAAGTTTTCTAAACTCAAAAACCATGTATATACTTGTTATTGAGTGTTTAATGTTTAGATATACCCATATTGGGTGTTATTTTAGTTGGAAATCAAAAATAAAGAAAAGTGATTTTTCTAGTTTTATAAGCTCAAAAATTTCTATGTACTTTGGATTTCCACCGTTTTTGATCTACACCTTATTTTTGCGATCCGTCAAAGGGATGTGCTAGATATGTAAGTTAACTACTAAACCCAATTGGTAGCACTCAAAAATGTTGAGTACACAAGTTGTAGTGACTATTTTACCAAAAATAGTTTTGTGTCTAAAAAGGAAAAATAGACTGTTTTGGACAGTCAAAGAGTAGGGGCAGTTTAGTCATTTTTTGGGCATGTAAAAATTCTAGAAAAATTTGGGAGTATACTATGATAAGTTATCTAACATCTCCAAGTGGAATCACTGAAAAAGGAGTTGTAGATTTTCGTATGGAAAATGTTTAATAAAGCACGAAAAACTATAAAATTCCATTTTGCTTCTGCCCAAAATTTTAAAAGGGCATTTTCGGCAACTTAATTTGTGAGAAAAATTCTGGCCTTATGGGACACGAAAATATATGGTATAAAGTACCTACTGTCTAAAAATGAGTTAATTCCGACTTAAAATGAGCAAGTTATGACCATTTCAATTTCTATGATTTTCTGACAAAAATTGCTATAACCGGAGTTCTATAACTCCGATGGCCACGAAATTTAAACTGGAATGTCATGTTAACACGTATAAGATTGTGTCAAGAGATGGAAATTTCTGGAGTTAAGCACGAGGTAGCTAATTTCTTAAGGAATTAACTAAAAGTGATTTTTAAAAAATACCAAAGGAAGTTGGAAAATTTTGGAAAAATACTTTTTGTGTATGAAATATGTGTATACATGTTTGTACAAAGGATAGAAAAATAATAAGTTGATTTGGTATTTTCGTGAAAATGATATGGGATCCAGCTTGCTGGATTAGAAAATCTGATGAATCCAGCTTGCTGGATTGAAAAGAAGTTTACTAAATTAAAAATTTGTTGAATCCAGCTTGCTGGATTGCAATCTAGCTGCTGGATTTGTAATCCAGTTTGCTGGATTGGAAATTTATTGAATCCAGGTTGCTGGATTCTGTATCCAGTCTGCTGGATTGGCAATTTGGTTGTTAAATTTAGAATCCAGGTTGTTGGATTAGTATTTGACTTATTAGAGTATAAAGAAGAACTTATAATGTATAAGATTAAGTGTTTAATCATAATGAATATGATACAGTGATTGAAGAATTATCCAAGAATGATAATAATATCGACGTGTTAGGATGTTATCTAATATTTGATTAAGTGTTAGATAATCTATTGACAAAGTGATTGTATTATGATACAAAGTAGAATATACTGATTGAAAGACCAATCTTATTATTAATGACAGGTCTTACCAAAAGAAGTTAACTTAAACTGCGTAGCAGTAGTCAACGAATCAGACAAGTTTTTTCTAACTCAAACTTGAGTTGTATGTTCAAAGCATGTTAATGAATAATTGTTGATGATTATTCACGTCTATATTGATTATTGATTCGCACGTTGTGCATATTGTAAATGTTCATCAAGTATGAAAGGCTGATCACCTTCATTACCATTTGGTTCAGTTAATCTGTTCATGTTTATGCTTGACCATTCATTTTTATTGACTTGGTCGTTCAGCTAAGAAAATTTGTTCATGCTCTTTCACAATGTTTATATTGTTGAAAGTTAGCTAGCTTATTGTACAATTCTTTTCAATCATGATATATCCTTATTGTACTTAAAACTTGCTGGGCAAATTTGATGCTCACCCTTGCTATATCATGATAAAAATTTTCAGATTAAGATGAAAGCTCGAGTAAAGACAAAGGCAAAGGCAAAAGAAAAGTCCAAGATTAAGCTATTATGTAGTTAGAACTATTAAATTTGCTAATGCAAATATTAATGTAAATCTTCTAAGATATTGAAGGTATGTATTAAGTTAAGGTTGTAGACCTTGGGGTTTATGTTGTAAAAGTTTAATGTATAAACAATTTATGTTTATATCTTCCGCAATATTTATAGAAATAGTATACCAGATCCTTGGTGATTAGGACCGGGATTTGGGGATGCTACAGTTGGTATCAGAGCTGTAGGTTATAAACCTTAGGTAGGTGTACCTTAGGATATAACCACGGAGAGATGATAAGTAATAAACTCGAATAGAGTTTAAGCGATAAGAGATGACTTTTTGGAAATTCATTATTAAGTAAAGAGAAAGATAATTAAGATTCAAAGAAGAATCTTGAAGAGCTATAAGGATAAGAATCCGGAGTTACCTGACTCTAGTAATAGATATGAAAAGTGATAATAAATAGACTATGTATATAAGATGAGAAGTGTTAATAAAATCATAATATAATATGATTAAAGAGAAGACTAAGGAGATCGTAAAATAAAACGATCGTAAGTATAAGGAGAAATGATTACGAAATAAGATCACGACGTGATCAGATTAAATTGTTGAATAACATATGATATATTAAGTGATTGGAATGATATAGCTTGACGCTATAAAGAGAATGTACTATGAAATGGTACAATGTAAACTCAGAAAAGAGTGGTAAATGTTAAGATGCAGATTAAAGAAAATTCGTATTAAGAAAAGAGAAAGTAAGAATGGTGTGGGATTTCAATTGAGGACTCATGTCAGCAATTGAGTTGTATGATTCCTTGTATGGGCAGGGGAATTTGTACTTGGTTTTAGAATCACTTAGCTTCCTGGTCGATATAGTGGTTAGGTTGACCAATTCTTTGTATGGGCGGAGAATTGTCCGCTTAGCTTCCTATGTTGATTAGTGGCCGAGTTTGGTTTGACAACCACTTAGTTTCTGGTATTGATAATCATTGGAACCTAATGTCGCGCTATTTGCTATATGCATGTGGATAAGGTGATTCTTTTCTCATGTGTATAACAAATAGGTAGAGAATATAAGGTTAAGTACTAGTTCTTAAAACTTATACTTATGGTACGTTCGTGACTCATAATTATATGAAATATTTATGAACCCCTCAGCGAATGGACGCCAAAGGTCTTACTAGGACAAGTTCTTAAACTCATATGATTGTGGAAAGTTCCTGAACTCATAATGTGTGGTAAGTTTGATGAACTGGGTATAGGAAAGTTGTGAATGGAGCATTAAGGATTATAGAATAGATAGACTTATTAAGCAATGGATCATTAGAGAAAGTGAAGTTGATGGTGGAAGCATAGGTATTCCAAATCTTTTAGGTATGCTAGACTTCAAAGTTTTTGACATCAAGCTAAATTCGCACTGATGCGCCTTTCGAAATAAAATGATTTTTTTTATCCTCAACATAGGGTTACAACTGTGTAGAAGTGGGCTTCGTACTACTAACACATCGTTATCTGTTGTGGCGTGATGACACCAAAGATAATTTTCAAAGATTTTTGAATGGTTTAAAGACGAGTCTATGCTAATTGATTCGGCTAGACAAAAATGATTTGATATGTCAAAATGTATTTTATATATCATCAATGTATCATGAAACCTGATGCAAAATGATAAAAATGATGGAGTTATCAATGCATAATTACCTAGTGTGGTATGTGATCTGAAGATCGTCAGCCCACTATGGAATGATATAGTAAGACAAAGTCACACAATGACGGAATCCTCAAACGGACTGTAAATACAGTGCGGTATCATGACGTCAAAATGATTTTAAGAATTTTAAAGAAAATTTATTGCCAACTAAATTTGGCTAGCAATGTTTCGATTGAAATTCGAATTATTTGATATGCGTCTAAGCTATTTGATTCAGCTAGACAAATGTTTATGAAATTCAAAGTATTCTTTGAAAGCTTATGCCGAACCAAATTGTTTTGGTACGGAATCTTATGATAAGTCTGAGGTGAACAACCCTGAAAATGGGGATATATTAATTGGATAAAATACTCCAATCTAAGAACGCATATAGTCGTTCCGATTACTAAGGTACAACAGACTGATCCTCTATAGTACCCGCACCGATAGTTTACCTTCTTCGTGATTGTAAACATACCAAATATAAAATATTTCAGAGGTAGAGTACTTTCTTTCGTAATTGAAAGAAGTAGCAGGTAGAAATATCCCTAAACCTCAAAGTTTATGATTTTTATGATCCCTCAGACAGATATGAAAAGTTTTTTTTTAAACTCGATAGAGTAATGTTGTGATAGAAGGTGATGATGGATATGAAATATTGTGAACTCGTTGCGTACGAGTAGAATCTGAGATGATTGAGTAAAGGTTATTATGACAACCTAATTTTGCTGAATGTTTAGAAGATGTAAACTCCTAGTGAATAGTTATGGTGAAATGTGATAATAAATGAGAAAACCTCAAAGGAGAAAATTGTAAAGGTTAAGTTAAAAACCTAGTTTTGATCAAGAAAATAAGCAGAGATTAGTATGCTTTAATTTCGGGGACGAAATTCTTAGAAGAAGGGGTGCATGTGACAACCCGAGAATTTAGATAATTATTAAAATCCTAAAATGATTGATTAAAGGTTATAAGATGAACCTAGACAGAAAATAAGTGTATGGAATTGACGTTTCTGTGAAGGAATTTTAAGGATTTTAAAATTTTTAAGAAGAACCTATATGGTTTCTTAATTGAATGAGAATATAGAAAATATGGGTTACAAAATTCCAAAACCCTAGAAATGAATTGATATGTATTTGAATGAATATCAATAATAAGGTATTATCATACCTGTAAAATTTGATGCGAATTGAATAGTGTAAGAAATGTTATACTAATACAACTGGAATTTTATTAATGAAATAAGATTTCACAGGAAGAAAAGCTATGAGGTTAAACGAAGATGAGTATATGTATTGAAATATATATACTTAGTAAGGTGCTATATATATTTTAGCAAGAGGAATGATGAATTAAGTTAATGATACAAGGATCAAGATAAAACTATGTTAGTAATTAACATAGCTTGAACGTTGGCCTTGAATGACAAATAAGAATTTGAATAAGTATAAAGTCGTTAGTTAATACGATTAGCAATAAGAAGGGAGTAATTTAAAACTCAAAATTTGAGTTAGAGATAGAATTTTGAAGCATGGACTGTTCGGTTGCGTCCGGAACGTCAAGTTTAGTCAAAATGGACAGTAAACACAAAATGTGTAAAGGTTGACTTTTGGTCAAAGTCAACAGTTGACTTTTTATGGAGAAAAGTCAAAATTAGTGTGAGAAGTGAAGTATGTTATGATATTATGTTATATGGTTAATGGTATAATATTTAATATTATACCAAATGATGTGAAGTAAAAATATGAGAGGAGATTCAATATGTAAATATGTATATTGGTATCAAAGCAGTTAGTAAATTAAATTCATATTTGAATAAATGATTGAATATATTAAATTATATATTTAGTATATAAATAAATTATTTGAAAACAATTTATGGAGAGGGGGAGGAAATTAAATTTAATTATACAATATAAATTGTATAACTTAAATAAGTTATTTAAATTAAGTATGAGAATTAAATGACTTAAAGAGTTATTTTTATTTAGTGGTTCTAGTATTTAAATATATACTAGTGACCTAATCTAAGAGAATTGTGAAGCATGTCACAATTTATTTAATGATTATGTGAGCAAGTGAATACGAATATTATGTGATGACAAATAAAAGAAACTAGTGTAATTCTAATTTTATATTAGGAATGAAGAATTAAATAACTTAAGGGTTATGAGATGAGAGAATTATGGTATTTAAAATATATACTAATTTTAAGAGATTTATTTTATACATCTCAGTTAATTAATTTTATAATCTAATTATAGCAAGTCTAATTGGGTAAAGAAATTAATGGCATGTAAGTAAGGAATTAAGTTATAATTGAGGAAATGAAAACCCTAATGAAATAATTAGGGAATGAGAATATTAAAAGTATTGGACCTAATTTATTTTCATGGCCCAAGAAATTAATCTAGAAGTCCAAAGATTTTAATTATGGTGGCCCAAGTGTTGGCCCAATCAATAAATTAAAAAGCCCAAAATTTGATCCAAGTATGGGGGATATTTTTGGACAAGGAAAGACAAAGAAATTAAACCAAATGGTGGGAGAATAAGTAGGCCACATGGCTATCTAATGAGTGGTAGAGGAATGGCCACAAGGAAATAAAAATGTGGGAGAAAGAGAGGACAAGTGGCCGGATATGGGAGAAGGAAGAAAAGGGGGAATGAATGTAATGATTTGTTTATTTTAGTTGTTCAACAACTCCCACTAACTCATCCCATGTGTCGCTTGATTATTTCTTCAACCCTTTTACAAAACTTGCAAGCAATTACTTGATAATTAAGTGAGAGAAGAGAAAGAGATAAGAAGATGTTGGGGAAATATCTATTATATACATATCTTATATCTATACAAAATCCTCCAACAAAATCTAACATCATTCTCTTTCATCTTTTATTTTACTTTTTCTTAGACTAACAAAATAAAAGCATAAGAGAGAGAGAGAGGGAGAGAGAGATTCGGTGGAGAGGAGGAGAGAGAGAGGAAGGAGCTACATCATTAATGCTCCATAAGTTCATCTCCTACTTTGGAAGAATAAGGAAGGCTAGCAAAAGATTAAAGGTATAAATACCTTTTGTTATGTAATTTTTGATTATTCCAAATCAAATCTTGAATCAAGTTTTCTAAACTCAAAAACCATGTATATACTTGTTATTGAGTGTTTAATGTTTAGATATACCCATATTGGGTGTTATTTTAGTTGGAAATCAAAAATAAAGAAAAGTGATTTTTCTAGTTTTATAAGCTCAAAAATTTCTATGTACTTTGGATTTCCACCGTTTTTGATCTACACCTTATTTTTGCGATCCGTCAAAGGGATGTGCTAGATATGTAAGTTAACTACTAAACCCAATTGGTAGCACTCAAAAATGTTGAGTACACAAGTTGTAGTGACTATTTTACCAAAAATAGTTTTGTGTCTAAAAAGGAAAAATAGACTGTTTTGGACAGTCAAAGAGTAGGGGCAGTTTAGTCATTTTTTGGGCATGTAAAAATTCTAGAAAAATTTTGGAGTATACTATGATAAGTTATCTAACGTCTCCAAGTGGAATCACTGAAAAAGGAGTTGTAGATTTTCGTATGGAAAATGATTAATAAAGCATGAAAAACTATAAAATTCCATTTTGCTTCTGTCCAAAATTTTAAAAGGGCATTTTCGACAACTTAATTTGTGAGAAAAATTCTGGCCTTATGGGACATGAAAATATATGGTATAAAGTACCTACTGTCTAAAAATGAGTTAATTCCGACTTAAAATGAGCAAGTTATGACCATTTCAATTTCTATGATTTTCTGACAAAAATTGCTATAACCGGAGTTCTATAACTCCGATGGCCACGAAATTTAAACTGGAATGTCATGTTAACACGTATAAGATTGTGTCAAGAGATGGAAATTTCTGGAGTTAAGCACGAGGTAGCTAATTTCTTCAGGAATTAACTAAAAGTGATTTTTTAAAAATACCAAAGGAAGTTGGAAAATTTTGGAAAAATACTTTTTGTGTATGAAATATGTGTATACATGTTTGTACAAAGGATAGAAAAATAATAAGTTGATTTGGTATTTTCGTGAAAATGATATGGGATCCAGCTTGCTGGATTAGAAAATCTGATGAATCCAGCTTGCTGGATTGAAAAGAAGTTTACTAAATTAAAAATTTGTTGAATCCAGCTTGCTGGATTGCAATCTAGCTGCTGGATTTGTAATCCAGTTTGCTGGATTACAGTTTGGCTTGCTGGATTGGAAATTTATTGAATCCAGGTTGCTGGATTCTGTATCCAGTCTGCTGGATTGGCAATTTGGTTGTTAAATTTAGAATCCAGGTTGTTGGATTAGTATTTGACTTATTAGAGTATAAAGAAGAACTTATAATGTATAAGATTAAGTGTTTAATCATAATGAATATGATACAGTGATTGAAGAATTATCCAAGAATGATAATAATATCGACGTGTTAGGATGTTATCTAATATTTGATTAAGTGTTAGATAATCTATTGACAAAGTAATTGTATTATGATACAAAGTAGAATATACTGATTGAAAGACCAATCTTATTATTAATGACAGGTCTTACCAAAAGAAGTTAACTTAAACTGCGTAGCAGTAGTCAACGAATCAGACAAGTTTTTTCTAACTCAAACTTGAGTTGTATGTCCAAAGCATGTTAATGAATAATTGTTGATGATTATTCACGTCTATATTGATTATTGATTCGCACGTTGTGCATATTGTAAATGCTCATCAAGTATGAAAGGCTGATCACCTTCATTACCATTTGGTTCAGTTAATCTGTTCATGTTTATGCTTGACCATTCATTTTTATTGACTTGGTCGTTCAGCTAAGAAAATTTGTTCATGCTCTTTCACAATGTTTATATTGTTGAAAGTTAGCTAGCTTATTGTACAATTCTTTTCAATCATGATATATCCTTATTGTACTTAAAACTTGCTGGGCAAATTTGATGCTCACCCTTGCTATATCATGATAAAAATTTTCAGATTAAGATGAAAGCTCGAGTAAAGACAAAGGCAAAGGCAAAGGCAAAGTCCAAGATTAAGCTATTATGTAGTTAGAACTATTAAATTTGCTAATGCAAATATTAATGTAAATCTTCTAAGATATTGAAGGTATGTATTAAGTTAAGGTTGTAGACCTTGGGGTTTATGTTGTAAAGTTTAATGTATAAACAATTTATGTTTATATCTTCCGCAATATTTATAGAAATAGTATACCAGATCCTTGGTGATTAGGACCGGGATTTGGGGATGCTACAGTTGGTATCAGAGCTGTAGGTTATAAACCTTAGGTAGGTGTACCTTAGGATATAACCGCGGAGAGATGATAAGTAATAAACTCGAATAGAGTTTAAGCGATAAGAGATGAATTTTTGGAAATTCATTATTAAGTAAAGAGAAAGATAATTAAGATTCAAAGAAGAATCTTGAAGAGCTATAAGGATAAGAATCCGGAGTTACCTGACTCTAGTAATAGATATGAAAAGTGATAATAAATAGACTATGTATATAAGATGAGAAGTGTTAATAAAATCATAATATAATATGATTAAAGAGAAGACTAAGGAGATTGTAAAATAAAACGATCGTAAGTATAAGGAGAAATGATTACGAAATAAGATCACGACGTGATCAGATTAAATTGTTGAATAACATATGATATATTAAGTGATTGGAATGATATAGCTTGACGCTATAAAGAGAATGTACTATAAAATGGTACAATGTAAACTCAGAAAAGAGTGGTAAATGTTAAGATGCGGATTAAAGAAAATTCGTATTAAGAAAAGAGAAAGTAAGAATGGTGTGGGATTTCAATTGAGGACTCATGTCAGCAACTGAGTTGTATGATTCCTTGTATGGGCAGGGGAATTTGTACTTGGTTTTAGAATCACTTAGCTTCCTGGTCGATATAGTGGTTAGGTTGACCAATTCTTTGTATGGGCGGGGAATTGTCCGCTTAGCTTCCTATGTTGATTAGTGGCCGAGTTTGGTTTGACAACCACTTAGTTTCTGGTATTGATAATCATTGGAACCTAATGTCGCACTATTTGCTATATGCATGTGGATAAGGTGATTCTTTTCTCATGTGTATAACAAATAGGTAGAGAATATAAGGTTAAGTACTAGTTCTTAAAACTTATACTTATGGTACGTTCGTGACTCATAATTATATGAAATATTTATGAACCCCTCAGCGAATGGACGCCAAAGGTCTTACTAGGACAAGTTCTTAAACTCATATGATTGTGGAAAGTTCCTGAACTCATAATGTGTGGTAAGTTTGATGAACTGGGTATAGGAAAGTTGTGAATGGAGCATTAAGGATTATAGAATAGATTGACTTATTAAGCAATGGATCATTAGAGAAAGTGAAGTTGATGGTGGAAGCATAGGTATTCCAAATCTTTTAGGCATGCTAGACTTCAAAGTTTTTGACATCAAGCTAAATTCGCACTGATGCGCCTTTCGAAATAAAATGAATTTTTGTTATCGTCAACATAGGCTTACAACTGTGTAGAAGTGGGCTTCGTACTACTAACACATCGTTACCTGTTGTGGCGTGATGACACCAAAGATAATTTTCAAAGATTTTTGAATGGTTTAAAGACGAGTCTATGCTAATTGATTCGGCTAGACAAAAATGATTTGAGATGTCAAAATGTATTTTATATATCATCAATGTATCATGAAACCTGATGCAAAATGATAAAAATGATGGAGTTATCAATGAATAATTACCTAGTGTGGTATGTGATCTGAAGATCGTCAGCCCACTATGGAATGATATAGTAAGACAAAGTCACACAATGACGGAATCCTCAAACGGACTGTAAATACAGTGCGGTATCATGACGTCAAAATGATTTTAAGAATTTTAAAGAAAATTTATTGCCAACTAAATTTGGCTAGCAATGTTTCGATTGAAATTTGAATTATTTGATATGCGTCTAAGCTATTTGATTCAGCTAGACAAATGTTTATGAAATTCAAAGTATTCTTTGAAAGCTTATGCCGAACCAAATTATTTTGGTACGGAATCTTATGATAAGTCTGAGGTGAACAACCCTGAAAATGGGGATATATTAATTGGATAAAATACTCCAATCTAAGAACGCATATAGTCGTTCCGATTACTAAGGTACAACAGACTGATCCTCTATAGTACCCGCACCGATAGTTTACCTTCTTCGTGATTGTAAACATACCAAATATAAAATATTTCAGAGGTAGAGTACTTTCTTTCGTAATTGAAAGAAGTAGCAGGTAGAAATACCCCTAAACCTCAAAGTTTATGATTTTTATGATCCCTCAGACAGATATGAAAAGTTTTTTTTTAAACTCTATAGAGTAATGTTGTGATAGAAGGTGATGATGGATATGAAATATTGTGAACTCGTTGCGTACGAGTAGAATCTGAGATGATTGAGTAAAGGTTATTATGACAACCTAGTTTTGCTGAATGTTTAGAAGATGTAAACTCCTAGTTAATAGTTATGGTGAAATGTGATAATAAATGAGAAAACCTCAAAGGAGGAAATTGTAAAGGTTAAGTTAAAAACCTAGTTTTGATCAAGAAAATAAGCAGAGATTAGTATGCTTTAATTTCGGGGACGAAATTCTTAGAAGAAGGGGTGAATGTGACAACCCGAGAATTTAGATAATTATTAAAATCCTAAAATGATTGATTAAAGGTTATAAGATGAACCTAGACAGGAAATAAGTGTATGGAATTGACGTTTCTGTGAAGGAATTTTAAGGATTTCAAAATTTTTAAGAAGAACCTATATGGTTTCTTAATTGAATGAGAATATAGAAAATATGGGTTACAAAATTCCAAAACCCTAGAAATGAATTGATATGTATTTGAATGAATATCAATAATAAGGTATTATGATACCTGTGAAATTTGATGCGAATTGAATAGTGTAAGAAATGTTATACTAATACAACTGGAATTTTATTAATGAAATAAGATTTCACAGGAAGAAAAGCTATGAGGTTAAACGAAGATGAGTATATGTATTGAAATATATATACTTAGTAAGGTGCTATATATATTTTAGCAAGAGGAATGATGAATTAAGTTAATGATATAAGGATCAAGATAAAACTATGTTAGTAATTAACATAGCTTGAACGTTGGCCTTGAATGACAAATAAGAATTTGAATAAGTATAAAGTCGTTAGTTAATACGATTAGCAATAAGAAGGGAGTAATTTAAAACTCAAAATTTGAGTTATAGATAGAATTTTGAAGCATGGACTGTTCGGTTGCGTCCAGAACGTCAAGTTTAGTCAAAATGGACAGTAAACACAAAATGTGTAAAGGATGACTTTTGGTCAAAGTCAACAGTTGACTTTTTATGGAGAAAATTCAAAATTAGTGTGAAAAGTGAATTATGTTATGATATTATGTTATATGGTTAATGGTATAATATTTAATATTATACCAAATGATGTGAAGTAAAAATATGAGAGGAGATTCAATATGCAAATATGTATATTGGTATCAAAGCAGTCAGTAAATTAAATTCATATTTGAATAAATGATTGAATATATTAAATTATATATTTAATATATAAATAAATTGTTTGAAAATAATTTATGGAGAGGAGGAGGAAATTAAATTTAATTATACAATATAAATTGTATAACTTAAATAAGTTATTTAAATTAAGTATGAGAATTAAATCACCTAAAGGGTTATTTTTATTTAGTGGTTCTAGTATTTAAATATATACTAGTGACCTAATCTAAGAGAATTGTGAAGCATGTCATAATTTATTTAATGATTATGTGAGCAAGTGAATACGAATATTATGTGATGACAAATAAAAGAAACTAGTGTAATCCTAATTTTATATTATGAATGAAGAATTAAATAACTTAAGGGTTATGAGATGAGAGAATTATGATATTTAAAATATATACTAATTTAAAGAGATTTATTTTATACATCTCAGTTAATTAATTTTATAACCTAATTATAGCAAGTCTAATTGGGTTAAGAAATTAATGGCATGTAAGTAAGGAATTAAGTTATAATTGAGGAAATAAAAACCCTAATGAAATAATTAGGGAATGAGAATATTAAAAGTATTGGACCTAATTTATTTTCATGGCCCAAGAAATTAATCTAGAAGTCCAAAGAGATTAATTATGGTGGCCCAAGTGTTGGCCCAATCAATAAATTAAAAAGCCCAAAATTTGATCCAAGTATGGGGGACATTTTTGGACAAGGAAAGACAAAGAAATTAAACCAAATGGTGGGAGAATAAGTAGGCCACATGGCTATCTAATGAGTGGTAGAGGAATGTCCACAAGGAAATCAAAATGTGGGAGAAAGAGAGGCCAAGTGGCCGGATATGGGAGAAGGAAGAAAAGGGGGAATGAATGTAATGATTTGTTTACTTTAGTTGTTCAACAACTCCCACTAACTCATCCCATGTGTCACTTGATTATTTCTCCAACACTTTTACAAAACTTGCAAGCAATTACTTGATAATTAAGTGAGAGAAGAGAAAGAGATAAGAAGATGTTGGGGAAATATCTATTATATACATATCTTATATCTATACAAAATCCTCCAACAAAATCTAACATCATTCTCTTTTATCTTTTATTTTACTTTCTCTTAGACTAACAAAACAAAAGCATAAGAGAGAGAAAGGGAGAGGGAGAGAGAGATTCGGTGGAGAGGAGGAGAGAGAGAGGAAGGAGCTACACCATTGATGCTCCATAAGTTCATCTCCTACTTTGGAAGAATAAGGAAGGCTATCAAAAGATTAAAGGTATAAATACCTTTTGTTATGTAATTTTTGATTATTCCAAATCAAATCTTGAATCAAGTTTTCTAAACTCAAAAACCATGTATATACTTGTTATTGAGTGTTTAATGTTTAGATATACCCATATTGGGTGTTGTTTTAGATGGAAATCAAAAATAAAGAAAAGTGATTTTTCTAGTTTTATAAGCTCAAAAATTTCTATGTACTTTGGATTTCCACCGTTTTTGATCTACACCTTATTTTTGCGATCCGTTAAAGGGATGTGCTAGATATGTAAGTTAACTACTAAACCCAAGTGGTAGCACTCAAAAAAGTTGAGTACACAAGTTGTAGTGACTGTTTTACCAAAAAATAGTTTTGTGTCTAAAAAGGAAAAATAGACTGTTTTGGACAGTCAAAGAGTAGGGGCAGTTTAGTCATTTTTCGGGCATGTAAAAATTCTAGAAACATTTGTGAGTATACTATGATAAGTTATCTAACATCTTCAAGTGGAATCACTGAAAAAGGAGTTCTAGATTTTCGTATGGAAAATGTTTAATAAAGCACGAAAAACTATAAAATTCCATTTTGCTTCTGCCCAAAATTTTAAAAGGACATTTTCGGCAAATTAATTTATGAGAAAACTTCTGGCCTTTTGGGACATGAAATTATATGGTATAAAATACCTACTGTCCAAAAATGAGTTAATTTCAACTTAAAATGAGCAAGTTATGACCATTTCAATTTCTGTGATTTTCTGACAAAAATCTCTATAACCGGAGTTCTATAACTCCGATGACCACAAAATTTAAAATGGAGTGTCACGTTAACACGTATAAGATTGTGTCAAGAGATGGGAATTTTTGGAGTTAAGCACGAGGTAGCTAATTTCTTAAGGAATTAACTAAAACTGATTTTTAAAAAATACCAAAGGAAGTTGGAAAATTTTGAAAAAAATACTTTTTGTGTATGAAATATGTGTATACATGTTCGTACAAAGGATAGAAAAATAATAAGTTGATTTGGTATTTTCGTGAAAATGATATGGGATCCAGCTTGCTAGATTAGAAAATCTAATGAATCCAGCTTGCTGGATTGAAAAGAAGTTTACTAAATTAAAAATTTGTTGAATCCAGCTTGCTGGATTGCAATCTAGTTACTGGATTTGTAATCCAGTTTGCTGGATTGCAGTTTGGCTTGCTGGATTGGAAATTTGTTGAATCCAGGTTGTTGGATTCTGTATCCAGTCTGCTGGATTGGCAATTTGGTTGTTAAATTTAGAATTCAGGTTGTTGGATTAGTATTTGACTTATTAGAGTATAAAGAAGAACTTATAATGTATAAGATTAAGTGTTTAATCATAATGAATATGATATAGTGATTGAAAAATTATCCAAGAATGATAATAATATCGATGTGTTAGGATGTTATCTAATATTTGATTAAGTGTTAGATAATCTATTGACAAAATAATTGTATTATGATACAAAGTAGAATATACTGATTGAAAGACCAATCTTATTATTAATGCTAGGTCTTACCAAAAGAAGTTAACTTAAACTGCGTAGCAGTAGTCAACGAATCGGGCAAGTTTTTCCTAACTCAAACTTGAGTTGTATGTTCAAAGCATGTTAATAAATAATTGTTGCTGATTATTCACGTCTATACTGATTATTGATTCGCACGTTGTGCATATTGTAAATGTTCATCATGTATGAAAGGCTGATCACCTTCATTACCATTTGGTTCAGTTTAATCTGTTCATGTTTATGCTTGACCATTCATTTTTATTGACTTGGTCGTTCAGCTAAGAAAATTTGTTCATGCTCTTTCACAATGTTTATATTCTTGAAAGTTAGCTAGCTTATTATTCAATTCTTTTTAATCATGATATATCCTTATTGTACTTAAAACTTGCTGGGCAAATTTGATGCTCACCCTTGCTATATCATGATAAAAATTTTTAGATTAAGATGAAAGCTCGAGTAAAGACAAAGGCAAAGGCAAAGGCAAAGTCCAAGATTAAGCTATTATGTAGTTAGAACTATTAAATTTGCTAATGCAAATATTAATGTAAATCTTCTAAGATATTGAAGGTATGTATTAAGTTAAGGTTGTAGACCTTGGGGTTTATGTTGTAAAAGTTTAATGTATAAACAATTTATATTTATATCTTCCGCAATAGTTATAGAAATAGTATGCCAGATCCTTGGTGATTAGGACCGGGATTTGGGGATGCTACAGTAATCCTCCAGGGTTATCTTTGGAGTGTAAAAAAGACACTTTTGCCCTCCTGCATGGTTAGTAACATGAGAAGAAAATTTTGAGTGTCTATAGATGCCCCTCTTTATCATGTTCATGCAATACAATGGAATGGACATGATAAAGATTAGTAGACACTTGAAACATGACAAGGTATTTTCAATGATGCAAATCGCAATGTAGTGAATGTTTATGATGAATGTGACAATATATTCATAAATCACAGCTCGTAAATCGCACATCGCATTTCGCACTTCGCTTTTTGCTTTTGGCCAAATCACACATCGCAATTTGCACATCGTAAATCGCACATCGCATTTCGCATATTGCAAATCGTCTTTCGCATATGGTAAATCGCATATCGCATATCGCATATCGCAAATCACATATCGCAAAATTACAAATCGCAATGTTATGATGAATGTTAAAATGTTTTTGCAAATCGCTTTACCTGTACCGATCATTGCTGATGCCTATACTAGTGTTGACTCCAATGGTTTGGCATTTAATCGCTGACTTATTTGATGAAGATAAGTTGGGATGTTTTCCACATCTCTGATGGGGATGACGTTCTGAAATCACCAGACCCTCCCAATGTATTCGCTGGTAGTTGCAACGGTGACTATCCTGCTGATCGCCAAACTTTTCTGGTTCCCACTCGAACGGTGGTATACGAAGCTTTCATCGTTGAACTATGTTGATGTCGCGCTGTATTGATGGCAATGGTTTAGAATAGCAGATCTTTCGATACCTTCGCAGAAGTAATATTCCACGGATTACTTCACTAGACTTCGTCTGATGTTACGCTAGATTGATGACAACCACCAGATGTCTTACCCTTTTTGAGGTGATTTGGAGTTTCCTCTCGCTGTTTGGGTGCTTGTGCCCCATTTCCTTGAGCGCTTGATTCGAAATCCGATTGAACTGATGACTTGAATGCCGCTGACATCCCTAGAGGGTGCAACTCGTTCTTTCGCTTCCCAGATTTGAACTTCGGTGTAGAGGCCTCAACTGATGAGGACTTGACGCAGGTTAACATGTTTGATGGTGTAGATTTCCTTTGCTAGACCTTTCGTGTAAGACCTCAACTTATTAATAAATCAAATTAAATTTTCTCTATTTATTATTTTGAAATAGAAAGGGTTGATTTGATTAATGTGGTTAGTTATGGGTAAAATGCGCAAATATTTCAAATAAGCAAGTGGTTATAAAATATTCATTTTTGGTCGGTGAATATTCGTGTGATCGTGGAATATTCTTTCTGTTAAAAAATATTCGTACGACGGCGCAGCTATTTGTGGGCCCCATAACGGCAAACGATTGGATGAAGATAACGACAAAAATTGAGTTTTCATAAATAAAGGCATAGTTGTTACCGTTAACACTGTTGGAATACTCGGTGGTTAAAATATAGTAATACGCGTGGTTGCACAGTAGTACACGGATTGCACAGTATTTTTGAATTATTGATTATTACGAAGGAAGGCACTACTCAATAATTGTTACAGTAGTTACTGTTCAATATTTTATTTTATTGATTCAATATTTACTGCATTGATATTTTATATTATTGTTGTTTCAATAATTGTCACTGCACAGTATTTCCCATTATCAGATCAATAATTCATATTATTTGAATAATATTATTAGATAGCATTATTGGTAATGTCCAGAAAGTTCTATCTAAGGAGATTTTTGGTCATCTAATTACGCGTCAGTAAGGAGAAATCCTTATTAGAAAGCCCCCTCTTTCCTGGGAACGGCCTGGTTGTCATAAATGTGATTCTGTAATATTATTTATGAATAATTAATTATTGATTCATATGATAAGAAAATATTTATTTTATGTAGATATAATTGAGGGATATATTTTTGTGGTTAAAATGAAGGAGTTAATGTTGAGATGTTTTATCTGTATTTTTTATCGGAACGGAGGTATTGAAAATCAAATTAGGGTTTTTGAGATATTTTGCGAGGGTTATAATTTTTAATCCGACCGTTGGATCGTGGTAATATTTGGATATGTTATACATATATAAGTTGAGTATATGTCCACAAATTTTGAACCGTTAAAAATGAACGTATGATTTGTTATGAATTTTACGAGATGATTGGTTCAGAAATTGTTGAATTTTCGGAGTTAATCATTTTGGTGAAAAATTTTAGAATTGGTGGGCCCCACTCTTGGTTGGTGAAGAAATGTGCAGAGATTTTTATTCAAATGTGGTGGGTGAGAATAGTAGCAGGTAAAGCCATCAGGTTGCAGGTTAAGTCTACTTCAGCGTGCTACCATTTTCTTAGAAATAGAGGGCTAAGTTAGAATTGAAAATCACACCAGAATTAATAAGTTTTCTCTCTTTCTCTCTCTAGATTATTGAGTGTATTTTGTGAGTATTTAGATACTTTAAAAGTTGCTATTCAGCACAAGTTTCATTCAGCCTCATATCCGATATTCAGTCAGAAGTACGGTTATTTTGAGGTAAGGGATATTATTTTCTTCTTAAATGATATTATTTTCTTCAATATCATTATACTAAAATATTGATATGAGTTTTTTTTTATCAAATTTAGAACTTTTTGTGTCGGGGTTACTATTCACGTATACGGCACTATTCACGTATACGGCACTATTCACGAATACAACACTATTCACCGAAAAATAAAATTTTTCCTTTTTGTCTAAGATGTCTATTATGGTTACTATCTTTGATTGTATCCATGTTTTGATCTTTATTTTTGAATTCTGCTTCATAATTGATTATTATGAAGTATTATTGATCTTGGATAAACTGTTATACGAATCCCTACTATTTGTCATTATGTCTCACTGGATTCATTTTCTTTAAGATATTTTTCATCATCCTCAGTCCTAAATGATGATATTACTGAATATCTTTGGCCTGTAGTGCAAAGATGTATGATTACCTGATGAATATCTTTGGCCTGTAGTGCAAAGATGAACAGGTGTTGAGATAAACATGACTGACTGGTGATACAAATGAATATATTTGGCCTGTAGTGCAAAGATGAATATTTGGTTAAAGATGATTATTAATTGATGTTACAGGGATAAAATCTTGTTCATGGACTTTTAAATCTTAGAAGATAGTAGAATTCATTCCCTACTTGACTCTTCTAATGGTTTGCTGTTTCCGCTGCAGTTGTTGATCTAAAACTTGTTGTCGATTATATTGAATCAGATTTTTTCCTGTTGAATAGTAATGATAATTTGTTGTATATTATCTTAGTCATAATATTATTTACTGGGCTAGTTGAGCTCACCCTTTTTCTTTTTGTTCTATTTTTCTTCGCAGGAGGTGAGAACATAGCAGGATCTAGTCGGGGTATGGAGTGATGGTTCTAGAAAGATGTTTTAGCAGTCCTCACTATTTCTGTAAAATAGTATTTGAATAATTGTAATGAGGACTTATTTGAGTCTGAATATTGTCTAGAAGATAATATTTGTATTTAAACTCACAGTATGTGTTGTCGTATTTTGCACGACAATTGTATTATTGAAGTTATAGTTTACTTTTTGTACCATGTATTTGACGACTCAGAATGGGTGTTGTATACCTATTTTGGGGGTGTCACAGTTGGTATCAGAGCTTAGGGATATGATCCCTAACTGAGATGTGAGACAAGAACTAGGAAGGGAGAGACGGGAAATTCTTTCGCTAGTATGACCTGACTAAGTTTATTTGGTATTTATTTGGTCGGTCAGAGTATAGGGATAATATATGACATGACTATTAACCCTTGTTTTATGGCAGTATTTTAGAATGGCAGCTGAGAACGTTAATAATGGAGTGAATCAAACTATGGAGACACCTTTGATCACCACCCAGGGGAACGTGCAACAGGAAGGCAATATTCCCCCTGTAAACAACGTTACCGAGCAAACGATGAATGATGGAATGTTTAGGAGCTTTTTGTAGTTCATGAAAAATCAGACGAGGGAGACTCGTGTGCAGAATACGGGTGGAAATGATAACAACGCGCGGTTTGTCACAGCCAAGCAGTTCAAAGAATTGGGACCACCATAATTTAAGGGAAAGCCGGATCCGATCATGGCGAAAACGTGGGTCAAGCAAATTACCAAGATATTCGATGTCATGGGATGCACGGAGGAACAGAAGGTTCCATTCGCCACCTTTATGTTCCGCGGTGAGGCAGACTACTGGTGGGAGTCTGTGAAGCGTACCCAGCCTGACGCACTCAACATGTCTTGGGAAACGTTTCAGAAACTGTTTAATGACAAGTACTTTCCTGAAAGTATTCGTCATATGAAGGAGGTAGAGTTTATTAGACTGGAACAAAATAATATGATGGTGTCCCAGTACGAGGCGAAGTTTGCAGAGTTATCCAAGTTTGCACCTCATTTGGTCGAGAATGAGAAACGAATGACAAGGATGTTTCTGAGAGGTTAAAAACACGAGATTCGGCAATATCTTATCTCTCATAAATTTTCTTTATATTCAGATGTTGTAAATAGGGCTCAATTATTAGAGCGAGATAATGAGTATGTTCAACCGAGGGACCATAACAAGGGTCATACTAGTGATAGCAGTCATCGGAGCAATGAGAACCAGCGAGGAGGGAAAAATACAGAAAAAAGTGGTAACCACTCGGGTGGTCATCGTGGCCATGATAATAGGAGAGGTGAGTCAAATAAAAATTTCAAGAAGAGAAGTTTTAACGATGACATGAAGATGTCGACAGCAGCACCAGCACCAGGAACAAATTCTAGGGGAGGAGAACGACCGCCAGTTAGATGTTACAGATGCGGAGAGGAGGGACATATAAGTCCAAACTGCCCACAACAATTCAAGGTATATTATAATTATCGAAAGGAAGGACATATCGCTCGAGATTATACTATAGCGAAACCAAGTCCAGCTGGGACGGTGACACCAAAGGCGGATACAGACAAAATAAAGTCGGCGGTTTCTGGAAGAGCGTTTGTCGTGACTGCCCAAAACGCATGGAACCCGAACAAAGGTATAACGGGTTAGTTAATTATAAATTCTTGCGAAGTTTATACCTTACTAGTTATCGGTTCTACCCATTCTTTTATCTCTCCTGCTTGTGCTCAACGTTTAAACTTGACTCCGGAGAAATTAGACTTTGACCTATCTGTGGAGACCCCGTTAGGAGAAATTTTCTTTACATCTACAGTTTATAAATTTTGCTTAATCCAAGTTGGCACAATCACATTACCTGTTGACCTTATCTCTTTAAAGATACTTGCTTTTGATGTGATTTTAGGAATTGATTGGTTAACTACTCATCATGCCAAAATTGATTGTTTTCGTAAGGTTGTTAGTTTTCATATTCCTAACCAACCTGTTATGCGAATTCAAGCAACCAAACCACTAAAATCAATCGCTGTCATACCAAGCCATAAAGCCATTCGTTTATTGAAAAACGGATATCAAGCTTTCTTAGCCCATGTCATGGACTTGAACAAAAATACGTCAAATTTGAATGATATTTCTGTTGTTAGTGAATTTCCTGACGTATTTCCTGGCTTAACCCAGAGCGTGATATTTAATTTTTGTATTGATCTTCAACCCGATACAAAACCCATTTCTAAAATCTCATATTGAATAGCTCCTATTGAACTTCAGGAGTTAAAAACCCAACTATAGAAGTTGGTACCCGAGCCTCTATCTGGTGACTTTCTTTGTGGAATGCACCGAAGCCAGACTCTCCGTAAGGGACTTTATATTTGTGTGGTGGTAAAACAATAGGTGTCATTGTGATGTGCTATCCAAAATTGGGATATGAATCACAATTGAGAGCAACCAAAGTCAGTGACCAAAGTACGTAGCTTTCTGGGCTTACCTGGTTACTATCGGAGATTCGTGGAAGGATTTTCTCAAATTGCTACGCCGTTAACTTAGCTAACTTAGAAAGACACAAAATTCGTATGGAGCGAGGAATGCGAGAAGATTTTCCAATAGCTCAAGAGGCGACTCATTCAGAACCTGTTCTGACCATACCATCTTGAAAAAGCGAACGTGGTAGCTGACGCGTTGAGTAGAAAATTGTACGCGAGTACGAGTGCGATATTGTTGAACGCAAAGACCTATTTTGTATAATTTATAAATGATAGAGATAGAGTTAATGACTGTAGGGACCCACGTGATGATATACGAGTAAAATCGACTTTAATCGATAACGTTAAAGCCGCTCAAGCTACAGACCTGGAGCTAATGAATACAAAGAAGAAGGTGTAAGAATGTGTTATTCTAGAAGTAAGAGTCGATGAAGAGAAGAAAGCTTAAGCCTTCGATTTATTTGAAATCCTCGATCGAGTAGGAACTGTGGCCTATAGACTCGTCTTAACGCTAAGTATGTCGCGTGTTCATAACGTTTTTTACGTATCGATGTTACGTAAATATGTGGACGACCCGAATCATATTATTGCGTTAGAACCAGACGAGATAGCCGAAGATTTAACGTACGAGGAGGTACCTGTTAAGATATTGGATAGGAAACAACATGTCCTATGCACGAAGGTTATACCACAAGTTAAGGTTTTGTGGAGAAACCATGCTATTGATGTAAGACCCCAAATTATTAATAAATAAAATTTAATTTCCTCTATTTATTATTCTGAAATAGTAAGGGTTGATTTGATTAATGTGGTTAGTTATTAGTAAAATGCGCAAATATTTCAAATAAGCAAGTGGTCATAAAATATTCATTGTTGTCGGGGAATATTAGTTTGGTTATGGAATATTCTTGTTGTCGGCGAATATTCGTACGACGGCGCAGCCTTGTGTGGGCCCCATAACGGAAAGCGATTGGATGAAGAAAACGACAAAAATAAGTTGTTTATAAATAACGGCGTAGCTGTTACCGTTAATACTGTTGAAATACCCGGTGGTTAAAACACAGTAATACGCGTTGTTGCACAATAGCACACGGTATTGCACCAATTATTGATTTTTACGTAAGAAAGCATTACTCAATAATTGTAACAGTAATTACTGTTATGTATTTTATTTTATTGATTCAATAATTGTTGCGTTGATATTTTATATTACTGTTGTTTTAATAATTGTCACTACATAGTTTTTTCTATTATCAGAGCAATAATTCATATTATCTGAATAATATTATTAGATAACATTATTGACAATGTCTAGAAAGTTCTGTCTAAGAAGAGGTTTGGTCATCTAATTGCGCGCCAGTAAGGAGAGATCGTTATTGGAAAGCCTCTTTTTTCCTGGAAACTGCCTGGTTGTCAGTATTGTGATTCTGTAATATTATTTATGAATAATTAATTATTGATTTATATGATGAGGAAAATATTGATTTTATGTGGATATAGATGGAGAAAATTTTTAATGTGATAATTGTTGAAAATTTATATTTTATCTTTTCTGATAAAATAATATTTTATTATAATGGTGATATTTTTACAATGAATGTGGGATATATGAGTATATGAGGAGGAAGAGTATTTTGTGGCATTAAATGATTAACACATGTTTGGTGTGTCGGTGGACCGCAATAATTGACCGAAATTTGATTATAGCCTGTAAAATCATCTGTTTATAGATTTTGATCAATTTATGTTTAAAATTTGGAAAAACTTTCTTCTGCAAAGTTGTAGAGAATTGAATATCCTATAAAAAATCGCGAGATTCAAATTTTCTGATAAAAAGGCTATTTGTTGTGAATTATTGAAGTTCCGGAGTGCCGAAATAATTGATTTTTGGAAGTTTTAATTATTATTTTGAAGAAAAATATTTTTTTTGCATTCAAGTGGGCTAACATGTGTTATAAATGGGCTGAGATCAGTTTTCTAAGGTGGGCTTGACAATTGTATAAATATATTATTATTATATTAAATTTTCTGCTTTGGTGTTCTAAGCATTTTTCTATAAATAGGGTGATTAGGTTAGAATTAAAAATCACACCAGAAACTGAAAACTTCTCTCTCTTTCTCTCTCGATATATTGAGCGTATTCTTGTGGGTATTTTAATACTTTGAGTGTTGTTATATGGTGCAAGTTCAAGTCATAGCCAATATCCAGTTTTTCAACTAGAAGTACTGTCTTTACGAGGTAAGGGATGTTATTTTATTCGAAAATGATATTATTTCTTCAATATCATTATGCCGAAATATTGGTTGGAAATTTTTTATCAATTTTGGAACTTTTCATGTCGGGGTTACTATTCACGAGTTACTATTCACGAGTTACTATTCACCGAAAAATGAAATTTTTTTCTTTTCGTGCAAAATATCTATTCTGGATACTAGCTTTGATTGTATCCATGTTTTGATCATTCTTAAATTTTACTTCACTATCATTATTTATAAGGTATTTTTGGACATGGATAAATCGAAATACGAATCCTTAATATTTGTTATTTTGTTTCATTGGATTTGTTTCCTTTAAAATATTTTTCATCATCCTCAGTCCTAAGTGATGATATAACTGAATATCTTTGGCCTGTAGTGCAAAGATGAATGATTTCTGATGAATATCTTTGGCCCGTAGTGCAAAGATGAACAGGTGTTGAGATGAGCATGACCAGCTGATGAATTTCTTTGGCTTGTAGTGTAAAGATGAATATTGATTGATGTTACAGGGATAAAATATTGATGATGGACTTTTAAATTCATAGATAATAGTAGATTTCATTCTCTACGTAACTCTTCTATGAATTATTATTTTTCGCTGCGAATATTGATTTAAAACTTGTTGTCTATTGTATTCTATTAGATTTTTCCTTGTTGAAGACTAACGATAATTTGTTCTATATTATCTTAGTCATAATATTCTTTACTGGGCTAGTTGAGCTCACCCTTTTTCTTGTTGTTCCATTTTTCTTCTCAGGAGGCGAGAATGTAGCGAGTACGAGTCGGGGTGTGGAATGATGGTTCTAGAGAGTTGTTTAGTAGTCCTCACCATTTTTGTAAAATAATGTATCAATAATTGTGATGAGGATTTATTTACGTGTGGATATTGTGTAGACGGCAATATCTGTATTTAAACTCACAGTTCTTATGTTGTAATAGTAAAGATGTAGTTGTTTCTGTACCATGTATTTTGACGACTCAGAATGGGTGTTGTATACCAATTTTGGGGGCGTCACAGTTGGTATCAGAGCTTAGGGATATGATCTCTAGCGGAGATCGGGGAATAGAAGTAGGAGGGGAGAGACGAGTAAATACTTCGCTAGTGTGTCCTACCTAAGCTTATTTGTTGGTCGGTCATAATATAGAGGTATTATGTGATTTGTTAATTTATTTAATTAACCCTTATTTTATGACAATATTTGAGAATGTTGACTGAGAATGTTAACAGTGGAGTAAATGAGACTGTGGAGACGCCTGTGCTCACCAACGAGGAGAATGTGCAACAGGCTGGCAATGTTCCTCCTGTGAACAGCACCAATGAGCAGATGATGAACGATGGGATGTTTAGAAGCTTTTTGCAATTCATGCAAAACCAGACGAGGGAGACTCGTTTTCAAAATACAGGAGGAAATGATAACAATTCACGGTTTGTCACAGCCAAACAGTTCAAAGAATTGGGACCACCAGAATTTAAGGGAAAGCCGGATCCGATCATGGCGGAAACGTGGGTCAAGCAAATTACCAAGATATTCGATGTCTTGGGATGCACGGAGGAACAGAAGGTTCCATTCGCCACCTTTATGTTCCGTGGCGAGGCAGACTACTCGTGGGAGTCTGTGAAGCGTACCCATCCAGCCGCACTAGGCATGTCTTGGGAGACATTTCAGAAACTGTTCAATGACAAGTACTTTCCTGAAAGTATTCGTCATATGAAGGAGGTAGAGTTTATTAGACTGGAGCAGAATAACATGACGGTGTCCCAGTACGAGACGAAGTTTACAGAGTTGTCCAGGTTTGCACCTCATTTGATGGAGAATGAGGAACGTATGACGCCGATGTTTCTGAGAGGTTTGAAACCCGACATACGTCAATATCCCATTTCTCATAAATTTTCTCTCTATTCAGATGTTGTCAACAGGGCTCAATTATTAGAACGAGATAACGAGTACGGTCAACCGAGGGACCACAACCAGGACCATACCGGTGACAGCAGTCATCAGAATAACGACAACCAGCGGAGAAAGAAGAATACGGATAAGAACGGCAACCACTCTGGTGGTAATCGTGGCCATGAAAATAGAAGAAGCGAGTCGGGAGGAGATTTTAAAAAGAGGAGATTCAACAATGACAATACGAAGACGTCAGCACCAGCAACAACTGGTTCCAAGGGAGGAGAACGACCACCGGTTAGATGCTATAAGTGCAGAAAAGAAGGACATATCTGCACAAACTGCCCACAACAGTTTAAGGTATGTTATAATTGTGGAAAAGAAGGACATATCGCTCGAGATTGCACTGTAGCGAAACCAAGTCCAGCGGGGATGGCCACTCAAAAGGCTGTCCCAGAAAAGTCAAAGTCAATGGTTCCTGTAAGAGCGTTTGTCATGTCTGGTCAACATGCGAGGAACCCAAATGAGGTGATCACGGGTAAGCTAATCATAAATTCATGCGAAGTTTATACCTTACTAGATACCGGTGCTACCCATTCATTTATCTCTCCTACTTGTGCTCAACGTTTAAACTTGACTCCGGAGAAGTTAGACTTTGATTTATCTGTGGAGACTCCGTTAGGAGAAACTTTCTCCACATCCATTGTTTATAAATCTTGTTTGATCCAAGTTGGCACCATCACATTACCTGTTGACCTTATCTCTTTAAAGATACTTGCTTTTGATGTGATTTTAGGGATTGATTGGTTAACTTCTCATCATGCCAAAATTGATTGTTTTCGTAAGGTTGTTAGTTTTTATATTCCTAACCAACCTGTTGTACGAATTCAAGGAACTAAGCCATTAAAATCGATCACTGTTATATCAAGCCATAAAGCCATTCGTTTATTAAAAAATGGATGTCAAGCTTTCTTAGCCCATGTTATGGATTTAAATAAAGACACGTCAAATTTGAATAATATTCCTGTTGTTATTGACTTTCCTGACGTATTTCCTGAAGAACTTCCCAGTCTACCCACGGAACGTGAAGTTGAATTCTTTATTGATCTTGAACCTGGTACAAAGCCCATTTCTAAAACCTCATATCGAATGGTTCCTATTGAACTTCAGGAGTTAAAGGTCCAACAACAAGAGTTGTTGGACATCGGTTTCATTCGTCCTAATACATCTCCTTGGGGTGCTCCTATTTTATTTGTAAAGAAGAAAGACGGGAGTATGCGACTTTGTATTGATTACCGAGAATTAAACCATATCACCATCAAGAATAGGTATCCGCTACCTCGTATTGATGACCTATTTGACCAGTTACAAGGAGCACAATTCTTTTCAAAAATTAATCTTCGTTCGGGATATCATCAGCTGAAGGTTAAAACTGAGGATATTCTGAAGACTGCCTTTAGAACTCGGTACGGGCATTATGAATTCTTAGTCATGTCTTTTGGATTGACTAATGCTCCTGCGGCTTTCATGGATATGATGAACCGAGTATTCAAGGATTATTTGGATCAGTTCGTTGTTGTCTTTATTGATGACATCCTCATATATTCCAAAAGCCGTGAAGATCATGAGCACCATTTAAAGCTGGTACTGCAAAGGCTGCGTGAAAACAAGCTATATGCTAAATTGAAGAAATGCGAGTTCTGGATTGAGGAAGTAGCATTCCTAGGGCACGTGGTGTCAAAATATGGAGTATCTATTGACCCGGCGAAGATTGAAGCAATACAAAGTCGGGAGCAACCAGAGACGGTGACCAATGTACGTAGCTTTCTGGGCTTAGCTGGTTGTTATCGGAGATTCGTGGAAGGGTTTTCTTGAATCGCTACCCCGTTAACTCAGCTGACTTGGAAAAATATCAAATTCGTATGGAGCGAGAAATGAGAGAAGAGTTTCCAATAGCTTAAGAGGAGACTCATTTCAGCACCTGTTTTGATAATTCCATCTGGTACAGATGGATTTGTTATCTACAGCGATGCTTAAGGCAAAGGGTTAGGATGTGTTCTCATGCAACGTGGGAAAGTCATAGCCTATTCCTCGCAACAACTTAAAGAATATGAGAGGAATTATCCTACTCATGATCTAGAGTTGGCAGCAGTCATTTTTGCGTTGAAGATATGGAGACACTATCTATATGGGGAAAAAGTGAAGATATATTCAGACAATAAAAGCCTCAAATATTTCTTCACTCAAAAAGAACTCAACATGCGGCAACGACGTTGGCTCGAGCTGTTGAAAGATTACGACCACACTATTCAATACCATCCTGGAAAAGCAAACGTGGTAACTGACGCGTTGAGTAGAAGATCATATGCAGGAATAAGTGCGATAATGTCAAGTATACGCATAGAGCCAACTTTAATAGAAAAAGTTAAGGTTGCTCAAGCCACCGACCCGGAGCTGATGCGTATGAAGAAGAAAGTACAAGAAGGTGCTATTCCGAAAGCGAGAATCGATGAAGAAGGAATACTTCGAGTCCACTCTAGACTTTGTGTTCCTAACGACTCTGATTTGAAATACAAGATTATGATGGAGGCACACAAAACACCATTTGCGATCCATCCTGGAAGTACCAAAATGTAACGTGATCTTCGACATACATTTTGGTGGAACAATATGAAGAGAGAGATTGCAAAGTTTATATCATTGTGTTTAACTTGTCAACATATAAAGGCAGAGCATCAACTGCCAAAGGGTCCATTGCAACCACATGAGATTCTGAAATAGAAGTGGGAACACATTACCATGGATTTCGTTACGGGTCTTCCTACGGTTTCTCAAGGCATAAATGCTATTTGGGTGATTGTTGATAGATTAACCAAGTCTGCTCATTTCTTGCCGATACGTGAGACTTATTCCCTTGAACGTCTTGCTAGTATATACGTGAATGAGATTGTAAGGTTGTATGGCATGCCAGTATCCATAGTTTCGGATCGTGACCCAAGATTCACTTCAAGATTTTGGGTTAGCTTGTAAAAAGCTATGTGCACAAATTTACGGTTCAGTTCGGCATACCATCCTCAAACGGACGGGCAATTAGAGAGGACTATTCAAACTCTTGAAGATCTATTAAGACTTTGTGTCCTAGATTTTAAAGGAAGTTGGGATAAATACCTACCATTGGTGGAATTCTCCTACAACAACAGTTATCAGGCAAGTATAGGTGTGGCTCCATTTGAAGCATTGTATGGACGAAAGTGTCGCTGTCCAATATGTTGGGATGAGGTGGGAGAAGCAACGTTGTTGGGACCCGAGTTGGTACGTATGACTACCAAGAAGATCCAAACGATTCGACAACGTATACAAACGGCACAGGATCGACAAAAGAGTTATGCGAATCTTCATCGAAATGACATGGAATTTGACATTGGGGATCATGTATTGTTGCGTGTGGCTCCATGGAAAGGAGTTACAAGATTTGGGAAGAGAGGAAAGCTCAATCCATGATTTGTTGGTCCATTTTAGATTCTTTACCGAGTAGGAAATGTGGCCTATAGACTCGCGTTACCTCCAAGTATGTCTCGTGTTCATAATGTTTTTCATATATATGTGCTTCGTAAATATGTGAAAGACCCGAACCACGTTATTGAGTTAGAATCGGACTAGATAGCCGAAGACTTAACGTACGAAGAGGTTCCTGTCAAGATCTTGGATAGAAAAGAGCATGTCCTACGCACGAAGGTCATACCACAAGTTAAAGTTTTGTGGAGAAACCATGCTATTGAGGAAATGACCTGGGAGTTGGAAACAGAAATGAAAGCGAGGTATCCTCATCTTTTCGAAACACCAGGTACGTCTGTCAATTTCGAGGACGGAATTTCATAAGGAGTGGAGGTTGTAAGACCCCAAATTATTAATAAATAAAATTTAATTTTCTCTATTTATTATTCTGAAATAGTAAGGGTTGATTTGATTAATGTGGTTAGTTATGGGTAAAATGCGCAAATATTTCAAATAAGCAAGTGGTCATAAAATATTCATTGTTGTCGGGGAATATTCGCTTGGTCGTGGAATATTCTTGTTGTCGGGGAATATTCGTACGACGGCGCAGCCTTGTGTGGGCCCCATAACGGAAAGCGATTGGATGAAGAAAACGACAAAAATAAGTTGTTTATAAATAACGGCGTAGTTGTTACCGTTAATACTGTTAGAATACCCGGTGGTTAAAACACAGTAATACGCGTTGTTGTACAGTAGCACACGGTATTGCGCCAATTATTGATTTTTACGTAAGAAGGCATTACTCAATAATTGTTACAGTAATTACTGTTATGTATTTTATTTTATTGATTCAATAATTGATGCGTTGATATTTTATATTACTGTTGTTTTAATAATTGTCACTACACAATATTTTCTATTATCGGAGAAATAATTCATATTATCTGAATAATATTATTAGATAACATCATTGGCAATGTCTAGAAATTTCTGTCTAAGGAGAGGTTTGGTCATCTAATTGCGCGCCAGTAAGGAGAGATCCTTATTGGAAAGCCCCCTCTTTCCTGGGAACTGCCTGGTTGTCAGTATTGTGATTCTGTAATACTATTTATGAATAATTAATTATTGATTTATATGATGAGAAAAATATTGATTTTATGTGGATATAGATGGAGAAAATTTTTAATGTGACAATTGTTAAAAATTTATATTTTATCTTTTCTGATAAAATAATATTTTATTATAATGGTGATATTTTTACAATGAATGTGGGATATATGAGTATATGAGGAGGAAGAGCATTTTGTGGCATTAAATGATTAACACATGTTTGGTGTGTCGGTGGACCCCAATAATTAACCGAAATTTGATTATAGCTTATAAAATCACCTGTTTATAGATTTCGGTTAATTTTTGTTTGGAATTTGGAAAAACTTTCTTCTGAAAAGTTGTAGAGAATTGAATTTTCTATAAAAAGTCGCGAGATTCGAATTTTCTGATAAAAAGGCTATTTGTTGTGAATTATTGAAGTTCCGGAGTTCCGAAATAATTGATTTTTGGAAGTTTTAATTATTATTTTGAAGAAAAACGTTTTTTTGCATTCAAGTGGGCTAACATGTGTTATAAATGGGCTGAGATCAGTTGTTTAAGGTGGGCTTGACAATTGTATAAATATATTATTATTATATTAACTTTTCTACTTCGGTGTTCTAAGCATTTTCCTATAAATAGGGTGCTTAAGTTAGAATTGAAATTCACACCAGAAACTGAAAACTTCTCTCTCTTTCTCTCTCGATATATTGAGCGTATTTTTGTGAGTATTTTAATACTTTGAGTGTTGCTATACGGTGCAAGCTTAAGTCATAGCCTATATCCGGTTTTTCAATTAGAAGTACTATCTTTACGAGGTAAGTGATGTTATTTTATTCGAAAATGATATTATTTCTTCAATATCATTATGCCAAAATATTGGTTAAAATTTTTCTATTAAATTTGGAACTTTTCATGTCGGGGTTACTATTCATGAGTTACTATTCACGAGTTACTATTCATGAGTTACTATTCACCAAAAAATAAAATTTTTTTCTTTTCGTCCAAAATATCTATTCTGGATACTAGCTTTGATTGTATCCATGTTTTGATCATTCTTAAATTTTACTTCACTATGATTATTTATAAGGTATTTTTGGACATGGATAAATCGAAATACGAATCCTTAATATTTGTTATTTTATTTCACTGGATTCGTTTTCTTTAAAATATTTTTCATCACCCTCAGTCCTAAGTGATGATATAACTGAATATCTTTGGCCTGTAATGCAAAGATGAATGATTTCTGATGAATATCTTTGGCCCGTAGTGCAAAGATGAACAGGTGTTGAGATGAGCATGACCAACTGATGAATATCTTTGGCTTATAGTGCAAAGATGAATATTAATTGATGTTACAAGGATAAAATATTGATGATGGACTTTTAAATTCATAGATAATAGTAGATTTCATTCTCTACGTAACTCTTCTATGAATTATTATTTTTCGCTGCGAATATTGATTTAAAACTTGTTGTCTGTTGTATTCTATTAGATTTTTCCTTGTTGAAGACTAACGATAATTTGTTCTATATTATCTTAGTCATAATATTCTTTACTGGGCTAGTTGAGCTCACCCTTTTCCTTGTTGTTCCATTTTTCTTCTCAGGAGGCGGGAATGTAGCGAGTACGAGTCGGGGTGTGGAATGATGGTTCTAGAGAGTTGTTTAGTAGTCCTCACCATTTTTGTAAAATAATGTGTCAATAATTGTGATGAGGATTTATTTATGTGTGGATATTGTGTAGACGGCAGTATCTGTATTTAAACTCACAGTTCTTATGTTGTAATAGTAAAGATGTAGTTGTTTCTGTACCATGTATTTTGACGACTCAGAATGGGTGTTGTATACCAATTTTGGGGGCGTCACAGTTGGTATCAGAGCTTAGGGATATGATCTCTAGGGGAGAGGCGAGAATGTAGCGAGTACGAGTCGGGGTGTGGAATGATGGTTCTAGAGAGTTGTTTAGTAGTTATCACCATTTTTGTAAAATAATGTATCAATAATTGTGATGAGAATTTATTTACGTGTGGACATTGTCTGGATGATAATATCTGTATTTAAACTCACAGTTTATATGTTGTAATAATAAAGTTGTAGTTATTTCTGTACCATGTATTTTGACGACCTAAAATGGGTGATGTATATCTATTTTGGGTGAGTCATAATTGAAGAAATGACTTGGGAGTTGGAATCAGAAATGAAAGCGAGGTATCCTCACCTTTTCGAAACACCAGGCATGTACGTCAATTTCGAGGACGAAATTTCATAAGGAGGGGAGGTTGTAAACCCCAACTTATTAATAAATAAAATTAAATTTCCTCTATTTATTATTTTGAAATAGAAAGGGTTGATTTGATTAATGTGGTTCGTTATGGGTAAAATGCACAAATATTTTAAATAGGCAAGTGGTTATAAAATATTCATTTTTGGCCTGTGAATATTCGTGTGATCGTGGAATATTCTTTCTGTCGGAAAATTTTCATACGACGGCACATCTATTTGTGGGCCCCATAACGGAAAATGATTGGATGAAGATAACAATAAAAATTGAGTTTTCATAAATAACGGCGTAGTTGTTACCGTTAACACTGTTGGAATACCCGGTGGTTAAAATACAGTAATACGCGTGGTTGCACAGTAGCCCACGGATTGCACATTATTTTTGAATTATTGATTCTTACGAAGGAAGGCACTACTCAATAATTGTTACAGTAGTTACTGTTCAATATTTTATTTTATTGATTCAATAATTACTGCATTGATATTTTATATTATTGTTGTTTCAATAATTGTCACTGCACAGTATTTCCCATTATCAGATCAATAATTCATATTATTTGAATAATATTATTAGATAGCATTATTGGCAATGTCTAGAAAGTTCTGTCTAAGGAGAGGTTTGGTCATCTAATTGCGCGCCAGTAAGGAGAAATCCTTATTGGAAAGCCCCCTCTTTCCTGGGAACGACCTGGTTGTCATAAATGTGATTCTGTAATATTATTTGTGAATAATTAATTATTGATTCATATGATAAGGAAATATTTATTTTATGTGGATATAATTGAGGGATATATTTTTGTGGTTAAAATGAAGGAGTTAATGTTGAGGTGTTTTATCTGTATTTTTTTATCAGAACGGAGGTATTGAAAATCAAATTAGGTTTTTGAGATATTTTGCTAGGGTTATAATTTTTAATCCGACCGTTGGATCGTGGTAATATTTGGATATGTTATACATATATAAGTTGAGTATATGTCCACAAATTTTGAACAGTTAAAAATGAACGTATGATTTGTTATGAATTTTACGAGATGACTGGTTCAAAAATTGTTGAATTTTCGGAGTTAATCATTTTGGTAGAAAATTCTAGAATTGGTGGACCCCACTCTTGGTTGGTGAAGAAATGTGCTGAGATTTTTATTCAAATGTGGTGGGTGAGAATAGTAGCAGGTAAAGCCATCAGGTTGCAGGTTAAGTCTGCTTCGGCGTGCTACCATTTTTCTATAAATAGAGGGCTAAGTTAGAATTGAAAATCACACCAGAATTCATAAGTTTTCTATCTTTCTCTCTCTAGATTATTGAGTGTATTTTGTGAGTATTTGGATACTTTGAAAGTTGCTATTCAGCACAAGTTTTATTCAGCCTCATATCTGATATTCAGTCAGAAGTACGGTTATTTTGAGGTAAGGGATATTATTTTCTTCTTAAATGATATTATTTTCTTCAATACCATTATACTAAAATATTGATATGAGTTTTTTTTTTTTATCAAATTTGGAACTTTTTGTGTCAGAGTTACTATTCACGTATACGGCACTATTCACGTATACTGCACTATTCACGAATACGGCACTATTCACCGAAAAATAAAATTTTCCCTTTTTGTCCAAGATGTCTATTATGGTTACTATCTTTGATTGTATCCATATTTTGATCTTTATTTTTGAATTCTGCTTCACAATTGATTATTATGAAATATTATTGATCTTGGATAAACTGTTATACGAATCCCTACTATTTGTCCTTCTGTCTCACTGGATTCGTTTTCATTAATATATTTTTCATCATCCTCAGTCCTAAATGATGATATTACTGAATATCTTTGGCTTGTAGTGCAAAGATGTATGATTACCTGATGAATATCTTTGGCCTGTAGTGCAAAGATGAACAGGTGTTGAGATGAACATGACTGACTGGTGATACAAATGAATATCTTTGGCCTGTAATGCAAAGATGAATATTTGGTTAAAGATGATTATTAATTGATGTTACAGGGATAAAATATTGATGATGGACTTTTAAATCTTAGAAGATAGTAGAATTCATTCTCTACTTGACTCTTCTAATGGTTTGCTGTTTCCGCTGCAGTTGTTGATCTAAAACTTGTTATCGATTATATTGAATCAGATTTTTTCCTGTTGAATAGTAATGATAATTTGTTGTATATTATCTTAGTCATAATATTATTTACTGGGCTAGTTGAGCTCACCCTTTTCCTTTTTGTTCCATTTTTCTTCGCAGGAGGTGAGAACGTAGCAAGATCTAGTCGGGGTATGGAGTGATGGTTCTAGAAAGATGTTTTAGCAGTCCTCACTATTTCTGTAAAATAGTGTTTGAATAATTGTAATGAGGACTTATTTGAGTGTGGATATTGTATAGAAGATAATATTTGTATTTAAACTCAAAGTATGTGCTGTCGTATTTTGCACGACAATTGTATTATTGAAGTTATAGTTTGCTTTTTGTACCATGTATTTGGCGACTTAGAATGGGTGTTATATACTTATTTTGAGGGCTTCACATTTCGTCGTTGGCCTTCTGCTCCTGAGTTAAGAACTTTCTTGAGAATTTTCCTGTGACAACCCCAAAACAGGTCCATTCCACCCAACCCATTCTGAGTCGTCAAATACATGGTACAGAAAATAACTACAACTTTATTACAACAATTGTCGTGTAAAATACAACAACACATATGCTGTGAGTTTGGATACAAATATATACCAAATGTGACTCATGTTCCAACCGTAGACATCACCTCACAATAACACCTTACATAAAGGTATAGTCAAAAACTGTTTTAGAAATTAGAATCTTTGGGAAGTGCTCAAGGAAACCTTCGTACATGGGAGGCCACGCATCTAGGTTATGATAGATATCATATGGCCACAGAATTATCCTTGGTTGACCCAATAGACCCCAAAGAAAAACAAGAAGATTACTATCATATTCTTCCCAATGGTGAGTCTTCTCTTGACATATCATTATCTCTACTGTCTCTAATTGAGAATTATACTTCAAACAAACACCAAGATTATATAGGTAGTGCCCATAGATATACTCAGCAAGTGGATGAGCACAACCCTGTCTTATGATGACACCAGGTTGTATGTCGTTAGACATCTTGTATGATAGTGGCAAACCACCCTTCCAACGTTGGGTACACCTTACCCTATTGGATTCACCAAATAAAACTACTAAATGAACTTTTCTATACTGCTTCGGGAGAACATCCACAGCTAGAGACCACCGTTCTATTTCCCCGTTACCCTCGCTCGACCCAGCTACACTCTTATTACCTGAAAGGAATTGTGAAGCAAAAGGGTGAGCACAACTAGCTCAGTAAAGAATATCATGACTAAAGATAATTAAATTATCAATAGCCTTCATCAATAATAAATCAGAGATTTAGAACATATGGTAAATAATAAAAATTTCAACCATAGTTGCAGCGGAACGAACAATCCATTAGAAGAGTCAAATAGACTATAAAGTCTATTATCTTCTCCATGTTAAAAATCCACCAACAATGTTTTATCCATGTAACATCACTCAACAGTTCCTTTCCACAATCATATGAATAACTCATAATCATAATTGTGACTATAAATTTTTCTTCGCACCCAGGACGAAGAATATTTTCATCACCTGTCTTTACCTGAAACATCAAAGATCATGGTTATACCAAATCACAGTTCCTGTTTATAATCATACTAACAAATCCATCTTTGCACTACGGGCCAAAGATATATACTAACAAATCCATCTTTGCACTACGGGCCAAAGATATTCATCAACAAACCATCTTTGCACTACGGGCCAAAGATATTCAACAACAGTTCATCTTTGCACTACAGGCCAAAGATATTCATCAACAGGCCATCTTTGCACTACATGCCAAAGATATTCATCAACAATTTATATTTGCACTACAGGCCAAATATATTCATATCTCAAAGAAATATATAATCATTTCAGAATTTATATAAACAATAATTATAACCATGTTGATCAATTCACCTTTGCACTTAAGCTTAAGATATTCAATTATAAATTCAATGGTCATGATCATACCAGTCACAATTCAACTTTGCACTACAGGCCAAAGAGAACCCTAGTCATGATCATACCAATAATCTACCCATCTTTACACTCCAGTGAAAGAGAATTTCAACCTCAGGGTTATAAAAATGTTATATATGATAATAAAATCAATATAATCAATACATAGTTTTAATCTCAAGAGTAATATTCATAACTCAACTATAATTTGGTTAGAAAAAGAAACCAATTTTGATCGTGAATAGTAACTCATGAATAGTAACTCGTGAATAGTAACTCATAAATAGTAAACTCGACACAAAAAGGTAGAAATTCCACAATAAAATCCATACCAGTATTTCGGTATAATGATATTGAAAGAATAATATTTCTTAAGCTTATAAACAATTTATTTAAATTGTTTACACTTTACTAAATAATGCATTTAATCATTCTAAAATATCAAACTCATAAGATTTTATCACCAATAATCAAAACCCTCATCAAAAATCTGCATATACCTCATATAGGATTCTCAAGCCATAAAATCCTATTTTTCCAATTTTCTTACTTCACATAACATATTTAATTCATTTACTCATAACTAGTCCATTTTCATGAAAAATATCAAATCATTTTCAAAAATATTTCTTTTCTGGGATTTAGCATAATATAGTCCAATATTGAACATGTATTTTTCTCAGAATTTTTAAAACTCATTTACTATTTTTCATATGGCCAAAACCACCGAATATTTAGACATTTATCAAAAATTATACTTTTGTCCAAAAATTCTGAAATTTACAGAGTATACTTCTATCATACACATGTACTCCCAATAAAAATTTCATCAATTTTGGAGTTAACCACAAGGAATTATAAGCGGTTACTTTTAAAATAGTTTTTTCTCATAAAATTCATAACTCTCAATCTATACATCCAAAAATCACCATTTTTGGACACAATCAAGAAAACTCATCAAAATATCATTTCAAATTTTTCCAAAATTTTTGAAGATCAGAAAAATTACGAAACTGAAAATCATAACAACCCTTAAAATCCCTTAATATCCCTTACCTCAAAAGAGCAGTACTTCTGACTGGATATCGAATATGATGCTGAAGAAAACTTGCACTGATGAATAGCAACTCACCAAGTATCTAAAAACTCACAAAATATGCTTCATAATATAGAGAGAGAAAGAGAGAAAGCTTATGTTTCTGGTGTGATTTTCAATTCTAACTTAGTCCTCTATTTATAGGAAAATTTTAGTAGGTTTGACCTGCAACCTGATGGCTTTACCTGCTACTATTCCCACCCACCACATTTGAAATATAATTCAGCACATTTCTTCACCAACCACAAGTGGGGCCCACCAATTCTAGAATTTTCCACCAAAATGATAAACTCCAAAAATTCAACAATTTCTGAACCAGTCATCTCGTAAAATTCATAACAAATCATACGTTCATTTTTAACGGTTCAAAATTTGTGGGCATATACTCAACTTATATATGTATAACATATCCAAAAATTACCACGATCCAACGGTCGGATTAAAAATTATAACCCCCGCAAAATATCTAAAAAACCTTGATTTTTAATACCTCCATTCCGACAAAAATACGGATAAAAATCTCAACATTAACTCCTTCATTTTTTAACCACAAAAATATATCCCTCATTTATATCCCATAAAATAAATATTTTCTTATCACATGAATCAATAATTAATTATTCACAAATAATATTACAGAATCACATTTATGACAACCAGGCCGTTCCCAGGAATGAGGGGGCTTTCCAATAAGGATTTCTCCTTACTGGCGCGCAATTAGATGACCAAACCTCTCCTTAGACAGAACTTTCTAGACATTGCCAATAATGCTATCTAATAATACTATTCAAATAATATGAATTATTGATCTAATAATGGGAAATACTGTGCAGCAACAATTATTGAACAACAATAATACAAAATTTCAACGTAGCAATTATTGAATCAATAAAATAAAATATTGAACAGTAATTACTGTAACAATTATTGAGTAGTGCCTTCTTACATAAGAATCAATAATTTCAAAAATACTATGCAATACCGTGTGCTACTGTGCAATAACGCATATTACTGTATTTTAACCACCGGGTATTCCAACAGTGTTAACGGTAACAACTACGCCGTTATTTGTAAAAACTCAAATTTATCGTTTTCTTCACCCGACAGTTATTCTGTTATGGGGCCCACAAATGGCTGCGCCGTCGTACGAATATTCCCCGAAAGAAAGAATATTCCACGACCAAACGAATATTCCCCGACAACAATAATTATTTTATAACCACTTGCTTATTTTGAAAAAAAATTTACATTTCACCCATAACTTTAAACTTTTATCAATTTAACCATTTACTAAATAGTAATTATAAGAAAAATTGAATACTTTTATTTCATAAAATTCGGGGTCTTACAATCTCCCCTCCTTATGAAATTTCGTCCCCGAAATTTACGTACCTGGTATTTCAAAGAGTTGAGAATACCTTCCTTTCATTTCAGATTCCATCTTCCCTGTCATCATAATTTCTCCATTGCTCATCTCCTGTATTTCAAATATCATTCTAGAATACAGCTTCAAAACAAAGGTTAATTTAACAAATTAACATATCACATAATATCCCGATATTATGACTGACCAACAAATAAGCTTAGGTAGGACACACTAGCGAAGGATTTACTCGTCTCTCCCCTCCTAGTTGTATTCCCCGATCTCCGCCAGAGATCATATCCCTAAGCTCTGATACCACCTGTAACTCTGGACACCAACCTATGTCAGCACCTTACATTGATACCTATCAGCTTGCCACCGCAGAACGGCGTCCCCTACGGAGAGTCTGGCTTCGGTGCATCCCCCATCAACAGGAAGTCACCAGCGAGAGGCTCGGGGCTCTTTACTTATAGCTCTGATACCACCTGTGACGACCCCAAAACAGGTCCATTCCACCCAACCCATTCTGAGTCGTCAAATACATGGTACAGAAAATAACTACAACTTTATTACAACAATTGTCGTGTAAAATACAACAACACATATGCTGTGAGTTTGGATACAAATATATACCAAATGTGACTCATGTTCCAACCGTAGACATCACCTCACAATAACACCTTACATAAAGGTATAGTCAAAAACTGTTTTAGAAATTAGAATCTTTGGGAAGTGCTCAAGGAAACCTTCGTACATGGGAGGCCACGCATCTAGGTTATGATAGATATCATATGACCACAGAATTATCCTTGGTTGACCCAATAGACCCCAAAGAAAAACAAGAAGATTACTATCATATTCTTCCCAATGGTGAGTCTTCTCTTGACATATCATTATCTCTACTGTCTCTAATTGAGAATTATACTTCAAACAAACACCAAGATTATATAGGTAGTGCCCATAGATATACTCAGCAAGTGGATGAGCACAACCCTGTCTTATGATGACACCAGGTTGTATGTCGTTAGACATCTTGTATGATAGTGGCAAACCACCCTTCCAACGTTGGGTACACCTTACCCTATTGGATTCACCAAATAAAACTACTAAATGAACTTTTCTATACTGCTTCGGGAGAACATCCACAGCTAGAGACCACCGTTCTATTTCCCCGTTACCCTCGCTCGACCCAGCTACACTCTTATTACCTGAAAGGAATTGTGAAGCAAAAGGGTGAGCACAACTAGCTCAGTAAAGAATATCATGACTAAAGATAATTAAATTATCAATAGCCTTCATCAATAATAAATCAGAGATTTAGAACATATGGTAAATAATAAAAATTTCAACCATAGTTGCAGCGGAACGAGCAATCCATTAGAAGAGTCAAATAGACTATAAAGTCTATTATCTTCTCCATGTTAAAAATCCACCAACAATGTTTTATCCATGTAACATCACTCAACAGTTCCTTTCCACAATCATATGAATAACTCATAATCATAATTGTGACTATAAATTTTTCTTCGCACCCAGGACGAAGAATATTTTCATCACCTGTCTTTACCTGAAACATCAAAGATCATGGTTATACCAAATCACAGTTCCTGTTTATAATCATACTAACAAATCCATCTTTGCACTACGGGCCAAAGATATATACTAACAAATCCATCTTTGCACTACGGGCCAAAGATATTCATCAACAAACCATCTTTGCACTACGGGCCAAAGATATTCAACAACAGTTCATCTTTGCACTACAGGCCAAAGATATTCATCAACAAGCCATCTTTGCACTATATGCCAAAGATATTCATCAACAATTCATATTTGCACTACAGGCCAAATATATTCATATCTCAAAGAAATATATAATCATTTCAGAATTTATATAAACAATAATTATAACCATGTTGATCAATTCACCTTTGCACTTAAGCTTAAGATATTCAATTATAAATTCAATGGTCATGATCATACCAGTCACAATTCAACTTTGCACTACAGGCCAAAGAGAACCCTAGTCATGATCATACCAATAATCTACCCATCTTTACACTCCAGTGAAAGAGAATTTCAACCTCAGGGTTATAAAAATGTTATATATGATAATAAAATCAATATAATCAATACATAGTTTTAATCTCAAGAGTAATATTCATAACTCAACTATAATTTGGTTAGAAAAAGAAACCAATTTTGATCGTGAATAGTAACTCGTGAATAGTAACTCATGAATAGTAACTCGTGAATAGTAACTCATAAATAGTAAACTCGACACAAAAAGGTAGAAATTCCACAATAAAATCCATACCAGTATTTCGGTATAATGATATTGAAAGAATAATATTTCTTAAGCTTATAAACAATTTATTTAAATTGTTTACACTTTACTAAATAATGCATTTAATCATTCTAAAATATCAAACTCATAAGATTTTATCACCAAAAATCAAAACCCTCATCAAAAATCTGCATATACCTCATATAGGATTCTCAAGCCATAAAATCCTATTTTTCCAATTTTCTTACTTCACATAACATATTTAATTCATTTACTCATAACTAGTCCATTTTCATGAAAAATATCAAATCATTTTCAAAAATATTTCTTTTCTGGGATTTAGCATAATATAGTCCAATATTGAACATATATTTTTCTCAGAATTTTTAAAACTCATTTACTATTTTTCATATGGCCAAAACCACCGAATATTTAGACATTTATCAAAAATTATACTTTTGTCCAAAAATTCTGAAATTTACAGAGTATACTTCTATCATACACATGTACTCCCAATAAAAATTTCATCAATTTTGGAGTTAACCACAAGGAATTATAAGCGGTTACTTTTAAAATAGTTTTTTCTCATAAAATTCATAACTCTCAATCTATACATCCAAAAATCACCATTTTTGGACACAATCAAGAAAACTCATCAAAATATCATTTCAAATTTTTCCAAAATTTTTGAAGATCAGAAAAATTACGAAACTGAAAATCATAACAACCCTTAAAATCCCTTAATATCCCTTACCTCAAAAGAGCAGTACTTCTGACTGGATATCGAATATGATGCTGAAGAAAACTTGCACTGATGAATAGCAACTCACCAAGTATCTAAAAACTCACAAAATATGCTTCATAATATAGAGAGAGAAAGAGAGAAAGCTTATGTTTCTGGTGTGATTTTCAATTCTAACTTAGTCCTCTATTTATAGGAAAATTTTAGTAGGTTTGACCTGCAACCTGATGGCTTTACCTGCTACTATTCCCACCCACCACATTTGAAATATAATTCAGCACATTTCTTCACCAACCACAAGTGGGGCCCACCAATTCTAGAATTTTCCACCAAAATGATAAACTCCAAAAATTCAACAATTTCTGAACCAGTCATCTCGTAAAATTCATAACAAATCATACGTTCATTTTTAACGGTTCAAAATTTGTGGGCATATACTCAACTTATATATGTATAACATATCCAAAAATTACCACGATCCAACGGTCGGATTAAAAATTATAACCCCCGCAAAATATCTAAAAAACCTTGATTTTTAATACCTCCATTCCGACAAAAATACGGATAAAAATCTCAACATTAACTCCTTCATTTTTTAACCACAAAAATATATCCCTCATTTATATCCCCATAAAATAAATATTTTCTTATCACATGAATCAATAATTAATTATTCACAAATAATATTACAGAATCACATTTATGACAACCAGGCCGTTCCCAGGAATGAGGGGGCTTTCCAATAAGGATTTCTCCTTACTGGCGCGCAATTAGATGACCAAACCTCTCCTTAGACAGAACTTTCTAGACATTGCCAATAATGCTATCTAATAATACTATTCAAATAATATGAATTATTGATCTGATAATGGGAAATACTGTGCAGCAACAATTATTGAACAACAATAATACAAAATTTCAACGTAGCAATTATTGAATCAATAAAATAAAATATTGAACAGTAATTACTGTAACAATTATTGAGTAGTGCCTTCTTACATAAGAATCAATAATTTCAAAAATACTATGCAATACCGTGTGCTACTGTGCAATAACGCGTATTACTGTATTTTAACCACCGGGTATTCCAACAGTGTTAACGGTAACAACTACGCCGTTATTTGTAAAAACTCAAATTTATCGTTTTCTTCACCCGACAGTTATTCTGTTATGGGGCCCACAAATGGCTGCGCCGTCGTACGAATATTCCCCGAAAGAAAGAATATTCCACGACCAAACGAATATTCCCCGACAACAATAATTATTTTATAACCACTTGCTTATTTTGAAAAAAAATTTACATTTCACCCATAACTTTAAACTTTTATCAATTTAACCATTTACTAAATAGTAATTATAAGAAAAATTGAATACTTTTATTTCATAAAATTCGGGGTCTTACATTTCCCTTCTTTCGTAGGGGCAAGCTAATGTCGCCATGATTTCGTTTAATCTTGGAATCGAAAAAATGCCCCAGTCCTTTCGCATGTTGTTACCGGAGATTTATATGACAAACTCTCTTTGTTGACCAAATCGCAAGTGAATAATATCTGAATCGCCATTGAGATGATGATGGACCATGCTGATGGCACTGATTGGTGCATTTTCCATTTTAGGATGGTTGATAAATGCCCCAGTGTTGAGTTGCCGCTACTTCCAAGATTGCCCCCAATCTTGTCGTAAGGGATCCAATATCCGGTTGTTGCCAATTTTGAGATTTCCCCAGCCTTTCTTGTTATCTGGGGTAGTTGCTTTGACAGATGGGCTGATAAGATGTCAAGATCACGAGAAGCTTTTACCTCTGTACCATATGGTGAACAGGTAGTGAATGTGGGCTTTAATGTTGATAGCTCTTTATGGTAGAGATGTCGCTCTAGTTGAGAGAGATGATGCTCTAACTCATAGGGATATCACTGTTGTCGAGCGGGATGAGGCTATATCTGCTCGAGATGTCGCTATTACAGATAGCACTGCAGTGAGGTCTTATACCATTGGTATCATTGCAGAGATGAGCACGTGTATTGATGAGCATCGCGTCACCATGCAGATGGCTGTGGATATTTTAGGTCGCTTTGTTACCATAGGGCAGGACTTTACAGCGTTACACCCTTCTTCTGAGAGGGATGCCATGTTGAATTCGATTGTGCGCATATACATTAATTTGTAGAAGGGCTTGGATTTTCCTGCACAGACTAGCTTAGCCATTTTTTTCATGTATAGTACACATTGTATATATCAAATAACATTATATATGGCAGGGAAATATATGTTGATTCACTTCCCTTTTAGTTGTGCCTCGCTACTTGTTTGATATTTGCTTGTTTCTCCAGGGCTTTGTGATCTGGATGTATTCTGAACTCCTCCTTGATGAATGGACAGTGAGATGTCTCAGGATTTTCAGAATGAATCGTCGATCTGTATGTATTCCCTACCATCTTTAGTGTCTTGGGACTTGTTTCTGTATGTGGTTATGGATAGGAGTATGTTTGTTTTTTTTGTGGTGAGATCGGACCATAAAGATGGCTGCCTACGTACTCCCGTATATTGGGGATATCAAGTCAACGTAGTTCGCCCCTTAGGGCGAGATGAAAAGCGTGATCCCTTGAGCAGATCTGGCTGCGTGGAAGAGAAAGTTTGATCCTAGGTTGAGGATAAACTTGAGGTATGAGAAGTTTGATCCCATGTATGGGTAGCCAAACTGCAAACGTAAGAGGTTCAATTCGCGATGGGATGACCAAAGTGGTATGACCGTAGTGAAGCCAGGTTGTTGGCTTGAAAGGATGTTTCCCTGAAGGGCAAAGTGTGGAAGAGTTGTATGTGGTAAATGGTTAAAGAACCGGAATGACTGGTAATCTGATGATCCAAAACCAGGATATTCGCTTGATGGTAACCTCAGACATAGTACCGTGTCACGGTGTTCGATTTGATAAGCTGTGGAAATTCATCGTCGTCCATTTCCTGTAATCTGAAAACGCCTCCTGTCAATACTTCCTTGACAACAAACGGGCCTTCCTAGTTCGGGGAGAATTTTCCTTTAGACTGAGCTTGGTTATCAATGATCTTTTTCAAAACCAAGTCGTGTTGTTTGAACTGCCGTAGTTGGACTTTTCTGTTGTAGGATCTTCTTTACAAGTAGAGGGATGCTCATGTGTAGGCCATATACTCCCCCATGGATTTTATCCATGAGCCTCTGAGCTTGGTCCTCGTCCAGACATCTGAGGAGACCTTGTTCTGCATCACTTTTCGTATAATGCATCTCCGTTCAGGTAGAATTTTATAGCAAGTTGATGGATCTGCCTTTTCTCAATCGGGCTCGCCTCAGCGGGTGTAGATCCATCTCGTAAGTACTTCTTGATGTGTTGATACTAAGGATGTTGGGTGGGAGGTAGGTCATCCAATACTTTTCAATGGAATTCCCATAGGCTGGAGCTTTTTGTTGCGCAAATGTGAGGGTTGTCATGTCTTCCTTGTCATGTATGTTGATCAAGGAGGCCAAGGTTGCTAGTGCGCCTGCAAAGTCATTCCTATTACGAGGAATGTGTAGAAAGGAGATTTCTTCGAACTCTAAGACCATATGTAGAACCTGCCGATGGTAAGGCAGCAAATGTAGAACCTGTTGAAGAGTTTTTTTTCTTTTTCTTTTTTTTTCTTTTTTCTTTTTTTCTTTTTTTAATGCATTAGATCGTGGAAAAGAGCCATATGGCTCGCTGATATGTAGCTCCGGCATTGATGAGGCCGAATGACAATCGTCTGCTAGCAAAAGATTCTCCAAGGAGTGATGAAAATAATTTTCTCACGATCTTCCTCAGCAACCATGATTTGATGGTACCTTGCAAAGCAATCAGCAAAGGAGTACATGTCGTATTGTCAATGAGTATGTGGATGAATGGGACGGGAAAGCTATCTTTGAGACAAGCTTTGTTCAGATCACTGTAATCCATGCAAAATCGCACATCTCCACCGGGTTTCGGCACGGGGACTATGTTGAATAGCCATTCAGGGTATGTTGACACCATGATGATGCCGACTTGAAATTATTTCACTATTTCCTCTTTTACTTGTAACCTCCACTCAGGTTTTAATCGCCTGAGCTTCTGCCTGACTGGCTTGAATTCCCCTTTGATGGGAATGCGATGAATGACAATGTCAGTGGATAAACAGACCATGTTTTCGTGAGACCATGCAAACACATCCTAGAATAGGGTCAATAGAGTACCTATATCATTCCTTTGGTTTGGAGTGAGGTCCGTACCAATCTGAATTTATTTGGGGTTTTCTAAGGTTCCGAGGTTTGAAAGAGGTGGTTTCATCAAGATTTGGCTTGGGTTTGTCTTCGACCCATTCTTTGATCTCCTGAGGTATCTCATAGTCCTCTTGTATTTCCATCAAGTTTGAGTCTGACTTTACATCAAAGTTACAGTCCTTGTGGAGAATAGGCACATCATCAGCAAGTACATGCACATCTAAATTCAGAGTCCTGAAATAAAATATGATTTCACTTAGTATATATGAAGCTGTTTAGTCACACAAAGTGTTAGCATGTAATGACAAAAGTAACTGCTAATACTGTACAGAAAAAGTAAACAGTTATTGCTATCTATAAGGCAGAGAGAGTTTCTTCCCTTTTTACCCTCGTCAGCAAATGCAAGGAGTGCTGCTCCAATTGTCGAGGGCAAAGTCTTGGTGGACTGCAGTGACGGAGGGGCTATCATCAACCTCTTTCTCCTGAATGATGACCATTACTTCTGGGCAATCATCGTCTGGGGTGTACCTGTTTGAGAAGTGTTTGTTTGGGTTTTTGTTTGGTTTGACCGCACCATTGATGGCTGCATACGTACTGCTATTGAAAAGGAGATCAGGCCTTTCATAGTTCAGTATTTGGTTTGAAAAGGTTCAAAGGGGTGAGTGGTAAGAAGAGTGTAGAGGTGTTTTTTGTTTGTTTATTTATTTACATGCATGGAAATAAAAGGCATACTACGAATAAAGTGATACCGTTCCAACATTTTCTGGAACTCTCAACTTTATCCCCTGGATCTACATCTTCTTAGCTAGTTGAGGCCTGATAGTCCAGTTGTCAGTGGTTATGTTGCCTTCAAGGCTCGTGATAGAGGTTACCCCTTGATTCTGAATGTCTTCGCTTGTGGCCATAACTTGATCGCTTCCTGATTCAGTACACTCCTCAGGGATGCCTGAAATGGACGCATCGCAAAAAGGGATGAACTCTGGATTCTTTAATGGGTTGTATTCCCCGACAATCTCACCACCTTTTTCTTCACCTATTCCTTCGCCTTCTTCATGGGTTTCAAAGGATTAAACCATGAAATCTCCCTCGAACTGTTGTTGCATTTCCTAAAAAGAACTTTCCTTTTTGGCTATTTCTTCCTTGGAAAGGATTAGTATTTCCTCCGCATCATCCAACGTGGTAAAATCAGGAACGCGGTTGATATCTTGGAACTATAGGACGTTTGATGTTGGCGGGGGAATCTCCTTTGGGGATGCCTTTGTCTCTTCTGTCATTTATTGCATTAGGATCAGTCCACCTTGTGTGCTGGCAGAATTGTCGCTCATAGCCTTCACCTCATTTGAACTGCCTTTCTCGAATGGACATCTTAAGCTTTTTATTTCCTTTTCGCCTTTTTTGGTCATGGAAAATTCTATATCCAGCTCTCCATTTTCAATGAGATCCTGAATTTTATGTCGCAAAGACCAGCATTCTTCAGTCGTATGTCTAAGTGAGTTAGAATGGTAGAGAGATATCTTGGTGGAGTCATAACTCTTTATCTTGGGCTTTATAGGAGGTAGCAACTCAGTAATCCTTCCTTCGCTTATCAAAAGGTGTAGAATTTCTTCGTTGGATTTGCTCAGAGGGGTGAATTTTTGAACTCTTTTGGAGGTTGTTTGATCTTTCATCTTTGAGAATTCGCATTCCCTTGATTGGTTCTTCCGCTGGCGAGAACTTCTAGCAATTTTATCATCCCCTTTTTCTTGTATTTTCAGCCTGCTTTGATCTTCTTCATTTAGCTGGCTTATCGTGGAGTCCTTTTTCTCTTGGCTTTCTGATAGTTGAGTGAAAAATTGCTTTGTTTCCTGATGTTGGCGCACTATCAGCCTAGCCAGCAGGTTTACTTGATTCTGGATCTCATCCAATTTTTGCATTACTGGCATACCCTCCTCCAAGTTTTCCCACTCTAGGACATTTGTTATGTGCCTTTGGGGGTATTCCTCCATCCTTCGTATGTACTTATGAATTGGATACCTTTTAGCGCTTCCTGACCCGATCATGTTTACTTCTTCCGTATCATGTCGCAACGGAAGGTTGGTGTTGATATTTTGTTGGTCAGGTTGTTCGACCACAATACTGCCACTTTCGATCAGATTTTGAATCTTATGTTTTAAGGACCAACAATCCCGTGTGTCGTGTCCTGGAGACCCTGAGTGGTAAGCACATCTCTGGCTTGGATTGTATCTTTTGCTCCCTGGTTCCAGAGGTGGGGCTAATTCAGTAATTTTCTTGTGATCCATTAATATCGCCAATACATGTTCAAGGGAATCGCCCAGTGGAGTGAATAACTGATTTTTCGTTCTTTTAAATTTTCTTTTCCTGTCTGGGCATTGGTTGAATATAGCCTGTTGTTGAGATGGCAGATTGTCTTGTATTTTCTAAATGGGGGGACTATATGTTGGTCTCCTAGCTTGCCCTTGTACAACAAGGGATACATCTTTAATGCCTTTATTGGGTACATTCTTGGGTTCGCTTGCATATTTGCCAGTCGGTATATGCTTAGCGACTACTTCCAAGGCAGTGAAGTCTTTAATCTTGCCTGCCTTTAGGCCCATCTCATCTATTTCGCCGTGTTTGATCATTTCTGAGAATAGATTTCCTATGCCTGCTAGGATCCTCTTATAGTAAAAGCCTCTTGGATATTAATAAATGTCATTACCATCTCAGTTTCTGTCATTGATGGAATGACTTGCGCTGCTATATGTCTCCACCTATGGGCATATTCTCGAAAAGATTCAGTACTTTGCTTTTTCACTTTAGTCACTTGATATCGATCCGGTGCCATTTGTGACTGAAAACTATACTGATTTAGAAAGGCGTGGGCCAATTCTTCCCAATTGTGGATTTTGGCATTGTCAAGTCGGGAATACCAAGCTTTAGCTTCTCCAGTGAGACCCTTTTGAAAAAGTTGCATTATGAGGCTTTCATTTCAGCATAAGACCCCAGTTCGCCAATGTACACTTTTAGGTGCGTATAGGGATCGCCTGCCCCATTATACTTTTCAAACTCTGGGACTTTGAATTTGGTAGGATATTGAGCCCCTGGGAATATACAGAGATTTGAATAGGTGACACTCCCATAATTTCCAGTCCCTTTAATTGACCGGATGGTATCCTCCATTTGTTGGACTTTCTTTCTTATATCCCCCGTTTCTCGATCATCCCTGAGATTTGTGATTTCTTTATTGGAATGAGGTTTAGGTATCTGGGTTTCCATCTTTTTACCAATGCCCTGACTGCCCCTTAGTGTGAAGGACTCTGGTTGAGTAGGCATTATCTGGCCCGGTGTAGCCATACCTGACTGTGGGATCAGTGCCTTCTTGGACTTTAAACGGGTAACGGGACCGATTGCTTCCCTGCGAAAGACTTGCGTAGTTTAGTATTTAGGGAATATGAATAATAACATGCTATGTGATGTGTCCATTTTAGGATTTTTATCCTGCAAAACGGATGTCAGCTGTTTGTAGCATGCTAAAAATATGTATGTGTACACATTTCTTCATATTTCCCATTACATGGAGATAGATATGGCATGAAATTGTGTAATTGAAATGAGAGCATGAATAGACTTTCCTCCGTTTTGGGTTTATCAGAGGCTGACCTATCTTAGGTTACTCTCGCGGCTTTTTGGCATGAAGGTTCCCAAATCATCGCAATCTACTTGACGGGAAGTAAATTCGGCCTTTCAACTGGAGCGAATTTAGGTGGTGCCTTTCCTGAGCCTTGGAGAATCAGGCTTCTCACGAGTCCAGTAATCAAACACCGACGGGATAGCCTCCTGGTGGAGGGACCACACTGCATACATTCACATACATTGCGTCTCACCGTATGACATAATGACATATGCGAAGCACTAATATCATATGCAGTTTATAGTGCGAGGCACTAACATCACAAGCAGTTTATAGTGTGAAGCACTAAGTGCAAATAAGGAAATGCATTCGTACACATTCATCAAATGTAAATGCAACATCCACACACAAGCAGATAATAATTTTGAAAAGATTGTAATAGCGGCTTAAGTCCTCTTACTGGAGTCCCCAACAGAGTCGCCACCTGTTGACATCGGGTTTTTTAAATGTCCCTTTCCGTTACTTGTTCTTTGGTGTTCTCATTTTAGGTGAGATTTGTTTGAAAAAATAAGTGAAAAAGGTCCGACATATATAATGTCGACGATTGGACTATAAGAGTCGCTAGTTGGTTTTTTAAATGGTTGTACCAACACAACTAAGAAAAGGTTTGCACATTGATCCAGTGATGTGACACTGCTAAACGGGTTGGTGAAACTGAGATTCGTTAGGGTCCGGGGACTTGGTTATGCAGAGGGAAGGTGTTAGGCACCCCCCGACATCCGTGTTACCACGGTGACCGCCTCTTTTCAAGAAACTATTATCTAAATGTGTGTGTGTGGGTCAATGTGTTGTTATTTGAAAGTAGTGCGAGGCCTCGTTCGCACCTATATACACAGGGTTTGAATTTTGTGTAAAAATTCAATTTTAAGCAAGATATGGCAGTGATATTTTACAAAAGAGGTTTTTCAAACCCTGATGCTCAATAGTAATTGAGACCTTTTACACTCCCATTTTATTAAGTGATCGGCTTGGATGATTTTATTTGACAGATGCGAAGCATCTGTACGAAAATAATGTACAAAATAATGCCGACTCCCTCGTGGGAACCATTTGAGAAAATTCAGACACTGCAGAATAATTTACAAGCTGCTTACAGCTAAAAATGTCCATCATGGGAACCGAATCTAGATCCAATGGGATGGATCTGTGATCACATGATTCCTAGGCTCACATGATACTGCAATTTGTATGAAAGCAATAAGCAGGTATATATATATAAAACCTGTAAGTATATATATACAGACGTGATCACCAACCACGAAGCATCTCGATGGGGGATCAAAAATATAAATAAAGCTGCAAAAACTATCAACCGCCACGGATGGAACTCCAGGCGGGACGAAACGTAAAGAAAGCTGAACAACGCGATCAACTGCCACGAAGTGAACTCCAGACAGGAAAAAATTTATATATATATATATATATATATATATATATATATATATATATATATATATATATATGCACCAGATATAAAATCTGGCTCATCGAACAGAGTTCGACCACAATTCATATATATAAGTATATATATATAAAAGCGAGTAAACGCACCGGATATAAAATCCAGGCTCACCGAACAGAGTTCGATAGCAGTTCATATGTATAAGTATATATATATATATGTATATATATATATATATATATATATATATATATATATATATATATATATATATATATATATATATATATAGGAAATCAAGTAAATGCACCAAACCGAAGTTTAGGCTCATCGAACAAAGTTCGACACAGTTAATATATATAATGTATATATATATTAAAGCAGTAAACGCTCCAGACCGAAGTCTAGGCTCAATCGAGGCATAACTCGATAATGTTAGTCAATATATATATATATATATATATATATATATATATATATATATATATATATATATATATATATATGTATATATACAGACTGGAATGAAACCACGGGCCGAAGTCCTGGCAAAAGCAAGCAACACGACTCTCAACGTGTAGAAGGGTGTGTGCAAAGATGAAGAGAAAGACTCTAAAGTGTGTGAGAAGGCTTACAACTGACTGCTAAAAAAGGATTCTATATCTTTAGAGTGGGTAAACACTGGCTTTTGTGGGTACAAAAGAGGATATATATGAGCTCACAGGTGTTTGAAGTGGAAAAATACACTGTACGGGTCGAGTGCGGAGCGAATTGTGCAGGGTTTCCCCGTCGGTTTCTCTTGCAAAATGGGCACCCTAAGCCCCATATTTATAGAGGATGGAGCTGCAAGTGTACCTGCTACTGGGCCGCAGGTGTACCTGCTGCTGCCCGGGGTGCCCCGGGCAGTGTGGGTCCCGCCGTATCGAAGTACGTACACTCGGACAACGCGCTGTTCACTCGGTCGCTCATAACTTTCAATCCGGGAGTCCGATGGAAGCGTGCTATATCATTCCGGAAAGCTCTTTCCGAGAGCTACACACTGACATATGATTTGCCTTTTTTTTTATTCCAAGAAGATGGGTCCATGACCGAAATGGCATTTCTGAGTTTCCGTCAGGCAGTCCGTTAAGTAGTTTTACGTAGTTTGCGCTCGAAAGTTAAGATATGGTTCTTGTGGGACTTCTATTGAAGTAATTTGAGTTTAGATGAGTGTATTTGATGTGAGTTGAAGTTGAGTTAGCAAAATAACCATTTTGCCCCTCCTGGGGTTATCTCCGATTTTTGCACAGTTGTAGTAGTCTTTTCTCAGGGTTATCTCTAAGGTTGTCATGTTGTTGACTCTAAATATCCTCAGGGTCATCTATGAGGTTGGCTTGACCTCTTGGGGCTATCTTCAGGCTTTGATCTTGATCCGCTGGGGTTATCTTCGAGGTTGAAACTGACTTTCCCGGGATTATCTCCGGGGTTGGAACCTGATTTCCTGGGGCTATCTTCGGGGTTGGAAACTGGATCTCCCAGGGTGATCTCCGGGGTTTGAAGTTGATGTCGTAGTCCTCTAGGGTTATCTTTGGAGTGTGAAAAAGATGCTTCTGCCCTCCTGCATGTTTAGTAACAGGAGAAGAAAATTTTGAGTGTCTACATCTTGTTTGGTTCAAATCGGTACCCTCACATTACCTGTCGATCTTATTTCATTGAAAATACTTGCATTTGATGTAATTCTAGGGATTGATTGGTTAACTACTCATCATGAAAAAATTGATTCTTTTCGTAAGGTTGTTAGCTTTCATATTCCTAATCAACCTATTATGCGAATTCAAACAACCAAACCATTAAAATCAATCACTATCATCTCAAGCCATAAAGCTATTCGTTTATTGAAAAATAGATGTCTAGCTTTCTTAGCTCATGTCACGGATCTAAATAAAAATACTTCAGTTTTGAATGATATTTCTATTGTTAATGAATTTCCTGACGTATTCCCTGAAGAACTTCCTGGCCTACCCCCAGAGCGTGAAATTGAATTTTGTATCGACCTTGAACCTGGTACAAAACCCATTTCCAAAGCCCCATATCGAATGGATCCTATTGAACTTCAGGAGTTAAAGACCCAACTGCAGAAATTGTTAGACATTGGCTTTATTCGTCCTAGTACTTCTCCTTGGGGTGCTCCTGTTCTATTCGTGAAGAAGAAAGATGGGAGTATGCGACTTTGTATTAATTATCGGGAGTTGAATCATGTCCCCATCAAAAATAGGTACCCATTTCCACGTATTGATGACCTATTTGACCAGTTGCAAGGAGCACAATTCTTTTCAAAAATCGATCTTCGTTCTGGATATCATCTACTGAAGGTTAGAACTGAGGATATTCCAAAGACTGCCTTCAGAACTCGATACGGGCATTATGAATTCTTAGTCATGTCTTTTGGATTGACTAATACTCCTGCTGCCTTCATGGATATGATGAACCGAGTATTCAAGGAATATTTGGATCACTTTGTGGTCGTCTTTATTGATGACATCCTTATTTATTCCAAAAGCCGTGAAGATCATGAGCAACACTTGAGGCTGAAACTCCAAAAGCTTCGTGAATACAAGCTTTATGCCAAGTTAAAGAAATGCGAGTTCTGGCTTGAGGAAGTAGCATTCCTTGGGCACGTAGTATCAAGTCATGGAATATCTGTTGACCCGACGAAGATTGAAGCAATTCAAAGCTGTGAGCAACCAAAATCAGTGACCAAAGTACGTAGCTTTCTCAGTTTAGCTGGTTATTATCGGAGATTCGTGGAAGAATTTTCTCGAATCGCTACTCCATTAACTCAGCTGACTCGGAAAGATACAAAGTTCGGTTGGAGCAAAGAATGTGAGAAGAGTTTTCAAGAACTCAGGAGGAGACTCATTTCAGCACCTGTTCTGACAATACCATCTGGCTCGGAGGGATTTGTCATCTACAGTGATGCTTCGGGCAAAGGGTTGGGATGTGTTTTCATTCAACATGGGAAAGTCATAGCCTATGCCTCAAGACAACTCAAAGAATATGAGAGGAATTATCCTACTCATGATCTAGAGTTGGTAGCTGTTGTCTTCGCACTTAAAATTTGGAGGCATTACTTGTATGGGGAGAAAGTGGAGATCTTTATGGATTATAAAAGCCTCAAATATTTCTTCACTCAAAAGGAACTCAACATGCGACAACGACGTTGGCTGGAACTGTTAAAAGATTATGATCATACCATCCTGAAAAAGCGAACGTGGTAGCTGATGCATTGAGTAGAAGATCAGATACAAGTACGAGTGTGATATTGTCAACGCAAAGGCCTATTTTCTGTGACTTGCAAAGGATGGACTTAAAGACTCCAGGGACCCATGTGATGATGGAAAATATACGAGTAGAATCGACTTTAATTGATAAAGTAAGGCTGCTCAAGCTACAGACCTGGAGCTGATGTGTATGAGGAAGAAAGTGCAAGAAGGTGCTATGCCGGAAGCAAGAATCGATGAAGAAGGAATATTTCGAGTCAACTCCAGACTTTGTGTTCCTAACGACCCTAATTTAAAGTATAAAATTATGATGGAGGCGCACAACACACCGTTTGCAATCCATCCTGGGAGTACCAAAATGTATCGTGATCTTCGTCATACATTTTGGTGGAGCAATATGAAAAGAGAGATAACGTTGTTTATCTCAAGGTGTCTAACTTGTCAACGAGTCAAAGCGGAGCATCAAGTACCAAAAAGTTCATTACAACCACTTGAAATTCCAGAATAGAAGTGGGAGCACATTACCATAGATTTCGTTACTGGTCTTCCCAAGGTTTCTCAAGGCATTGATGTAATTTGGGTCATTGTTGATAGATTGACCAAGTCTGCTCATTTCTTACCAATACGAGAAACTTATACACTTGAACGTCTTGCTCGTATGTACATAAACGAGATTGTAAGACTGCATGGTATGCAAATATCCATAGTTTTTGATCAAGACATAAGATTCACTTCAGGATTTTGGGTTAGTTTGCAAAAAGCTATGGGCACAAATTTATGATTTAGTTCGGCATATCATCCCCAGACGGACGGACAATCAGAGAGGACTATTAAAACTCTTGAAGATTTATTAAGACTCTGTGTCCTTGACTTCAAGGGAAATTGGGATAAGTTCTTACCATTGGTGGAGTTTTCCTACAACAACAGTTATCAAGCAAGTATTGGCATGGCTCCATTCGAGGCGTTGTATGGAAGAAAGTGTCGTTCTCCAGTATGCTGGGATGAGGTGGGTGAAGCAACGTTGTTGGGACTGGAGTTGGTACGTATGACTACAGAAAAGATTCAAACGATCCGACAACGTATAAAAACCTCACAAGATCGACAAAAGAGTTATGCTGATCTTCATCGAAAGGGCGTGGAATTTGATATAGGAGATCATGTGTTGTTACGAGTTGCTCCGTGGTAAGGAGTTACGAGATTTGGAAAGAGAGAAAAGCTCAATCCTCGATTCATTGGCCCATTTTTAATCCTCGATCGAGTAGGAACTGTAGCCTATAGACTCGCTTTACCTCAAAATATGTCTCGTGTTCATAATATTTTTCACATATCCATGTTACGTAAATATGTGGAAGACCCGAACCGCATTATTGAGTTAGAACCGGACGAAATAGCGGAAGATTTAATGTATGAAGAGGTTCCTGTTCAAATCTTGGATAAGAAGGAACATATTCTACGCTCCAAGGTTATACCTCAAGTCAAAGTTTTGTGGAGAAACCACGATGTTGAGGAAATAATCTGGGAGTTAGAATCTGAAATGAAGTGAAGGTATCCTTGCCTCTTCGATATACCAGGTACGTATCCTAATTTCGAGGGTGAAATTTCATAAGAAGGGGAGGTTGTAAGACCCCAACTTTTATAAATAAAGATGAATTTTCTATAAATATCATTTTTGAATATTATGGAGTGAAATTGATATAATGTTATAGTTGTGAGTAATATTTATAAATTTTACAAAGTACACAAGTTGCTATATAATATTCGATTGGTCGGGGAATATTCGTTTTAACTGGGAATATTCATACGACGACACAATCATTGGTGGGCCTCACAACAGAATTATTGTCGGATTGAGAAAATGACAAAAATACTTTATGAAAATAACGGCGGAAGTTTTACCATTACTACTGTTGAACTACTCGGTAGTAAAAGTACAGTAATACGCATGGTTGTATAGTAGCACACGGTATTGATTATTGATGCTTACGTGATAAGTCACTCAGTTTTGTTTTATTGGTATTATTAATGTAATAAAACAGAAAAGCTTTTTATATAAAACAGAATATTTTTATAAAGTTATTCGTTTTATTAGGCTAATAGTAAAATCTTTTTATATAAAACAGAATACTTTTATAAAGTTATCTGTTTTATTAGACAATAATTAGAATATATTATATTTTATTATGCATAGTGTTTGTATAGTGCCTGCATAGTATTTGCATATTAAAATCTTTTATAAAGTTATTCATTTTATTAGATTATAAATAGAATATATTATATTTTATTTAAAAGATTTTGCTTTAAATATGGACTGTCAGATTAAAGTAAATCAATATAGACCGTTCATGAGTTAGTTACTATGCAGTCCATTTTTCTATAAATAGAAGTTCATTCCTTCATTATTTTCTTACGAATTCACTGAAACTCTAGAGAGAGAAACTATATAGAGAAAGAAGAAAAGTATTCTGCTACTTCACTACTCCGATATCAAGTTTCTTTTACAGTAAGGGATATTATTTGTTGTACTCGTAAAGGGTATTCTTTCTTTCTTATTCATGAAGAGAACTTCTGTTATTCTATTCTTTATTATTCTATTGGAATACCATGTATACGCAGGCTACCCTATACTTGGTAAAGTTCTTCTGTTATTCCATTATTTATTATTCTGTTGGAACATCCTGTCTGTGCTTTACGCCAGACCTAGTTTCATTATTTATTATTCTGTCGGAACATCCTATCTATGCTTTACGCCGGACCTGGTTCCATTATTTATTATTCTGTCGGAACATCCTGTCTGTGCTTTACGCCGGACCTGGTTTCATTATTTATTATTCTGTCGGAATATCATGTCTGTGCGTTTACGCCGGACCTGGTTCCATTATTTATTATTCTGTCAGAATATCCTGTCGGTGCATTTACGCATGACCTGGTTCCACTATTTATTTTTCTGTTGGAATAACCTGTTTGTGTGGTCTATCGCATGCTTGGTGAATTCTTTTGTTATTCCATTCTTTATTATACTCAGTTGGTTAAAGTTTTGGCTTTTATACTTCATAAAATTAGTGGAATTTCTTTAATATTTGCGCTTCATCCAAGATCTTTTCATGAAAATATTCTTCTGAGCATTCTTGAATTTTACTCTACAAAGTAGTATCATGTTGACAATTTGGACGATTGTTGGTTCTTGGATAAATTAATTCTTCAACTTGTTTTATTGAATTCTTATATCATTGTCATCATCCTCATGTTTATATTATGTTGAAAGTCATCTGTAGCCTGTAGTGCATAGATGGACTTGGTATGATTATGACAAGGGATTATTCGGTATAATAATGGCCGTAATGTTATAAATGATGTGGTAAAAGTCCTCATTGGCCCGTAGTGCATTGATGAACAGTAATTGGCATGATCATGACCATTAACGAATACACAAATATTCTTGGCCCGTAGTGCATGAATAATTGTGGTCGTGATACTAAAGAATATTCTTGGTCGTAGTGCAGGGGTGATTCGATGATGTGGATTATTTATTAAGCTGAGTCCCAGCGATAAAAGTCATGAAAAACCTTTTAAATCATAGAAGATAGTAGATTTTATTCTCTACTTGACTCTTCTAATGGGTTGCTTGTTACGCTGCAGTTAAACTTGATGTTTGTTATATTGTATCTGTTTAACACTGTTTAAGACTAATGATAATTTATTCTGCAATATCTTAGTCATAATATTTCTTACTGGGCTAGTTGAGCTCACCCTTTCTTTCACTGTTCTGTTCAGGAAATGAGAATATAGTTGGAACGAGTCGGGAAACGGAGTGATGGACCAGACGATAGCATTAGTAGTCCTCATTATTCTATGTAACAGTGTGATAATAAATATAATGAGGACCTCATTGAGTTTGTATATTGTCTATTTGACAATATTTGTATTAAAACTCACAGCATATGTTTAGTCGTATTTTACACGACTGTTGTATAATTAAGTTGTATTTGAATTTTGTACCATGTATTTGGCGATTCAGAATAGGTGATGTATACCTATTTTGGGGGCGTCACACTTAGTGTCTCCAACACTACTCTTAAGTGTTCAGCATGATCTTCTGGCGTCTTAGAATAGACTAGAATATCATCGATAAACACAACGACGAACTTGTCCAAATACGGTTTGAACACTCTGTTCATCATATCCATAAATGCAACCGGTGCATTCGTCAACCCAAATGACATCACTAGAAACTCGTAATGACCATAACGAGTCCTGAATGCCGTCTTTGGTACATCTTCCTTCCTAACCTTCAACTGGTGATACCCCGTCCGCAAATCTATTTTAGAAAAATACTTTTCCCCTTTCAATTGATCAAAGAGATCATCGATCCTGGGCAATGGGTATTTATTCTTTATCGTTAACTTGTTCAACTCCCGATAGTCAATACAAAGCCTTAACGATCCGTCTTTGTTCTTTACAAACAACACCGATTCCCCCCACGGGGAAACACTTGGTTGAATGTACTTTCTGTCCAATAGTTCCTGTAGCTGAACCATTAGTTCTTTCATTTCCATAGGCGCCATACGGTACGGTGCCCTTGAGACTGGTGCCGCTCCTGGTACAATGTCTATCACAAATTCGATCTCCCTATCCGGTGGTAAACCTGGTAACTCACTCAGAAATACATCCATGAATTCATTTACTATAGGTATTTGTTCCATGGTTGCTCCCACTCTCTGGTATCAACAACATGGCATAGATAGCCTACACATCCCTTCCTTAAAAGTTTTCTAGTTTGTGTCATCGTAAGGCAACACGAACGTCCCAGCGATTTATTACCGTAAAATACTACAGGAGGTTGCTTCAACGTCCTGATGCTCACACATTTCTTTTGGCAATCTATAATTGCTCCATGGTTAATCAACCAATCCATTCTGAGAATTACGTCGAATTCTCCTAACTTTATCGGTATTAAATCTACCGATAACTTACAACCACGTACATCTATGCAACAACTCCAATGAATATCTTTAACAGGAATTATCTCTTCGTTTGCTACCTTAATGTTCAAAGGTATAGGGAATTTTTTGGGAAACAATTCTAGTCATCTAGCACAATCACATGCTATAAACGAACAAGTAGCACCCGAATCAAATAGCACGTATGCATTTATGTTATTGATAGGAATAATACCTGCAACTACATCCCCTGATGAAACCGCATCTTGGACCATCATATTAAAAGTGCGGGCCATTATTTACCCAGCTGAGCTGGACCACTAATAGCCAACTTACCACTATTAGTTCCATTATTTCCTTCTGTCCCCTTCTTCGGGAAGTTCTTGGCTATGTGGTCAGTTGAACCACATACAAAACATCCGTAATTTTTCTTCGAATTCGGACAGTTAGGCGAAATGTTCCTTTCCTGTCCACAATTATAACATACTGCCTTTCCTTTGAGACAGACTGCTAAGTGAGTCTTCCCACAGGTTTTGCAGGCCTCCATCCTCCTCTTAGAATCCCCTTGTTTTACTCCGGTATTCCCAGAGTTAAAGCCCTTCCTCTTATGACCGTTGCCACTTCCACTGGCTCCCTCGGTCTTGATTCCTCCATCAACCTTGCCCTTATTTTTCTTATCCTTGTGGTACTGGCTGAGAGCCTCATTCCCACCTTCGGCAATTATTTCCTTTTCAAATATGGTTTCAAAGGAAGTACTTTGGAACATAGAAATTCGGCTATAGAGCCAGGGTTTTAAGCCCTGCTCGAATCTTCTAGCCTTTCTCACTTCAGTGTCCACTTGATGTGGAGCAAATCGTGCCAGTTCATTAAACTTGGCAGCATACTAGGGAACTATCATATCCTCTTGTTTCAATTCAAGAAACCTTATTTCCATCCTCCCTTGCATACTCGTGGGAAAATAGTTCTCGAAGAAAATCTCCTTGAACCTCTCCCATGTTAGGTTTCCTATATCGGCCCTAGCCTGGTTTGCCTCCCACCAGAAGTTGGCCTCTCCTTTCATCAAATAGGTTGCAAAGGCTACTTTTTGACCCTCCTCAACATTTGCTATTACAAATGCTTTCTCTATTTCTTTTACCCAAGTCTGGGCTTCTATAGGGTCCGTAGTTCCTTTGAACTCCGGCGGACCTACACTTTTAAAATCCTTAAAAGTAGTAGCTCGTACTACTCCAGGAATCACGGGTACATTAGCCCCCATTCTATTAAATGCAGCCGTTAAAAGATTAACGAACTCCTGCATTGGATTAACCGGACCACCCTCCGGTTGGTTAACATTAGTGTCTTGATTTCGTTGTCTCCTTCTTAGCGGCATTTTGCTATTAGGAAACCAACACATCATTATTACTTTATTCTTGTTGGTTTGTTATTATTTGTAAGAAAACAATAACTCATACTCATTACTCAATATATTCCATAAAAAACTTATATTGATTCATAACTTGTAGTATAACATTACATTGCTTACATTACACAGCCTTAGCTGATTACATTACCATCCCGCAATTACTTTCCAAAAATTGGAATTTACAAAAGACTACCCTTTGTTATACAAAAGAGGGTTTTACGTCACTACTAGATACATAATATTTACATATCTAAGCTACTCTAGCTATTGCTAGATTACATCAGCCGTAGGGCATTCTCAAAATCTTTACTGGCCAGACCGGCAATAACATCTCTACTGATATTATGTCGGGTTTGTCCTGCTTCTACCGGATACCCAGCTACCTGCTGCTGGAAATCCACATGAGAACTCCTATGTATATAGGATATCCTCTCCAACTTCCGCTGTTTAGTCTTTAGCTCATGCTTGAGCTCAAAGACTTCACATTTCAGCTCTCGGACCTTGTTCTTAGCTAGAATTCTATCATCGTGCTCCTCTTCCCACATTCCCTCTATGCTAGTCTTGTCCTCACGGACAACTTAGAGTTCCTCTTTCAACTCCTTAACCTCTAGGCAGTAATGGACATTCCTATCCAATACTGACATAAACAGTACCTTCATCGATTCCCCCGTAGACAATTCCTCTGTAGGTGGAACCTGGTCAAAGGACATCACGTCCACCTTCTCCTCTAGCATGCCATCAAATATAGACATGTAGTCTAAATCGTCCGAGTCTCCAGACTCGATTGTCACCACCTCTGGTTCTACTGCTATGGGATTTGGTAGTATCTCTACCCGATTAACCGAATCCTCGCTCACTACATGTATGTCTCTATACATATCATTTTCTCCTGACATCCACAATAAAACAATATAGTTTGATTAGTACACGTCAGTAAAATAATAGAAACACATAACGTAATATAATGCATTTTTATATGGTTACTTTCCATCTTTTACTTCTTTATTCTTTCTTAAGGTTATGACTTAAGGTTCTACTTTCCCCCTTAAGTTTTATAACCTAGGCTCTGATACCAACTTGTAGCGTCCCCAAATCTGGGTATCTTCCAACCTGACAGATGGTGCTATATTGTACAAACATTCAAACATTCATTCAATTGAAAAGTCTCAAAGGATTAGCATAACTTCTATATATTTAAAGTAATATTTACATTTCCCAGGTTCTATATCCATTACAAAGGTTCTTTGTCATAATATCAATTACATTACAACAATAGACCTATACTATTATAAGACAACTTAATAATCTGCCTTAGCTTTTCCTTTATCCTTTTTCGATCCTTCGGGACGTTCAGTCTTAGCTGCATTCATATGGTTCAAGCAAGAGTGAGCATAACAAGCTCAGCAAGTATAACAATTTAATAACAATATGCTTGACACATACGAATCGTATATCTTCAATAACTGAACAATAGTTATGAAGTACTATTGATAATTCAAAATAGCACTTCATCTTTCTTTCAAAATGTTTTACAATAATAACAATATTTAGTAAAACATTCACTTCGTTCAACGACCTCGAGTATTCATTCTTTCTTGGAAAAGGACAACCTGGAACTAAGTTCGTAAGCCCGATATTACTTACGAGCACTTCTAGGTGATCAGCCTATTGTACTCTATGTTGATCAACACTACATCCATTAAACGTATGTACGTTTAATCATTTGGCAACCTCACGTGCCTGTCGTTTTACTGACAAAACATTTGTTTAACATTCCAATCTTCTTTTGAAAACCATATCAAGTAGTTGATAATAGATAACAACATTTGATAATAAATGAATAGATTATCAATGATCCACGCAATATATCAAGTCTAGCCAAAGGAATTGGCTTTAACTTCAACATACCTCAATTCACGCGTAAGGATACATGAATTTCAAAAACTTGTTCAGAATTGAGACAAGAGTTAGAAAACTTGCCTTTAGCGTCTGCTACGATATATTTACTTTATGTTCAAGTTTTTCAAGTCTCTACAATACATGATCACATAATGCCTTACATTAGTAACATATAATCAAGTATGTATGTGATTATATCTTACGCTTCATCTCAATCTAATTGTGTATTAGATTCAGTTACTATCTGTTCTGGCTTATCATTATCCTTGCATTTATATTCGACTAGGTTATCTCAACCTTTATACAACATCCTTAAAGTTTAACAAAGTTTAAATAATGTTACATTACATTCCTTAGGTTGTGTTTACTTTTAAATAAATTAACTTTCTTTTCTTTGTAATTAAAAACATTCATCACTATCCTTTTTCTGAGGCTGGCGCTGCGGTGCCGGCTTTGTAACATCTCGCGCTGCGACGCACGTTAATAATGGCATTGTCCCGGACTTGGCGCTGCGACACGAGTCCTTACTTGGTGGGCCGCGCTGCGGTGCCACTCTTCAGAAGGTCTTGTACTGTGCATGGCGCTGCGGCGTGACCAATTTGGTCTAGGGTTGGCGTCGCGGCGCCAACTCTGAGCACCAAAAAAATCCAGTCCTTGAATTTTTGTGAACTTCCCGGACTCATAACTTCTTCTTTATAAGTCCGAATTAGCTCGTTCAAAAGCTTACGGTTCACAAATTACGTAATCTACGCATTCATTCAAGAATTTTATCTATTTGACTTCGTTTGCTAAAAATTCACCTATTGGTTCATTTTTAACGAAAACGATAAACGTTCGTTAACGTTCAACGCTCGTTTCTTCGCTCTAAGTCGGAATCCGGTCATTTTCTAGTCCACAACTCTTAAATGCCAAATATGACTTGTCTCCATCGAAAAACAATGGTTCTGAGTTCAAACACAAAATTTGACTTCTATTCCGAGAATTTTACGAATTCAACGATTATCGTCCAATCGTGCAATTTCCGACAAATCTTCATTCTTATGATTTGTTCAACATTACAAATGAATTCCATTCATCATGTGAACATCTAAACATACTTATTAAAACAACTTATATTAATTGTTGAATTTTAGACTTATTTCTTCATGAGCTTATAACTTGTCAAATTATAAACTACTTAAGATTTCATTGTTCATGACTTATGACAATTAAAATTTCTTAATCATTATACCTTATATGTTCTTAACATATAACTTTACTTATGTATACATGATACATATGATCATACAAGTTCTTTTACATCTATATCACTTCTCTTAATAAACTCATTACAAGTTCATAATACTTTCACATAAGTTTATAACTTATGCTAGCTTAAATGACTTATTACTAACTTATGTGACTTAAGTTTACTATTTACTCATTCTTCTTACTTTTTAACATTCATGTTCCTTAATCCAAACTTTTCTTATCAAACTATCATCGTAGAGATAGAAGTTAATTGGAGAAGAGATCTTTCTTTTGAAGTCTTGGTAAGTAGCTTCTTCTTTTTCTTACTTATGGAAGTAACTTATTTGTAACTTAATCTCTCTAACAATTAAGCACTTTTTAATAGCTAGATTGTTTGAACAAATGTTAAATGGCTAGCTAGCCTTCTCTATTTATAGAAATTGCAAAGCTAGGGTAGTTTAGTCATTAATTCAACCCACCTCCTTAAGCCACCTCCTTACTATTCATTACTTGATTAACACAAAACTTATCCTTTACTTGATCATTACTCTTATTACTTGGTCATTACTTTAACTTGGTCACCACATTAACTTGGTCATCATATTAACCATATTAATATGGTTTGCCCCATGGGTCAAACAACTCATGAATTCTATCTTGGGCTTGGATCAACTTAATCTTTGGGCTTTGCATTAATAAACACTAACTTGTTTATTAATCAATATTTGGGCCTCAACCTTAATTCACTTGGGCTTGTACTAATTCCAACCAACCATTCCAAGTCCATTAACATTACTTAATACAATTACATATAGTTTATGTATCATTTTCATATTATACATACAACTTTATTATATACGATATTCCTTCCTTCATACAAACTCGTATAATACTTCGTATTATACTCGTTTTCATTACTTTGCACAATACCAAAGTATCATACAATTATTACTTACTTGTTACTACTTTGCCCTTCTTAACGTTTATAAATTAAGTCCGCAAGCGAAATATTACATTTTTCATAACTAGATTTTTATTACATAATCCATCTTACCTTGTCATTCTATCATTACATATTTCTCGAAAATTCAAAAATAAATCCCGAGCAAATACCAATGAATAGCGTTTTTCGGAAAATTTCTCGAAAAACTTTTATTTTCGTCTTAGAAATTCAAACACTTTAATTAATTCACGTAGCTCAAATACTACGACATTCTAACATTAATAGGTTATACAATGACAACCATCTTGATAACACATCGAATATAATTTTTATTATTATTTAATTTATTAAAATCATTTTACAATAAGATCCGAATTTCTCGATCGTTACAGGCCCAGACATGGGTAAAGGTAATAGAGAAGGTGTTTGCTATTACAAACGTAGGTGAGGCGCAAAAGACTTCTTCTGCGACTTACATGATGAAAGGGGAAGCCAACTTTTGGTGGGAGGCTCACCAGGGTGGGGCTAGAATAGATGGAGTAACGTGGGAACAATTCAAGAAGGTTTTCTTCGAGAATTATTTCCCTACAAGCATGCAATGGAGGATGGATATTAAGTTCTTAGAACTTAAACTAGGGGACATGGCGGCTCCCCAGTACGCGGTCAAATTCAATGAATTGACAAGGTTTGCTCCACACCAAGTGGACACTTAGGAGAGGAAGGTTCGTAAGTTTTAAGCAGGGCCTGAAACCCTGACTCTATAGTAGGATTTCTGTGTTCCAGAGTGCTTCCTATGGGACCATTCTGGAGATGGTGATTATAGCAGAGCATGGTTGTGAGGCGTTAACCCAATACCACAAAGAGAGAAATGATAAGAGTGCGGGAGAGGGAGTAACCAAGACAAAGAGTGTCAGTAGTAAAGGCAGTAGGCCAATAAAAAGAGGAAGAATTTTAGCTCCAGGAATATTGGGGTGGGACAAGGGGGATCCTAAGCGTAGGATCGAAGCGTGTAAGACATGTGAAAAGACTCATCTAGGAGTCTGTTTGAAAGGGGAATCGGTTTGTTATAATTGTGGATAGGAGGGTCATATATCACCCAATTGTCCAAATCCTAAGAAAAACCACGGTTGTGTTGTATGTGGGTCATTGGACCACATGGCAAGCAATTACCCAAAGAAGGGGATTATAAATACCTTTACACGTTAAGGTAGAAAATGAGGAAATAACTTTCGTTAATTATATTCATGGAAATGGTTTCGTGGATAATAAAGGTAAGCAAGTATTGGTAGATAAGTACTGTTAATGTTGAGAGAATTTGAAGAAATTCTCGGTATGAATGGGTTGATTAACCATATAGCTATAATAAATAGTTATAAGAAAAGTGGGAATCTTAGGTTCTCTAATAAAACCCAAGGTAATAATTTACGGTAATAAAACACCGCGACGTTCTTGTTGTCTAACCTTGACGCAAGTTAGGAGGATGTTAAGGAAGAGGATGAGTCGTTACGTTATGTATCGACTATTGTAAGTGGAGTGAGTTAATGGTTAAGAGTAAATGCCCATGGCCCAGGATCGACGATCTATTTGATCAGTTAAAGGGGCAAATAATTTTTTTTCTAAGATAGATTGGTATATGGGGTATTGTTAGTTGAAAACACGGAAGGAGGAGGTACCTATGACGACGTTCAGAACTCGTTATGGTTATTATGAGGTTCTGGTTATGTCGTTTGGGATGACTAATGTACTGAAGTTAGACTTTCCGTAAGGAGCGCCGAGCAAGTCGGTGGCAAATTGATAGGTGTGTTGGGAATGAGAAGTGAGAAAATAGTTTTCAGGAACTAAAAAGGAAAGTTAAGTGAAGTACCTATATTGTCTCTATCAGATGATATGGGGAATTTTGTAGTGTATCTCGATGTTTCGCATAGATGACGAGATTATGTGCTCATGTACCATGGTATGGTCATTATGTATGCATCATGCTAGTTAAAGGATTAAGAGTAGGTCTATCCTACTTATGATCTATAATTGGCAGCTGAAGTTTTGAATTAAAAATCTGAAGATAGTATTTATATGGGGAGAAAGGTGAGATATACACGGACTCTAAGAGTTTGAAATATATTTTCACACAGAATGAGTTGATTATGAAGTAGAGAGGGTGATTAGAATGGATAAAGTATTACAACTGTGATATCTTATATTATTCAGGGAAAGTTAACGTAGAAGTTGACGCACTAAGTAGGAAGGGTAGGGAAAGCTATCAATGTTAACGACTCAGAATGAGTTAATAACGGAGATGGCTAAAACGGAGTTAGAAGTTAGATTACGGAATGAAGTGGAAGGAATGTTATTCACATTGTATACTCAATCCATGATAATGGAACGAGTTAAGTAAGTACAACTAGGTAATGAGGAATACAAGCGAACGAAGAAGAAGATGCAGGATGAAGAGAAGATCAAGTATCATCTCGTTTTGAAGGAAGAATTTGAGTTTCATATAATTCTGCATTAAAAGAAGAACTAATAAAAAAGGAAAATAGCGTAATATGTTAATAAGTGTTTAACTTTCAACTCAGATTAGTGATAGGAAGTGACAAGTCATGTGAAATAAGATAATACCTTCGGTGAATGTGAAATGAAAGAACCACAATGTCGAAGAAGCATTGTGAAAACTCGAGATTAAAATGAAGAAAACTTTTCATCATTTGTTTATGTATGTATTATTAGCGTGATTCTGGGGACAGAATCCTTATAAAGGGGGAAGAATGTAACGCCCCAGAAAAATTGGATTTTATGATAATTAATTTTTTATTTGATTATGTGGATTAAATGAATTTAATTGATTATTTATGGGAGTAAGCTAATTGAAGGTCGTTCTATGACTGAAATATGTCAGAACGTCGTAGTATTTTTGGCTACGTGGTAGAATTAAAGTGTTTGAATTTTCAAGACAAAAATAAAAGCTTTCCAAGAAATTTTTTAAAAAATATTATTCACGCATTTCTTCTCGGGAATTATTTTTGAACTTCCGAGAAATACATAATGATAGAATATTGAGGTGAGATGGAATATCCAATAATATTTCAGTTATGAAAAATGGAGTTTTTCGCCTGCGGACTTAAAATCTAACGGTTAAGGAAAGTGATTTCCGAGAAGGAATTTAAATGCGTATAATGAATTAATCGATGAGCGTATAATACGTAGGTATTGTACGAGATAATGAATACGAGTATGATACGATGTATTATACTAGTATGTATGGATGATGGTATGTCGTATATGTTGGATAAGTATACGGGTTAGGATACGAGATTAATACGTAAATTATACGTTATGAGGTTTTAAGCCAAATGTATTGAATTTGTAGGATTGTGTAGGAAATTGCAAGGCCAATATGAATTAAGGTGCAAGCCCAAGATTTAGTGTAACAACCCAATATTTTCTATAAAAATTAAATCATAAATTTTGCGTATAAATTTTTTTTTATTTCAAGGATGAGGATTTGTACAAGATAATGTGTATATGTAATTATGTAATAAATAAAAATATATTTATTACATAAATGTTTGTAAATAATTTTATTTTAGAATTATTGATTATTATAAAGCATATTCTTATAATAATTAATTTTATAGTAGAAATATTTTTATTAATTATTTTCCATGAAAATATAATTATATACTATTTAAATAATATATGAAATGATTTTTAGAATTATTATAATAATTATTTTTTTTATTATATGAATTTATGCAAGATTAATTAAGTTAATTATTTTAACTTAATTAATAATGTTATATATGAAGAATAAATCAGATATGGAATCCAAACCCTAATTTTAGATTTTTATCAATGGATAAGAATAATAATATAATAATATTATATTTTGATTTTTCAGTGCTATAATTATGTACTGTATATTTGTACACTAATAATGATTGGTCAATTATGGGGTATTATGATAAAACCCTAATTTTACTAACAAACACTAATTTCGATGTCAAATGAGACTTTAAAATTTGTTAAGGCAATATGTTATGTGATTCATGATAAGTATAATTATTAATAATCAAGAGAAAACCCTAATTGTAAATTAAAATCCTAATTTCTTAAATTAGAAACCATAAATCAATAATTAACTTATTGATAAATGGAAACCCTAATTTGGAACTCGATTATGAGTTCGAGATTATTATATAACTATGTTATGTGATTTATGTGGTGTATTATAGAATTTAATATTAATTAGAGAAACCCTAATTGATATCTAGAAATCCTAAAATTGGAAACTTAATTAATTAGAAAACCTAAGTAATTGAGAACCCTAATTACTAAATTTGGAAACATAATTTCTAAATTTAGAAACCCTAATTAGTTACTATAAACCTTAATTAATAATGGTAAACCCTAATCGTGAAATTAGAAAACCTTAATTAAATAATTAAAAATTCTAATTAATAATTAGAAACCCTAATTGTTCTATGGGTAATGCTAATTGCTAATTATTTGCGCTAATTGCTAGATTAGTAAGTTTAATGATAATTATTAAAACATAAATCTATTTATCAAGTCTACGTGATTAGGAAACCTAATTAATTAAGAAACCTTAATTATATTTTTTTAGAAACTAAATTGTTATTTATTTTTAAATCCTAGATTTTGTTTACTTTTAAAACCTAAATCGGCTCAAACCCTAAACCCTAATCCAAACCCTAAACCTTAAGAGTATGTCAAGATTATAATTTTGCCATTAAAATGATTTACCAAATGACATTTTTGCCCCTAATATATTATTGAAGCTAGAGTATAGGTTTTGACAATTGGTGGAGTTGTTCACCAAACCAACCACCCCATGTGACCTTATATCTCCAGCAAATCAAGAAATCTCAGCCAATTCATGCATCCAACATCATATATATATATAGATTGGAGAGAGAGAAAAAGCATCTGTTCACTTATTTTTCAGAAACTCTCTACCAAATGCTCTCAAGCTCAAGACCCACGAAATTTATAGCTAGACCAGTCCCTTAATACAGCCCCACGAATTCCTTAAACAAATCAGCAGCTGAGAATCAGGAATCAATGCATAAAGGTATAAAACCTAATCATAAATTTTAAACCTTGATCTTCTGTTAGAAGTTATGTTTATGTGTTGTAATATGTTCTATGTAGTGTTATTAAGTGATCTGGGTTAATAGATGTTGGATCCATAACATCTATAAGCTCAGATCTAGTGTTTTTGCAAATCTAAAAAAAAATTTAAAACCTTGGTCTGACAATGAATGTCAGAGCCTCTAGATCTTTATGTGTTAAGTGTTATGTGTGTTTATGTTATGGATATATTCTTTGTCATGTAGACTATGATCTGGAACTGGAAACATGGTCATATCATGTCTAGATTGTAAGATATAAGCGGTCAAAGTGAGTTGACCGAGCACGAATTCTGGAAATTTGGGTAAACCCAGAAACCCTGAATTTCTGACAACATTTTGTAAGCGTTAGATCTGGCTTCTGATAAGGTTTCTGGACATGTTGTTGTATTCCATTTGTAGCCGGACATGTAGGGTACATGATCATGCATCTATAACATTTAGATCGTGCTTAGAATAAAAGATATTGTCGGTCAAAGTAGGGTTGACCAACTGTTTTGTCTTAAATCTGGAAAACCCAGATTTCTTCATGAGCCGTTTTTATGACAATGTTTGACTGATCAAGATCTCGCTAGTGTTTAGTTTGTTATGGTTATGTGTTGTATTAGATCTGTAATATTACATGCTATCTACAATCTAGACGTCTTAAATCACATAAAAAGTAACCAGAGTGTATAGAAATTAAAGCCTCAAAATGGACCTAGAAGCTGACTGGGTTTTCTGGAAAATCAGAAAGTTCTGACAATGCGTTTGAGTGACCAGATCTTCGTGCTATGTGTTGGTATGACTGATTTTATGCTTGATTCATGTAGTATTACATAAACACTACATGATCAATCTATAAAGTTGTCCAGAACATGTGTAGACTGAAAGTTAAAGTCGGTCAAAATAGGTACCTTAGCCACTGAATGTCAGTGTTCTTGGCCCTCAAGAACACCTATTGCGACAGAAATCGTCGCTAAAGCCTTTAGCGACGGATTTAATTAATTTAATTTCCTAAATTCTGAAAAATACTTTAAAAATTGGAAATAAATTCTAAAAATTACAAAAATAGTTTTAAAAATTATTTTAAATTCCAAAAATTAGTTTTTAATTATTTTGAATATATTTTTTAAATATTTAATATTTTTGGAATATTAAACGTATTTAATTTATTTAATTATAATATTAAATAAATTATTTAAAAATAATTTTAATACATGAAAAATTATTTAAAATTATATTATGGTATAAGAAAATAATTTAAGTTATTTTTGATAACTTTCAATATTTTGTGATGAAATTTCATTAATTAATTAATATTAATGGTAATTAAGTTATTTAATAAATGTATTAAATAAATTATGAAAAATAGAATTAATGATATAAAAATGATTTAAAAGTTATTTAAGTTATAAAAAAATGACTTTTGATATTTTGTCATGAAAAATATTAATATTTTAATATTAAATGATATTAGATTTATTTAATACTTATATTAAATAAATTTGTTTAAAAATAATTTAAATATTAGAAAAATCATTTTAAATGAAAATAAATAGTTTAAAAATATTTTAAGTTATAAAATATAACTTTCAATATTTAAAGTTAAATTTCATTAATTAATTATTATTAATGATATTAAAGTTATTTAATAATTATATTAAATAAATTAGTTTGAAAATGATTTTAATATTATAAAAATCATTTTAAATGAAAATAAATAGTTTAAAAATATTTTAAGTTATAAAATATAACTTTCAATATTTAAAGTTAAATTTTATTAATTAATTATTATTAATGATATTAAAGTTATTTAATAATTATATTAAATATATTAGTTTAAAAATAATTTCAATATTAGGAAAATCATTTTAAATGAAAATAAAGTGTTTAAAGATATTTTAAGTTATAAAATATAACTTTTAATATTTAAAGGATAATTTCATTAATAAATGATATTAATTTAATATTAAATGATAATAGATTTATTTAATAATTATATTAAATAAATAGTTTTAAAATGGTTTTATTGATTTAAAAATCATTTTAAAATGATATAAATGAATTAAAAATATTTCAAGTTATAATTAATGACTTTTAATATTTTAATAAATAGTACATTAATACTTTAATATTAATGATAATTATTTAAAAATAATTTTAATTCTTTTAAAAATTATTTAAGTGTAATATTAATACTTTAAAAGTATTTTAAGTTATTATAAATAACTTTAACATTTTGGCAATGGTTTTATTAATAGTTTAATATTAATTAAATATTAATGATAATAGAATTGTGTAATATTTAAATCATTTAATAATGATTTCGAGGTTTGAAAATTCATGATAAATTATAATAAATGTTTAAAAATTATTATAAGTCATTTACAAATAATATGACCAATACTTACAGATATTGAACTACGGGATAGAGTCTTAGACTCGATGATTACCCGATAAAGTCGTCGGTACACCGACATGTTTCAGAAATTGATCTGAACTTAGATAATTTGATTAAATATGTGTTTATTTGTGATTCAATGGTTGTGGAACATATGTGACAATGTGATTAGGTTATATGCTAACTGCAATAAGCAGTACTATGTGTTATAGTATGTTATTCTAATTGATCAAATGATCTTATTAATGATAGGTTTCGGTATAAAAGATAAAACTAAGTTACGTACTATAAGCAGCGTATCAGGCAAGTATCTAACCTTTGCATTTTCTTTATGCAATGGACATGAGTAAGAATGTTTCTAAACTATATTATTACTGTACATATTATTAACCTTATATTATATAAGCTCATTGATTATCAACATGTTAGTATATGGTAACTCAGATATATATATTCTGTTCGTTAATTTCTAGAAATGGTTAAACAAGTGTTCCCACTTGGATAATCATTGTATTTAATCACATGTTGATATACCTTTGTTAATTACCCGTATACATATATGTTGAATTATAGATTGTTGTTGAACAAGATAAAACCTTTGATTTGAAACCCAGACAAGTATGAACATCCCTACACGAGAAAACTGTTTATGCACCCAAGGTGGACAGAGTGAACGATCCTATCGTTCTTGTAATGTAGTATTGATCAATACAGGGCCCATGGGAAGTACAATCTAACGCATGTAAGTTATGATGGTTTACAGATGAATTTCTGTTTAACCTTTTCGAAAATGAAAACAATGTTCATGGCATGTCACCATAACCCCAGTTATAGTAAATATGTAGTTTCAAAAATTTAAAAGAGAGTTGTTATGTTATTATTATCGGTTCAGAATACTTCACAACTATTGACTTGTTATAGAAGAATAGTACAAAGAAAATATTTAAATTCTTTCAGATTATATATATATATATATATATATATATATATATATATATATATATATATATAATTGCTATTACTTGCTGGGCACTCAAATGCTCATCTTTGCTTAATTTAAATATTTTCAGCTAAGTGTGAATGATCAGAGAGCTCTGCTAAGAACAAGGGAAAGGGAAAAGGTTGCTGAATGAATGAACGAACGTTATCTTATGTAATAGTTTAATACTATTAAGACAAGTATGATATATATTATCTATCATGGTTTGTAATGAATGTTTAAAGGTTACGTACTTGGGATTAGACTCTGATAAATGTAAGTTAAGTTTGATATTTATATTATTGTTATTATTATTAGTATTATTCCGCTCATAGAAATGGTATTGTGATGAACCGAGTTCGGGTTTCAAGTACCTGAGTTTGGGGTCTTCACATTTAGTAATGTTATAGTCCAATATGAATTAAGGTGCAACCCATGATAATTTGGGTAATCTTGGTGACCAAGAACTTTATGTGATGGCCAAGTAAGTTATGTAATAAGCAAGTTTACTTAATGAGTAAGTAATGAATAGTATGGAGGTGTAGTAAGGACGTGGATAGTTTAATGACCATTAAGCCCTCATTTAGGATTTCCCTATAACTAGCAAGCTTTGTATCCATTTGTTAGTTGTTAGATTTTCATCCAATAACTTATAGCTTATTGGTTAGAGAGAAAAAGTTAGAAAAGCTAGGAAGTTAAACTTTGTAATTCAAGAAGCAAGAATAAGAATAAGGATTAGCAAGAGAACATCAAGGGTAAGCAATCCTAAGCTATGAAGTTATTTCTCTTCAATTTTTAGAGAAGTGGGTAGTGGTAGAACATGTATGCTAAGAAGGAGTAGGAATGATGAATCAAAGGGCTTAAGTCTTAATTAGCCGTAAATAAGCCATGTTGTAAGATAAGTAATAAATAAAGTTATGAACTAAGTGAGAACTTATAAGAAAGTGTAATATGTTGCATGAATGAAGTGGTATGATAATAAGAAGCAAGGATGGTGGTTAAAAGATTAACGCTATTATAAATCATGAGAAATGAAATCATAAATAGTTTATACGTTTATAAGTTACAAACTCACAAAGAATAAGTAATAACTTATCATGATTATAAGTTAATGGAGTAAGTATGATAAGATGTTAGTATGTTGGATAAAATCCATTTGAAACAATGAACAAATCATAAGAAACGAATTTAAGCCGTAATTTACACGATCAGACGATAATCGTCGAATTCGTGAAATTCTCGGAATGGAAGTCAAATTTTGATATTGATCTTGGAAATGTTGGTTTTCAGTGGAGATAATTATTATTTGGCATTGTAGAGTTGCAAACTCGAGAATGACTGAATTCTGACTTGGAACGAAGAAACGAGCGTTGAACGTTCATGAACGTTTATCGTTTTCGTTAAAAATAGACTAATAGGTGAATTTTTAGTTAAAAAAGGCAAATAGAAAAAAAATTCTTGCATGAACACGTAGAGTATGTGATTTGTGAACCATAGGCTCTTGAACAAGCCAATTCGGACTTATAACGAAGAAGTTACGAGCTCGGGAATCTCACAAAGTCAAAAAAGCTGTCAAAATTTACTGAGGCACAAAATCCGTGCCGCAGCGCGACTCAAGGAAGAAAAGCCCACGCCGCAGCGCGAGGCCGAGGCATAGTGCACTGTTAATTGGCGCTGCAGTGCGACATATAACACTAAGACTCGCGCCGCAACACCGAGTCCGGTCTTTTGGTCCTAAAGCAGGGCGCCGCAGCGCAACACAAAGAAGGAAAGCTGGCGCCGCAGCACCAGCCCTAGGGTTTGCATAGAGAGGATTGGTTGTAAAGATAAAAAGAAAGGTAATGAAGTAGTACAAACTTAATAA